>VWZY01006768.1:47303-57786 GCA_013399075.1 Chloroceryle aenea | reverse complement strand
CCCGCTCCGCCCGCCGGGCCCGACGAGTGTCGCGCCGCAGCCTGACCCCTCTCCCCTGCCGTACAGGGAGCGTCGCTCGATTTTGTCACGTGTGACAGAAGTCTCCGCCGCGATTGGTGGAGCGGGGAAGCGGACGGGTGACGTTCCCCGGGGGGGCGNCTCTCAAGGCACGGGCCGGGTCGCGGCCTCGCGGGTGAGACCGGGTGTGGGTTGGCAGACACCCCGAGGGGTCCAGCATCGTGTTTAAGCCCAGCTGTAGCTTCCACGTTGGACAGCCGGTGTGCAGGGTCTTATGTCCTCCATCACCCAGAGCACTTGCCCTCCAAGTACCTCCCGAGGGCAGATGCAGCTCCTCTGCTGTGCTGTAGCCTACAGCAGAGACAGTTCTTCTCTGCTACTTGGGTACGAAGCCAAAAAAACCTCACAGTCTGCATTTATGGGTTGCTAATAGGTCTTAAGAGCAGCAATTGAGGGAACTGTGGTTGTTTAGCCTGAAGAAAAGGAGGCTGAGGGGAGACCACCTGGCTCTCAACAGCTCCCTGAAAGGAGGTTGTAGAGAGGTGGGTGTTGGTCTCTTCTCACAAGTCACACCTGACAGGACAAGAGGAAGTGGCATCGAGTTGCACCTGGGGAGGTTTAGGATGGACATCAGGAAATCCTCTATCGAAGACTGGAATAGGCTGCCCAGGGAGGTGGTTGAATCACTGTCTCTTGGATGTATTTAAAAGCTGTCTCGATGTGGTGCTCAAGGCTATGGTGTAGCTGTGGCCCTGGTAGAGTTAGATAACAGTTGGACTTGATCTTAAAGGTCTTTTCTAACCTTAGCGATTCTGTGATCCTGTGGTATTGATACCTCAATTAAATTCCTCTTTTGGATTCAACTCTTCTAGGATTGAATAAAAACATGCTTTGTGTATTTAAAAGAAAACTAGAAAAATAATCTACTTTAAGAAGTTAAGGGAAAAAAATGTATTTGCAAATTCAGCTGATCTGCCAGGTCTGAAGCAAAATGTCAGCAGCAAGAACAGGCTTGTGAGAGTTTCTCCGACGTGCAGCGTCGCAGCGTGGGTATGTTCTCACAGATCAATAACAGCATGATTTGTTTTCTGCAAATCGTGTGTCATTCCCCCCCACCCGCTCAAATTGCACCTTTTGCTCACATTTGTCAGCAAACCTTTCTAATGTGAGTGTGAGCAGGGCAGCTGCAGACTTACCAGTGGTTTTAGTGCTGGTAAAGCCTTCTTTCCTGTGCATCTCTTCTCTTTCATGTGTTGCAGTGCTCCCAATCTGTGCCCTTTCCTGCTGCTGAGCCCCAGCAGCATGGCCCCAAGGTGCTCTGAGCTCCTGCAGCATCCCAGGCCCTGCGACACCCTACAGGTGACCCGCGTGCTGGGGATATCTGCTCCCTGCTTTGCCTTGCAGCACGCAGAAGGTGTGGGCTCTGCCCTGCTTTTCCATGGGGACAGTCATGACCATGTCACTCTTTTCTTAAGCAATTGCTGTTGCTCGAAAAAGTGGTGGGGCTCTGCTGTACTCAACCCTGTCCCTCTCTGACAAATTGGGCAGCAATTTCTGTCTTAGTGAAGGGCACAGTGACAGGCCATGCCAATGTTCCAATGCAATGGGATGTGAACTGAGGGCTAAAATGACTTGGAAAATGTAGTGACTGAGAGAAACAATCATATCTAATGTGGATTCTCGTCTTCCACATGCACATCCTACAGTAAAATCATGAAGGCTGTTGGTGCTTTGGGGTACAGGCTAGAGTTTTTTTCCATCCTTGGGGAGGCTGGAAAAAAAGATGTGAGTGGAAATTAATTTCGTTTAAAGCGTGAGACAGCACTGTCCAGCTGAGTTGAGTCAGCCCTGGGGGTAAACAGGAGTGACCATGTCACTGCTGCCCCAAAAGAATGCAGAGGCACCTGTGGCATGTACAGTGCGATACAGTTTGGTATGTGGAGTTGGTGTGAGTACTGGGTACTGGTAGCACTATTTTCTGGATAAGGGAGCCCCCGGGGCACTGAAAGTAGCTCTAACAGTCTTAAAGCATAAAGAGTTGTTGAAGCTTTCATTCCAGTGAATGTTTATAGAATTGAATCTTTAGTAAATGAGGGGACTAGATGCTCATTCTCCTCCTCTGCAGTTAGTCCGCAGGAGCGCAAAGCCCCGTGTTTGATTTGGAAGCAGAGGCGGCCAGGGTCTGTGGTGCCATAAGGCGCTTTCCTCTGTGATGAGGACAATATTTGATAGTTTGAATGGAGAACTCGGTGTTCAGTATGTTGCACTTTCATCTGTTAATTTAAAAAAAGGAAACCTAATAAACGCCAAAACCTTTCTTGTGCTTTATCTCCTCAGGACGAGTTTTTAGACGTGATCTACTGGCTCCGGCAAATCATTGCAGTTATTTTGGGAATCATCTGGGGAGTAGTCCCACTGAAGGGATTCGTGGGAATAGCAGTGTAAGGTTTCCTTTCTTTTCTGTCTTGTACTTTCCCACATTTGGACTTTATTTGATGTCTGCTTAAAAGTTGTTCTGTAAACAGTGGGCTGGCCACATGTGGTCTCTGTCTGCTGGGCATTGCTTTCCCCATTGTTATTTGTTACAAAATTCATACAAATCCTAAGATGTCATCTTCAGCTTCTTTCTCTCTACTCAGCCTGATTAATGCTTCTTAAAATAATGGCCGATCTTAATATTTTATTATTATTATTAAAGGGGACAGGAGTATGAGAAGGGAACAAGAGGTTCAGTTGACTTGTGAAGTGGTCTGGTCCTGCATGTGTGGGTAGTGTGGCCCATGGAGGGGAAAGGTGTGCTAGTCCTTCTTTTGGAGTCAGGACCCCTCCTCAGAGAGGAGGTGCTGTTAGACAGGAGGGGCAGCTTTTATTGGGAAAAGAAAAATGTTCTTCAAAACAGCAAAGCCTGTAGGTTACCAGCAGCTGAAGTGGCACCATGGGCAGTGTTCTGGCACCACTCCCAGATCGCTGAAGTTTTTCCTTCAACCACGGTGTGGGGAGAAGGCAGGGCCTAGAAGGGCATATGTGCATGGGATCCCCACTAAGATGTGGGACTTGGGGCACCTCCCAGCAGGTGTTTGAAGGCTGCAGTGAGTGCTCCCGAGTTATGAAATGAAAATTTGTTTGGCCCTGGCATGAGCCTGAAAGCTTCTGGGAGGACACCAGAGATGGGAAACTCAGCCTTGCTCTCCAAGCACCGGTGTGGGAAGATGAGGAGTCTTCATTTGCAAATGTCTCTGCCTAGTCAGGGTGTCCCAGTCAAGCTCACAATGCCATGGCTTCTAGTAGACAGAATTGACTGGTCATCTTGTCCCCGCTCCTGAGTGTCCTGGCTGCGGCAAGAAAATGGAGGGAGTAGCATTAAGTGTCTCTGAGTGGGGAGTGGGAGGGAGGAAGGAAAGTTTGAAGTTTGACACATGGCTGTAAGAACAGTAATGCTTCAACAGGAACTCAATAGCTACATGCAAACAGTTAAATATAAAGTAATATATGCGGAGTAGCTGAGAAGTGTTGTTCTTTCTTAGTCATCCATTAATTCACAAGGCACTTTCAGGTGCCTCAGACAATTCTTGTGCTAAATGCTAATAAGAAGTGAACATGCTTTGGTGTATGGTGGGAAAACAAAGCTTCTAGAACTGTGTGTGTGGTTCCTCTATGGTATGGAAATGCACAGCTGCTCACAGCTTGCTACCAGCCACAGAAGTCCTGTGTGTGTCTTCCCATATTGTCCTTGCCACACAGCCT
The DNA here is from genome assembly GCA_013399075.1 of Chloroceryle aenea. Classification (NCBI taxonomy): domain Eukaryota; kingdom Metazoa; phylum Chordata; class Aves; order Coraciiformes; family Cerylidae; genus Chloroceryle; species Chloroceryle aenea. Next base: position 54,024 of record VWZY01006768.1, on the reverse strand, counting down.
TCTTCCCAGGAAACGTGCCTGTCACTTCCCAGGTGGCCCCAGCCCTAAGTGGGGTGGTGTAAAGCCAAACGTGTCTAAGGACAAACAGGAGGAGGTCACAGTTTTTCCCTCTGTTGCAGCGTAACTGTTGGCGCAGATGAGAGAGCGCTTAAGAGTTGTCTTGAGCTGAACCCCAGTGCTGTGGCTCTGAGGGCACTATTGAGTCTTCTCTGTCTGTCATCTCTGAGTCACTGTGCTTGGTCATGGTACACTAACAGGGGTCTAACACTTGAGCATAGACTCTCACAGTCTGCTCTCGTAGGTGCCTCAAAATCAAGTAGACCACCCAACTTGGAGGGTTGGCAAATCTGCTAATAATTTCAGCTTTTGACTGATCCTCACTGGGAGTAAGTTGTGCCTGGTGAGGTGAGCTTCACCCAAAGCCAGTGCTTGATGGCAAGCTGCCCTGGGGGTGCTCTTTCAAGGAAGCAGCCAAGCTGCCTGGGAAGTGTGGCGGGAACATGTTCCTCTGTGCTTCCTCTCTGCTGTGGATGAAAGATGTTTTGCTGCTGAGTTGCTGTGTGGCACGTTGGACATCCACACCCTGTAGCACTGCAGTGACTGTTCATAATTGCTTTCTTCCAGATTCTGCTTGATCAATGCTGGTGTTCTGTACCTCTACTTCAGTAGCTTCCAGAAGATAGATGAGGAAGAGTATGGTGGGACGTGGGAGCTAACAAAGGAAGGATTCATGACATCTTTTGCACTGTTTCTGGTAATGCCTCTTGCTTTCTTTAAGTTGATTAGAGAATTGTGTTGGTGCACTTTCTAAGGGAAAAGACCTGGAAGAAAAGCAGGTGAGGCGGTGCACTGGTAGGAGAGAGATGTGTTAACATCACCTAACAATTGGAGTTGAGTGGGAAAGAAAATCCCCAAATCTGGTGGCTACTGGCTATGAAACACAGCATTAACACCTGGGATTTCTGTGTAGGAAAGGATATAGGAAAAGGCAGATAATACTTCTGCATCTACTACTTAACTTTTCTGTCTTCCCATTCTCTATCACAGACATTCTTGTGGAGGATAGACCTTCCTCTAGAGCTAATTACACCCCAACTGGTGTTTTGAGTGTCTTTGTTTTTTCCCTTACTCCCCTCCCCCAAGCATCTGAATATATTCAGCACTTGATTTGGTGGTGTCTATAAATCACTAGGGGGACTCTGGTGGATTGTAATGTAGAGAAGCTCATCACCTCAGAAGGCAAGATGTATGCCACCATTTGTGGTGCATGGTCTTCCTAACATCTCTGAGACCATCTCAAAGGTCACAGCCCCCAGTCCTTTTTTGAGAGCAACGCCTGAGGCTTGTTTTCTGTGTCCAAACCCTCTCCAGAGGCATCAAAATAACTTTCACTTCCTTTCCTCTCCACAGGTTGTTTGGATAATCTTCTATACTGCCATCCACTATGATTGACACAGTCTGCAGATTTTGCCAGTTAAACAAGTCGTCAGTAAATGGTGGTTTTAATAAATTATAGTCCTTAGTGGACTGGTGGGAAGGTGGGGGAAGTCAAATCAACTCCCTTCTGTACCAGCGCTCTGATTAGCCTGGAAGAGCCCCAGCTCTTCTGCTGGAGAAGTCCATCTCTTTTTTTATATACCTGTTAATTGTTGGAACTTAAAAAGCCATTGGAATTTTTGGAAGTGGATCAAGACTGTTCAAATTTGGAACTTTCTGTGACTCCAGCCAGTAATTCTATCAAAATCCTGTGTGCTGAAGGTTGAATTTGTTAATATATGTATGCCCTTCTATTTGAAATCTCTCATTAAATCCTGACCTGTCTTCCACTGTTGTCCTCTAGACAAACACTTTTTAAAAAGCAGTTGCAGGGGCTGTGGGAGAAAAGAACTGCAGTATCCAGGATCTGAGCCGCGTGGCTATCCTTAGCGTGTTTTTGTAGTAATCGGATTGGATTTGGTTAAACAGACTGTGTTGTTACCATTTGAAATACTTTTCATTTTACTTGCAAATCAGTCGTTGACCAGAATTTTTCAATTATCTTTTCCAAAGACCAATTTTTAGGCGATTTTGCTAGAAAGAGTTAGGATTCATTTGGTTAACGAAGGTGTATTCGGAAGGCTTAGAAAATCCACTGTATTCTGCTTGCCTGACTACTAAGTTGCCATCACATACCTCAGAGCTTAGTGGGCTTGAGGTTGGTCATTCTAGAGATACCCTTTTAAATGTTAAGCAATTATTTTTTTATTTTAAGCTCTTGAATTAAACTGCTCCTTGTTAATAAACACAGGAGTCTAAGACACAACAGAGGCAGCTATTATCTATAATGCAGAATTACTAACTTGCAAATCAAACAGTACCTAGCTCCTGGTTTGTGAGGTGCTTTTTATGAGTTGATCACTTCATAGCTCAGTTCCTTCCTGGTCATGCCCTTTTTGTGCATCAGTGGGGGAGTGTCTGCTTTAAGATATTTTTAAGGACCTGTCTTTAAGGAATAGTTCTTGGTAAACATGCACAGTCCTTGTTATTGTCAGAGGACCTTGTAGTCTTGTTGCCATGTGGTTCTTGCTTTTCTAAATAACAGCTCAGGCACCTAAAAGACTCATGATCTAAAGCTGCCTTATAATGAGGAGCTGGTAGTTTTAGCGAGCTCTTGCTGAAAGCACATCGCTTCCTCACTGGTGCAAGCCCGGCAGCCTGATTCTCATATGCGAGTATGCGAAGCCAGGCATCTAAATCTCTATGTGCTGAACTAGTGCTCCAGAATTGCCCTCTGGTGCAGGCCTCTGTTCTTACTGTGAATAGGAAATGCTGTCTGTTCTTGGTGGAAAAACCACACCTGGCTAATTTAGGTCCTTGGGATACCAAGGGAAGAGTGCAATAGCAGACAGCTTCTGCTACTTGTGAGTTGCCAATTTAAGTAAGTGATCTCGAACTTCTGTATCTTCTCCTCCCCATCCCCAAGCTTGCCTCATCTTTTAGTCTGATACTTTCTTTTCTTCCAGCTGAAAACATTAATTTCCCATGGGAGTTGCATAGCCTGCTAGTTCTATGTCATCCTTTCCTCCTGGCACCTGTTTGCATCTTAGCGGCTCACAATCATCAGTAAAATCATCATGTACTTGAAATGCTCTAATAAATGTCATCTGGATAATCTACTCTGCAGCTTCTGCATCCTCTGGTCTTCAAAGTTTTGTAAAATGGTGGGTGCGTGGGATTCCTTTAAGAGTGGGGTTTGGTTTGTGTTTGTGGGGTTGGTTCTTGTTTCTTTTGTTTGATGTGTTGTTTGGGGTTCGTTGGGGTTTTTTTTTAATATCCAAGCCTAGAAGTTCTTTGGGTTTCTCAGGTCTCTTGTGCTGCAGGCTTGAGTCCTGCATTTATTGAAGGGGACAGAAGCATTGGTAGTGGCAGCACAGTAGATCTGTGCTTTAACACGTGATTAAGCAGGTTAAGCCAAGTATTGCCTCTTTAAGCTGTTCTGCTGTCTGCCTCATGACATGCAATCATGGCAGAGCCACTGCTGCCTGGTCAGCATGTCTGTCAGTCACCATGTCTGACCCAGAGCAGGACTTCAAGCGCTGTTGTAAATTGCATAGAGCTGGACAGTTGCTTACCTGCCTCTTTGCTTTATTCCCTGCTTGCCTGCCATCCATCCAATCAGCTGAGTTCCTTGGTCTTTGCAGTTATCTGCAGTCGTTGGGGTTGGAAGCTGAGGTGGAAGCTGAGGTAGAACCAGAGTTGAGGAAGATCCTCTGTTGAGGAGGATCGTGGCCATGGGGGAGAGACATAGGTCTCTGGATCTCAAGGCTCTGGTAAGTTAGTGATTGCAGTTGCTCAGCTGCAAGCTTTTAATCTCTTAAGGTGTCTGTTTTAGAAGCAGGTATCCCCAGTGATGATCACTCAGAGAAATAAAGCTACACCATCTTCCCTGAAGAAAGCTCAGGGGCATGTGGCATCCTGCAGAATGGAGCTGAGCATCTTACAATGATGAGCACTGTCAAAACAAGGGGTTATTGCAGAGACCTGAGAGATTGACATGGAGATAGTCTAGCAGAAAGCATGAAGTTGAAGTTCTATGAGGATGGAAAAGCAGCAGCCGACAGAAATAGGTACTGCAGTGGGGGGAACAGGGACTTGGGCATCAGCTTTCTCCTCAGCAGTTCTGGTACTGGTGCAGCAAGCGTGCTTGCTCTGTGCTTACCTCTTCTTAAAGAGCAGGGGACTTAAACCGGCAGCTGGTGTGGGTCTATGCTACCATGGAGCAGCAACTCTGGGAGAAAAAAGGTCTTTGCTGTGCAGGAGAACTGAGCTGTGGGAGCCACAGCTGTTGGGATAAGGATCCACTGGGAGGTTGCATCCTTATGGAGTCCACGTGATGGTGCAGAGAAGAGGCTGTGGTGCCTGCAGGCTCTGCAAAGCTCACTGCAGACCTGGAAAAATGTCTCTCTGGCTTTCAGCACAAAAGCCAGTCCCTGGCAGGAAGGCAAATGACATATTCCCTGACCTAACCTTGTGAGGAGTGGAGCAATTATGTTCTGGTGTGGAACTTGCAGAGAAAATCAAAACTGTGGTCTGTCTTGGTCTTCAAACGTACTATCTGTTAAAACTAATGCAAGTAATTTTTGGTGTTAAAGGGACAGCAATGCGAGTGCAAAGATGTGCTAACAGGTGTTGGGAGGTGGCTGGGCACCTTGTGTCTCAGCAATACCAGTTGTCAGGCCAGCTAAAAGAGCTGCTTGCTGAAGGGTAGCTTTGCAGGGGCGATGGCTGAGCACATGGTGTGATGTACGTTGGTTACCTGGGGGTTTGGTCCAGGCAGGGGATGTTGTTGATGACACTTGTTGTTAACAGTGCTTGGGATGTCCTTAGAGTGAGTGATGCCTGTTGGGGCTGGGAGCACACTACTGAGGAGCCTCTGTCCCCTCCGTGGATGTTTCCCCAGCTTGATTTCCAGGCTGGCAGGGGCAGTGCTCCCAGTTGTTGGGATTCAGCTGCCTGCAGGTGACAGAGCTGAGTGGCTTTAGTTTGTCAGAAACCCAGGATTAGCAGAGGCTGGGATAGTCTGGGGCAGGCAGAGTCTTGAAAACACAAAAGGTGGGAAGTAGAGCTTTGCCTTCAAGCACTGTTAAGTCACACATCTATCTAACAACTGGGGATAGCATTTGCTGAGACCTTCTAGGACAGCAGTATCCTTGCCCATGCTTCCTAGAGCATTTCATTTCAAGGATGTCTGGTTAATACTCTGTCAGGCAAGAGGGTGGAAGAGGATGCAGTATGCACTTGGAGGCGCTGCTCCTGTGGGGAAGGGACCACCTCCAACTGCTGGGGATGGGAAGGCTGGAAAGATGTCTGAAAATGGAGCTGGCTGAGACTGGCTTGCAAAAGCAGAACTATCCTCCCACGAGTGTTTAGTTAATACTGGCAGTGCCCATCATGCTCTCAGGCTGCTGGAGGGTGTTAGCAAAACCTTGCCAGTGCCGTAGCAAAGGAAGGTTTATATCTCCCTGCATTAAAGAGCACTAGGTGAGCTGGTCTTGCAGGGAAGAGTGGGGGCATTATGTGGCTCGTGGGAGGATGAGAATGTAGGACCTGTACCTCTCAGGTGACTTCCCTGAGCCAGAGAGCCCAGCACTCAACATGCCCCGACTCCCAAAACAACAGATGTCCAAGGTAGGTCAGAACACAGGATGGATTTTTCACATGTGGCAGCCAAACAGCCAACTGTGTGTGCCAAGCCGAGATGCCGATGTCATTGTGAGGGGGAAGTAATGTGCCCAAACCTGAAGCATTTTGTTCAGCCCAGAATGAAACAACCTCTGCCGTCTTCTGGTTATTTTACTAGTTATTTAGGTCAACCTCTGAAAGAAGTGTGGGGAGAAAAAATGAAATGTTTCAGTGTGTTTGATTTCAGAAATGTCAATGCAAACAAGGCTTCACACACTGTTTGGATTTCAATCAAAACTTTTTGCCAAATGGGAGCTGTTGGTAACCATAGCTCAGGTTTGCCCAGGTGCAGCTGGCTCTGTGACCTCAGGTCAGGCTCTGCCTGCACCCGCCTGGTGCTGCACTGCCCAGCAGCCTTGGCCTGTCCTGACACATGTGCCAGAGCTCGAAGCAACGAGAGCCACTGGTGCCAGGGCTGAGCCTGGGCAGCCTCTCCCTCAAGCACCAATTGATGTCTGCTGTGCTGGGGGGAGGACCATGATCTCCAGCTTTCATCTCCAGATGGCCATGCACGACAGGGACATGTTGGAAGGCCAAGCTGGCTGTAAGAGAGAACATCCCGGGCTGCTCCGTGGCAATGTCACGGTGCCTCTTTGGTGGTGTCCCGATGGGTGCTGAATCACCCTTGTTGCTGTGGGTGAAACTGCAGCGTGGAAGCCTCAGCTCGTACACAGTGCTTCCCTACTAGATAGAGGTCGGCTTGAGGAAGGGACGACACGAAGGACGTTCTTCGGAAAACTTTTCCAACCTTCTGGAGACAGGACTAAGAAATCTCTGATCCAGCCATCCCGAAGCCTTGGCCGCGAAAGCCTCTCGCCCCTGCTCTGATGGGTGTTCCCCCCACATCCCCTCCACCGGCTCTGACATGGCGAGGAGAGCAGCGGTCGGGGAGTGTGGGGGGTCAGACTCGCAGAGCCTCACCCGGTTGCTGAAGCTGCCCGGCCATTCACCTCCCCCCCGAGCCACGCTGCGCCGGACCACCAGGCCCCCATACACTGTA
>VWZY01006768.1:18094-40145 GCA_013399075.1 Chloroceryle aenea | reverse complement strand
TGTCCTTGCTCACTGCAGCAGGGTTGGGGTAGGTCACTTCCAGCCCAAGGCATTCTATAATTCTGTGAAAGCTGGCTGTGATGCTGGCCACGGCCACACACAGAGTGGCCACAGCTGCTCTGGTGCAGGGATGTGCCAAGGGGCATATTACTGCCACCAGAATTTGGAGGCGCCTGAAAATGCAGACCAGCCACAGCCTTGGCACTGGATTCTGGCTTCAGGTCCCAAAGAACTGCATGAAGATCTGGGCAGCCCCAGCACTCCCCACATGCAACCGCTCTCCTATTCTGGCAGATCTTCCACCGCGGTGCCGTGGTCACAGATGCTGCCCGCTGCACAGCACTGGGCATAGAGGTGCTTAATGAGCAGGGCTCCTCAGTGGACGCAGCCATTGCCTCCACCCTCTGCGTGGGCATTGTCAACCCCCACACGTCGGGGATCGGTGGGTAAGTGTCAATCACTCAGCACTGTGCTACAGTCTGTAGCCATCCTCAAACAGGCAGTTTCCCCACCAGTTCAGATGTGCCTTAATGGTGGCACAAGTCTCAGCACACAGTGCCATACCTCTGGCATCGGGTGGTGGACGTATCTACGTCTGCAGTGGGACAAAGACCTGACACTAAGTTGACATTGAGGGACAGAGACCCCCAGGGAGGGAAGTGCTGCCAAGGAAGGCTGAGCCTTGGGCTTGAGAGGGTTGGAAAAGTGACCACAGGCTGCTGAGCCCCTCTGAGTGTGACAGGAGCTTGCAACACCCCAGCTCAGTCCCAGGGCTTTCAGAGCTTGCATGCTTACCAGCATAAGCTCTGCTCCTGCTGCAGCAGGAGGCTGAGGTCCACACCTGTCTCTGAGCAGCAGCCAGAGGAGGAATGGAGGTAGGGAGTGGTGTCCTCCCAGCCCCCACCCCCAGGGTGATATCCACGTGAGCCTGGTAGCTTTCTGCTCTGCAGGAGACTAAGGAGTGTTGGGTAAAGCGCTGCCACCTGATAGCTTCTCCAGGCTGTGCCAGGGTTTGCTGTAAGAAAAAACTCTGTTTTATTGCAAAACTAGTCAGATTAGAAAGAAAGTCCCAGCCTGGCAGTGAAACAGAACCAGTGGCCCTCTGGCCAGCCTGGCAGGGACTGACCCAGCCTAGCTGTAGGCTCAGAAGAGGGGGGTGCTGCCTGTGTCCCACACTGGCTCTGGCTCACTTGGCCTGGACTGGTCTCTGGATAAGGTCAGCAGTGTTCCCCTGCTTCTCCAGGCTGTGCCAGGGTTTGCTGTAAGAAAAAACTCTGTTTTATTGCAAAACTAGTCAGATTAGAAAGAAAGTCCCTGGGTCACTTGTCAGGTTGGTGACCTGCCACCATGGCCTCATCATGCCAGGCCAGGCCCAGGCCCTAGTGGCACCTGCACTGTTCCTTTTGGCTTTGTGGCAGCAGCTGTTGCAGGGACAGAGGGAGCTGTGCTGTGACTCCTCTTTTGCTGCAGGGGTGGGGTGATGCTGGTCCACGACATCCGGAAGAACAGGAGCTGGGTGATTGACTTCCGTGAGGTGGCTCCTTTGGGTATCCCACTGGAGGAGGGCCTGCAGAAGGACACCAAGGTGAGGAGCAGCGTAGTGTCCCAGAGCTGACCCCTCCAGGGCTGTAGCTGGTTGATGTCTCCAGCCCTCCTCTCCCTGCAACTCTTGGGCCAAGGGGGAGATGCCCAGGGAAGCACAGGAGGGAGATCCCAGGCCCTACAAACATGGGGATTCCATGGAAAATACTTCTTCTTTGGCAGCACTGAAACACCTGGAGCCTGTAGGGCTTGGGGAAAAAAGACCCCATGTCCCTCTGGCAGTGGAGCCAGGAGAACGAGAGTCCCTGGAACGAGCACAATCCTGTGTTGTCCTTTTGAGATACTTCTCCTGACCAAAATGTGTTGAAATTAGGATTGAATTTGCATCTTTCTTTCAAAAAAACCTTTCTTTCCCAGTTCAGTGTGTTGCTACAGACCTCTTCCCCTCTCCTGAAGACCATGGAGACACTTCCCATGAACATGACTTGCATCTCCTTGGCTTCCAGTTGGGTATCACATCACACGTCCTCATGAGAGATAGAACACTCTTCCTTTTTGTCCTTCCTATTTTACAGCCAGGTCTGCTCGTGGGGGTGCCAGGGATGATACAAGGAATGCAGCAGGCACACCAGTTACACGGGAGGTAAGATGCCGGCAGGCTCTTCTCATGCTACACAAGCTGAGCCCTGGGTCCCACGGGGGAGCTGGGAGCACACGAGCCCTTGCCATCAGGCCATGTTCTCAGCCACCAGTCAAAACCATTAGCTGCTTGGAGGCTTGTGTTGAAAATTATGTTATTTTCCTGGTTCTTTATTTAACAAAAGGAAAAATTCAGCTTGGTCAGGTTTTCTGCAAAGCAAAATTCTGCCTAATGAGACAGGCAATAAATGTTCTCCTAGAAAGAGATGCAGAACATTTTAATTCAGGTCTGTGTATTTTCATTCTCTCTTCAGCTGGGCTCTAAGAAGTGTGGCTGCACTTGATGTCCTGTTGGGACAGGGAGGGAGGGATCTAAATAACTTGCTGGAATCTAAAAGACTTGTCCAGAATGTGGCTCGAGATTTTGCTCCTGAGATGTCCCTTCCTCCATCCTTGCACTGACATTCCTCTCTGGTGCATATCATGGAGCACTGAGATGATCCTACTAAAAAGAAACAACCCACTGAAAAGTCAGTGCTGCTTTTGGCCACCACTGGCCCCACAGCCTGGTCTTTCAGGAGGTCCCTGACCGCAGAGTTGAGCCCTGCGCTTGCTCCCTACCACCCTGCCCTGCTGCACCCCTCCAAGGCACATTTCTCCTTGTGCTTTCTCCTTTGGCAGACTCCCATGGCCCAAGCTGCTGGGCCTCGCAGCCAGTGTTGCCCAGGAGGGATTTAATGTCACACATGATTTGGGTGAGTAACTGCTGGGGAGACAAGGCTAGCTGCTCAGCCAGGAGGAGCATACTGGCCACTGTGCTCAGGTGCAAGGCAGCTGGGGATGTGGATGGTTATTCATGGGAAATTAGGGCTCTTTGGACCCGGAGATGGATGGTGTTGAGAGATGAGCAACGCATGAACCATGGTCTGCAAGGGGAGGCAGCAGAACTGGAGCTCTTTCCCAGGACTGGCCATGGACAGGTCAGAGCAGCCCACCAGCCAGGAAAGGGCACTGGAGTTTCTTTAAGTTCCCTTCCCAGTTATAATGAAAGCATGATCTGGCCTCCTTCCAGTTTCGCTACAGGGCAAGAAGCAGCAGCAGGTCTCCAACATCCCCACTGGGCGTGTGGTGGCTCCAGCCCCCATGCATGTTTCTACACCATGGCTTTTCTGGATGTCCCTTCCCTTCTTGCCCACAGCCAAAGCCATAAGTGAGCTGAAGGACATGAACTACTCTGACAAATTTCGGGACATCTTCCTGCCGGATGGGCAGCCCTTGCTGCCTGGCACATTCGTCAGGCGCCTGGACCTCGCGGCTGTCCTGGAGCTGCTGGGGGCGGAAGGGACATCAGCTTTCTACACTGGAAACTTGACACAGGAGATAATCTCTGAGGTGAGCCACGTCTGTTCCTGTCTCTGTCCCAGGCTGCATGGCAAAGCCTGAGCTAGGGGTGCCACCTGTCATGCCACCTGCTTAAGGTGATAAGCTGAAGATAAGCCACAGACAAGTGTCAGCACAATGATGGGGACAAATACGCAGTCTCCTTTTTCTTTCCTGTCCCTGCAGTGGTGTAAGTGATGCACAGATCACCTCCACAGCCTACAGAAGTGAAACCTCCATTTCCTCTATATCCAGGACATACTGGTTTTCTGAAGGAAAAAAAAAATCTCAGTTTCAGGACCCCCTCTGGGCTGTGTCAGTAACAACCCCTTGTTCCCCATAACAAGAGGTGCCCCATTGCGGAGAAGCAAATTTTTGTTGCTAATAGGACTATAAGATAGAGAGAGACTCCAAGAAGATGTTTTAAAAATAAAACTGTGAGCCTTGCGAGCAGAGGATCAGATAGGCTTGGTCCCTCTTAGGCTTCCCCCAGTTTAGCTCTTGTTGTTTGAGGTACTCTGGATGAAAATAGCAACAACAAAGTAATTATTCTGGTAAACCAAAACCACCACCACCACCAAAACACAAAAAAAACCAAACAACAAAAAAACAACAAACCACAAAAACGACTTTTATACCTGTGTAGCTGCAGTCAGGGTGGTTGGTGGCACCATTTTTCCCTACCACCATGGTTTAAATCACCTTCAGCATGTCATCTGGAAATGGGTTTATTCAGCTCAAGCCTAAGACATTTGTGAGCTCTGTCTTAAGAAATCTCCTATGATTCACTTGAACCACAGCTGAAATGTAGAACAGGAAAGGTCTCAAGCTTGTGCATCTCCACATCTAAGCCCCAGCTTTGTCACCCCCCTTCCCTGACCTGAGTGCTGCCACAGGGAAGCACCAGCTCTGTGGAGGAGCAAGGCCCAGGGTTACAGCACCAACCACCCAGGTGTGCTCTGGGATCAAGGGCACAATTCCAGCTTTGGCTACAGAGCAGTGCAAAGTTCTGGCTTCCTGCAGTGGTTATCGTTCCAGCAAAGGGAGGGCATCAGTGTAGTGGAATCCAAGTAAAGCTCCAACACATCGCACCCTTTGTTTCCATCCTGTGGTAGGAAGGCGCAGGTGCAAAGAAGTGCTCCCTAGGGAAGCTGGGGTGGTGTCTGCAGTGTGTGGCTGCCCAGGGCTTCTCCCCAGTCTGTGCCATCAGGCTGCTCTTGCCCCACTCCCTGCTGCCTTGTCTGGGCTTTCCGCTGGCCAAGCTCCAGGGAGCCGGCTCCCGGTACAGGCAGCTGCCTGCTCATCTCTGCTGTTGGGTTCGGACTGGCCTGTTCTCTGGGACTGCTTTGGGAAGGGAGCAGGAATCCCATGTAGGGGATACATCTTCTTTTGCAACTTTGGGGTAGTTTGACATGTTGCCGCCCTCTACAACTGGAGCTTTCCTGCTCCAGTGATTCATCCATTTCTGCCAGAGAATTAATTTTATTGCCAAGTTAGCCAGCTAGCTCAGAAATCAGAGCATGCACGGGGCATTTGCTTTTGAACGGAAGTCCAGAGGTCACATAGCAGCAATACACCCCAGCTTAACCTCTCACCAGGTTGTGTGGTTTCTAAGCGGAGGGACAGAGTTGCACCATTAGCACAGCAGCCCCTGTACTCTGACTATTACCTGCTTCAGGGGATTTTAAGATCATCAGTGTGTAGTTATGATGGTCCTACTTCATCTCCACCATGACTCAGATGTAGAAGACCTGCAGTGGAGGGAATTGCCTATCTTTATTGTCTTTGTGAAGATTATCAAGTCCAGTGAACTGTAGTTCTTCAGAGCCTTCTGTAGAAGCCTTCTCTTCTGGAGCCTTACAGAAAGACCCAAGGGTACAGCAGAGCCACTATCACCTGAAATAATTAAAAATAAGGTGGGAATTGCATGCTAAAGGTTTCTAGTGACAGCAACCTGCTACACCCAGGTTCCTTCTCTCCTGAATCCATATCTGTCTTTTCTCCTGGCAGTATTCAAATGCTTCATAATTTTTAACATACTTATGGTTGCCACCCAGGGGGGAGAAGGATGTGAGGCAGTGCCATTCCCCATCCTCATGGGGAGCAGAACATCTTCAGAGCACCCATGGGGTGGGTGAGCTTTTCAAAGTGAGCTGCAGAGCCTTCCAGTGGTGGTGAATGGTGAGCCAGGCTACCAATGCCATGAAAACACAGCTTTCCAGGACATCACGAGGAACCTGGCACTTGACTCAGGAACCTCGATGTTTATTTGACAGCGTGGTGTATGTTCACTTTGGCCAGCATCAGGAATACAGGAAAGCCTTGACCCGTTTATTTCAGCATGCACTGCTTTGCTCTCCTGGGCAGGTCCGCAGCTACGGAGGTGTCTTGGTGGAGGAAGACTTCCGCAACTACAGTGTCACGGTGGAGAGTCCCGTCCACACACTCTATCGAGGTAACGCCTGGCCCATTGCCACACCACTCCAGTTAAACGTTCGCTTCACGTGGCAAGAGATGGCAACAGTATTTCACAAGAGCTGCCATACTGAGGTGTCTGCACCAAAGCTCTCCAGGGAATTTGCTGCTCATGCCAGGTGACAGTGATGCAGCATAGGCAGCTCAGGAGGTTTTCAGCACGTTGAAATGGGCCTGTTTTTTTTTGATAATGATCAATGGTAATTTGGTAGTGTTAGACTGTAAAGATGCAACATGACCACATATCCATACCATGCCTAGATAGAAGCTGGACCATGGGCTAGTGCCCGCCTCTGAAGACAGTTCCCAAAGTTCATCTACAAAGGAGGAAAACTTGAAACAGAAAGATAAAACAGGAATGTTCTGGGGAATCCTTTTCAAATCAAGTTGCTTGCCATTATTTCCCCTCAATCTGGAAAGTTTTCCCTCTCTTCAAGGTCCTGTGGGAAAGTATTAATAACTGGGCAGTATCTGACAAAAGCAGCTTCATTCCTCTCTTCTTCCCTTCACAGGTCACCTTGTTTTCAGTCCCCCACCTCCACATGCAGGTCCTGCACTGATCACAGCCCTGAACATCCTTGAGGGCTTTAACATCACAAGTCAGGTACCCAGGGGGAATATCTTGCACTGGATGGCAGAGGTGAGAGGAGGTTCGATATTTGGCTGAGTTTGTGCTGCTACAGAATACTTTATTTATGCCTTGGTTGTACAAAATATTTGTAGGTAATTCCCAGAAGAGAATGTGCAAATAGACTGCTAAGGTGTAAATTTGAGCTGTGTTGCTGCCTCAGGTAGGTGCAGATGCTGGAGTCTCCTCCTTAGCTAAGCTCTTTCTTGCTTAGGCTGAGCTTTTTCAGAAGAACAAGCTGTGGCTGATGCCTCTTTCTTGCATGCAGTTATCTCTTCAGAATGACCCCACAGCAGCTGAGGGTGGTCCCATCTCTTATGCTCCAGTGACCCTGACCATACCAGAGCACTGCCAGGGCACTGCAAGGAGAGTCAGTCATGTGATGCTGCAAACAAAATCCTACACATGGCACTGACAAGGAAAAGTGACCCAACACTTTGTGTTTTTGAAATATTTACATTTTAACCCACCTCATGATCCCAGTGGTCCAGGTCATGATATTTGCAGTATTGAGGGCTGTCAGCCCTACCAAAAAAACATTGCAGCTTCCCAGGAAGTCAAGCAAGTGCTCCCTTTCCTGCTCAATAAGCAGAGTTGTGATCTTAGATGTTTAACAGATCAACACCTGGGTTTTACGAGTTGGGAATTTTAAGGAAAGATGTAACCATATCCTTGTAGCAGACAGGACAGTGGGAGCTGGGAAGTTACTGCTTCTCAGCAGAAATGCAACAGCTGGAGGTGTTACACACTGCTAGGTCTCTGTAGAGGCAGAGGAAGTTGTCTCACTAAAGTTATTTTTGAGCTGTCTTCAGGAAACTTTGGATGAATCTATTTGCTCTGCATTTGCACTAGGCTGGGAGTTTCACCCACTGATTGTCATGTCCCAGCTGAGGAATAGCAACCTCCAGATATGGGGCAGTCACTTCAGAAGATGTGTAACCTTGACTATTTGGTACCACACGTCTGAACATGTGGCTGAAATTCAGTGCTAGATCTGCACCAGGTAGTCCAGCCCTGGGACAGCCATGACCAGGGTGTCCTTAACCCATGCCTGTGGGGTGGATGTGGTCTGCTTGTTTCAGTGGCCACCAAGCCTCTTGTACATCTGTGGTGTGATGTGGTATGGTGTGGTGGTCAGGAGAATGTTTCATGGAAGTATCACTTTCTTCAAAACTTAAATCGTGTTCTACACTGTACATCAGAAAATAGATAAATGGTGACACCTCAGAAGTTTTTGATGCATGACATGTATGCAGGGTAATGTACTGTCTTGAATGTTGAGTGAAGGTGGCATGACCTGCAAGCTGAAAACCTAGAGTGTTTGTGCTAGGCACAGGCAGGGTTGACTGAAGAGCCCATTTCTCTGTGCAGCTGTCCTCTGGCTACACACTGGAAAACCAGGGCTGGGTAAATGGTGTCTTTTGAAATTGCATGTTCCCATTTTTGATGGACTGGCTTGGGCAGGATTCTGCACATATGAGAAACCATATCCCTTTCTCTTTTTACACCATCATTCCCTTGGGTGCTGGCACTAACACTTTCTGTTTAGTCACTTTGGATGACTTAAAACTGGAAACAGGGGTAGCTGCTGGTGAGTGGAGTAGCTCATTTCTGCTTGGCAGTGGTGCTGTGTCAGTGGAGCTGCCACTGAGGCAACAGCCAGTCCAGGATCCTCTGTGCCACTGAGACACAGTTCACTCTCTGCTTTTGTGGTGACCACACAGGAATGGAAATATTGGGTAAGTGGCATCGTGGTGACACTGTCTGCCAGCTGATGGTGGAGCTGAACCATGGATCTGGGCTGAGATAGTTGGTCAGCTCCTGACAGTCATGTTCCACCTTGTACAAACAGTGCTGCACACGCCCAGCTCCCCCAGCCTGCCATGCCAAACTGATGCGCCTGTGACAGCCCTTCCTGCGAAGGTATCCCCAGGACCAGGCTTTAGATGTTTCTTTCATAGGTTTTAGTCAACATGCCAGGAGACCAGATACCTCTTCCTCTTCGGTTTTATTTTCAGGGCCACCTAAATGTTTGGTTTTCTTCCTTTGCTTTCTTTTTTTTTTTTCTTTTTTTTTTCTCCTTCAATTTAGACATTAAAAATAGCCCTGAGTCTAGCTGGCAACCTGGGAGACCCATCTGATGATGCGTCTGTCACTCACGCTGCAGAAGGCATGGTGAGGTAGGTCTGAGGCTGACAGGCACTGTGACAGTTGCAGGGTCTGTGGTTTGGATATCATTCTTTGATATCCAAATGTGCGATGTGTGATGTGCTCTTTTCAGTGCAGAGGGAAACGTGAAGCTTTTCTACCTCTGTTTTACTGAGGAAAGGCCAGTCCTTGAGTTTTCTCCTAGGGCTTACTATTGCACAAGGATTACAGCTGATACCACGGGGCTCTGGGCATGGGTTGTGGGATGTCCTCACACAGAGGTTTCCTGGAGCCAGCTTGATCTTGAGAGTTCACTGTCTCACCCCTCTAAATATTCCCTCTCATCAGGTCAGACAAACTCCCATCCATGTGTTCATGACCACACATGTAGTTTCTGTCTCTCCCTTCCTCACTGTGGGGCTCAGTGCCTTTGCAGTACACGCAGATATGTGGGAGAGGCCATGCTGGGGGTTTCAGCCCAGTTTCCCACCTCAGAGAGGTCATGGCTGGTGGCCAGAGCTGGCCCTAACTTGCCCTTCTCCTGGAGGACAGGTGTTCAGCTGGGTGGTGCCACCCCTTGTCCATCAGGGCTGATTTCACCACTTAGAGACAAAGTGTGGGAGATTCATGGCTTTGCCTTTCTGTGCAGACTGAGCCATCTTTTCTCCCATTGGGTGAACTGAAGGAGCCAACCTGCCCTCAGTGCCAAGCCTCTCAGGAAGTCACTGCCAGTAGCTGTGTAGATGGACCCCCACAGGGAGTCCAGGAGATGTTCAGCTTCCTAGGCTCATGGCTTTCTTTCCTCTTTCCTTCCCTCACTGCTGAAGTAAATCAGAAGCTAATTCCCTGCGCCAGCTGATTAATGACTCCCAGTCTTTCTCTGATCTCCACATGCCTCACTTCTCCGTGGAGAGTGGTCCTGCTGCTAGCCAGGTCCTTGTCATGGGACCTGATGACTTCATTGTTGCGGTTGTAAGGTAAAGGATTTACTTCTCTCCATAATGCACTTGGAGGGTGGAAACAGGGAGAAGAAAGCAAGTTTAACAGGACGGGATGGAAACAAACCTGGAGCAGGTGGGCTGCTCTGTCCCAGTTGGTCCTTCAAGAGGAGAAATGGTGAAGATGGGGTGGAGATGTGTGAGCTGGTGCTGTTCTTCCCTGTGCAATCTTACAGCCCTCTCACAGTGAAGCATATTTGTATTGGCCTGAATCTGCTTCCTGGAGAAGATGAGTTGGCCACATTTGAGGACTGATAGGGGCCTGGAGACAGATCTGTCACCTAGAGGGGAATCCATAAACACAGGGAAGGACAGCTGCTATTGCCCATATGATTCCTGCTCTTAAGTACATGGAGACTTTTACTCCTCACATCTAGCCAGCCCTAAAGAACTACCAAAGACTCTCTGTCAAGCCAAGAGGGGACAGAAAACTGGAGCCTTGAAATCCTTGAGGTGTACAAAAAACTCTGAGAGGACTTTTATGAGATTTCTTCATGTTTTTTTTCAGTTCTTTGAATCGACCCTTTGGCAGTGGAATAATAACACCCTCTGGAGTCCTCCTGAACAGCCAAATGTTGGACTTCTGGCAAAATGCAACAATGAATCACTCCGTCCCCAGGCTGGTAAGGACAGATTTCTTTATTGAGCTGTCTGTGCCATTTATTTTTTTTTCCAATTTTATTCTTATGACCACAACAGGGAGGCTACTTAATGCCTTATTAATAACTGAGAGACAGCAGTCTGTAGAAGGCTCCTGTTTTGTCATTATATGAGCCACTGAAACAGAGTAAACAGAAGGCTTCACGTGTACCAGTTACCATTATCACGCAGTTTTATCAAACGATGCTGCACATCTCAGCCACCTATGTTCCCTGCCATCCAAAGCAACTGTCCTTTCCTATGGACTATGAATTTCTGCTTTGCAGCTTTAAAGTTAACTGATAGCAGAAAAATAATCTTCAGGTCTTGTAATGAAACAACTGCAGACCAATACTGGTGGCTTCCAGTGCTGCCTTGTTATTTCTTCTCGCCATAGAATAGAATAGAATAGAATAGAATTGATTGGGTTGGAAAAGACCTCCAAGATCATCGAGTCCAACCCCTGATCCAACTCCAATTACTATATTGTGGCACTAANGGCACTTGGCCTTGTTGAACTTCATTCCATTGGAGTCAGCCCAACTCTCCAGTCTATCCAGATCCCTCTGCAGAGCCCTCCTGCCCTCTGGTAGGTCGACACTCCCTCCCAGCTTGGTGTCATCAGCAAATTTGCTGATGGTGGACTCAATCCCCTCATCCAGATCATTGATAAAGATGTTAAACAGGACTGGGCCCAGCACTGATCCCTGGGGGACACCACTAGTGACCGGCCCCCAGCTGGATGCAGCCCCGTTCACCAGCACTCTCTGGGCCATGTATTGTAAAATCACCCCGCTTTGCTGGGTTGGTACTTTAGAAGTTGGTGAATGGCTCATTACACCCTCTGTAAAAGAAAGCCATGGTGTGATGGGATGGATCCTGTTAACATCAGAGAGCATTATTGTAGCAGTGAGGATGACAGCCTTGTAGAACTCTACAAGTGCAACTGCTTGCTGAAGCATAATGAGTAAGAAGTTAACTTGTGAAGTTGAACTTCTGCGACTTGAGCACCAGCAAAGCTATGATAGGCTTGTTCAAATTTTTTGGTATGTCTTTTCTTCAACTGCAGCAAAATGTCATTCAGCCTCGGAAACGGCCCCTGTCTTTCCTGTTGCCCACCATTGTGAGACCATCTGAGGGGATGTGTGGGACATACCTATGTCTGGGAGCTAACAATGGGGACAAAGCCTTGAGCAGCATCATTCAGGTCAGTGCTGTGTCCTGGCACCTGCCCTCTCAGAGCAGCTCTAGGGTCGCCTCCTGTGGTATAGGCTTTCCCTTATGTATGTCCCAGGCTGTGTTGCAACTGGTGACCACAGGGTTACCAGTTCAATCTTTAATATCACCAGTATCCCACATTTTTCAAGTATATTAAGAGCTATGTGTTTGATTCTCTTGCACCTTTCTTGGTGGCATCACTTGTAATTGTAGAGAAAGAGTATCTTGGCAAAATATAATACCTGTTCAAAGCTTTTCTTAAAATTCATTAGGAGAAAAAAAAGGACCATTTTGCATTCAGAGGATTGCAGGAGACTGTCAGCCCTTTAGCTCTTTTTCCTATGAAAAGCTCCTTTTAGTGCATTCCTGACTGAATTCCACCCTGCTCAGCACTTGCTATGAATTTGGCAGCTCCTCCTTATCTATGATTTGTAATGAGGCAGAGTACTTGCCAAAAGCTAAATTGCATGCACAAAAGCAATGGATTGATGAAAAGAAAGGCACAAGAAGAATGGCTCCCACTTTCCTTACCTTTTGTAATACACTCTTCAGAGCAAGTTAAAGTAAACCATTGCTTCCTAATGCTTTGTTTGTAAAGTCACTGCTGAGCTTTTTGGATAACAAACACCTATTTAGAAATTGCATCATGTTCCAGACAAACAGCTCTCCCAAATTAGCAGGAGCTATGTGACAAAAAGCTTGTGCAATTTTGAAAGGGTATCACTTTTCCACCACCAATATACAGGCCATATTTCAAGCACCCCTTCGTATGCACAGAACTCTGTGTTAATTCATGCAGTTTGGTAAGCAGTTTGAAATCTTCTTTGCCTGCTGCATCTGCAGATGTTGGAGCTGCCATTTAGGAAGATGCTCAGGAAGTTGGCTTCTCCTATTTCATTATTGTTATTATTATTATCGAGGTTCTTTTATTTTCTTGCAGGTTTTGGTAAATGTTTTAACGTTGAACAAAAATCTGAGTGAAAGTTTGTCACTTGGTCGACTTCACCCACAGCTTGAGTCCAACACCTTGCAGGTTGACGGTGAGTATGAGCACTGGGTGTGGTGCAGCCCACAAATCTTACCTTTAGCCATGGGTGGGATTTGCATAACGCCTTGCTGTGGAAGTGTGACAGCCCAGCACACAGCTCACCGTGTTCGAGGGTCCTCAGGGCGTGTGGAGAATTTTGGAGAAGGCAAAAAGCAGCAACCTAGCCTCTTCAAAACTTGGAGCCCTTGTGGAGCCATACCCTCTCCCTCTTGTCTTGGGAATGGTACTTGGCCCCTCCAACACCACCTGTCCAAACTATCTCACATGCTTCTCCATACCCCTGCCTCTGTCCCAGCTCACCTCCTGGTACCAGCTTTGTCCTGTTCTTAAAACCTTTTGGCGATGTGATGCCATTGAAGATAGCCACATAAACAAGACTGCAACCACAGCTTCACCCAGAGGGTCCTGAAAGCTTCCACATCTTCCTACACTTTGTTATTCCTACACTGCCATAAATTATATTCTTTCCAGTCCGTGTCCCTTAACTCTATCATCTGGGGAGAAGACAAGGCTTGTAGCTTTACAGTTCTGGAAATGCAGCATCAATGCTGATGCTCAGGAGATTGTGCTGCCAGCTCTTGGACATGGTAGTACAAATCTCACTTTCCACAAAGCCCCGTACCTTACCAGAGTGAGCCGTAAATGAAATTTGGTTCTCGTGTCACACAAAATAGCCAAAGGCTCCAGGTCTTCCCATTTGTGAGGAAAATCTGAAAATGCCTGTTGAGTGTGACCTGCAGACTTGGAAACTAGAATGTAATTAAAACAAACCCAAAAATTCAAAAGGTCCTAATTTGTGGGTCTGGACATTTGATATCAACAAGATCTGTGTTAAGACACATCTGCAGTGTGGTAGCTTAAATAACGCTGGAGTTTCTGTGTGCCTGCTCAGTTTGTCCAGCTGCATCCAGCTGGATCCTCAAGAAATTTTATTCACACAGAAATAACAAAACATCAAACAAACAAGATAAAAGCAGAAGAGTAAACAAGCTGAGAGAGATGGCTGGAGGGCTAGGAAGCATGTGAAGGGGAAGTCAGAAGGTTTATCACAAAGTTTGCCATTTGGCCCCTTTTTTTGCAATCATTTGTTTTGAGCTGTCTTGCTGTCTTGGTTCGGTGAGTAGCTGTTAATGCTGTTATTTGTGTCTAAGCTCTTAAGAGCCTTGTGTTCTGTAACAAGAATAACTACAGTAGGTGTCTTTGCCAAAGAGGAGGACCTTCCAATTCTTTAGATGATCTGCATCCTCTCATTTCCCCACCGAACCAAGCACTGCCCAGCTCTGAACAGTCTTTGCTGCTGAAAGACCTTGCCTCAGAGTGGTATGTGCTGGTCTCTTCAGCTGCTCAGCTCACCTAGCTGGGACACCTGAAGAAGCTGCCAGCAGTTTCCTTCACACTGCAGATCCCAGCAGGGTTAGAACAGAGCTTTGTGTCAATGGCAACAGTGGTTTTAGTTACAAACTCCTCTTTTAAAATCCTTACAGGTGAGTTTCCTGAAGAGGATATTGAATCTCTTGTAGCCAGGGGCCATCAAGTGGATAAAGTCAAAGTGGTCTCCCTAGTTCATGGAGCCAGAAGAACCAACAATTTTATCATTGGCCTGAAGGACCCCAGGAGCATGGATGCTTCTGGAGCCACAGTATTGTAGCAGCTGTCAGATAAGGTGCTCACTGAACAAGGTTTAGACAAATCAACCCAAATGATGTGCATGTTCTGAAATAGCCCCTTCTCCATGCCCAGGGTGGGAGCCCCACGTACATACTTCTGAGCAGACTTCCCGCATTCCCCACACAGGATGACACCAGAAGGGTTAGCAGCACAAACACAGCTCTCTGATTTTTTTTCATTTTCTTTTTCAATTATTTCAACTGCAAACAGGCCAGTCTTCATTGCAGGAATGCAGGGAACACACTTTGGGCAAAGTCTTGCTAATAATTTCAGTCTTGTCAAAAGCCTGATTCTAGCCAGCATCTTAATTCTAGTTAGGAGAAGCAAAGGAAGAAACAGCTGCTGATGGTACTGTCATCTTCATCTCCCTGTCTTCCTCAAGTTCATTCTTTGCCTCTTGTATAAGCCAGTAATTAATACAGCCTAATATAGTGTTTGTAGGTGCCTGTAGCTGGAATATTTGGAATTATTAGGGAAAATCAGGGATTCCAGTCTGTATGTCCCATAATACTCTGTGTGGGACAGCTGATTTTTACCAGTGTGCCACCTTCCGTGTCAGTCCCTTTTCTCACATCACTGCATACCTTGAATTTCGGGAGTAAATATATTGGATCTAGTCCCAACAGTCTCACTGGCAGCCCGATTTTGTAACTGGAACAATGTTTTTCAACTTCTAACAACTTGTGGACCCCCCAGTATTTTTTTTTACAAAGGTTCAGCTTCCTCCATGGTGAATTTAAGTTTAGTAAGTGGGCTTAATTTTCATAGGTTCTTTTTGGATGTATCTTCACAGCACTCCACACACTTGTAAAAATCCACAGACTTGTACAAATCTACAGACCATGGACTTCAAACCGCATGAAGAGCATTTAGGTAGGTTCAGGCCTCTCCTTATAATGCCTTATAATCTCAGTCTGCTCTGGAAACCTGAATCATGCAATCCCTACAGAGAGCTTGGGAATTTCTGCCTGTACTTCAGCTCCATAATTTGATACTGGTGGCTTTATTGGAAAAGCTGAAGAGAGTGAGAGAAAAGGTGAAAACCAAAACAAATGCTACTGAGATAATTTTTTCCATCTGCAGCATATAGTGCAAAACATGAAATACTTCTGCATTCCTTATCTGAAATAGAGTGAAGAAATAATACCACATCTGACAGCTGCACCACTTCACTCAACCCACATTTGGACATTTCCTTCTCTTTTTACTAGCAGGTTAGACAGAAACACCTGGCACTATGAAATTCTGGAATTTGATCAATTTCTGAAGTCTAAAATGTGATGATTCCTTCATGGTGCAAATGCATCCATGGCTACTGTACATATTATATATGTATGTCTGCTTATGGTTGTCTTTGTCTTTCATTTGATGCTTATACAAGTCACCCCCAACCTTCCTCCTGAGGGACCACATAATGCACATCTCTTTGTAAAGCACCTTCTAACACTCGTTGCCATTTGACACGGGGAGTGTGCAGGTTGTTTTGGGGCTGTCAGGACACTACAGCAGATAGTTGGACCAATTGTTCCTGCCACCTGCCAGCTGAGGATCTCAAAGCATCTCACTTGAAGCCTTGCACATTGCACCAAGGAAGGACAGAGATGCTTCTACGCCCTTATGAAGCACAACCACCCATGAGGAGAGCACAAGCAGCTGCCCAACAGACAGGAACATCAATGGTATTTTCTGTTACATCAGTGGCTTCATCTGAGAGATGGGAGAAATACAGCCTTGTCTTTGGGAAGGTGTCTTCTGTGCCACCACACTGCCCATTGGCCCAGAGGGGACTCTTTTCAACACAAGGACATCAAATCTATCATTCGGCTTTGGAGTTGGTCACTGCCCAAAGCTGAAGTGTTCATAAAGCTTGATGTGTCCTGTAGCAGACCTCTTCGGGTTTCACGGGAAGGGCAGGATGTGGTTTTGTGCATTGAAGGTCACTGGTGAAAACCTGGGGTTGACTGGTATGGTGCAGCAGTGACCTACCCCTTGGGCACAGAGATGTGCACAGCTGCGAAATGACTGCTCAAGTCATCGTCACTTCAGTACTTTGCGTGGAATATCACAGACACTGTGGAAGACAGAACTCCTTAACTGACTGCACCAGCTCGGTTCTGGTGCTGGAAACTGTGTATTCATTTGGGTGTTAGAGGCTCTGGTCATGATCCAAAAGGGCACTTAAACGCCCCAGGGTATAATTTCATTATTCATTATTCAGAATCTTACAATAAACCATGTTCCTAAGTGCTCTGCTGCATCATGGCCTATGTTGCAAAAAAGAGAAAAATTAAAATGATTGGAAGATGGGACTTAGGTCCCTAGGTCATGGATAAGAAAAGTTAAGATATTTTGAATGGTTTCTCAATTTCTCTGTTTAAAAACAGCTTCTCTGGTGCTTTGAGTCCATCTGTTGTGATGAGATCTGATTAATGTGAGGTACCAAGAAATACCTGGTGTTTCCTTCTGTATAGGTGAGATAGACATTGTGAAATAAAGGGCCATATTCTGGAGATGTCTGTATGCAGAGTACCTGCATTGATTCAGCCTGGCTATTGCAGCTCTGAGGCACCATTTGTCCTGAAAATTTGGCAGGAAAGTGTCAGTGAGGAGGTCAGAACACAAAATACAAAAAAATAAGTGGCTGAGAAAAATATTAGATTTTTTTTAAAGAAACAAAAGAAACTAAACTAAACTAACTAAATAAGTAAGATGCCTTTGCCAAACATGACTGTTACGATCTGGAACGTGATCAGCTTGTCCCTGACCATGTTTGCATTGCTCCCCATTGACGTATACTGGTTTTTACACTGGAATAAGCTGGAGACAGACTGTGCTGCAGGGTGTTAGCCCAGTCGGTATTTCTCGGGAAGGCTGGGTGTCGTTTGTGGGCACAGGTAACAGACAGTGCTTTGCTGGCTTTGGGTACCACTGCTCACCTGTGCACCTCGAGCTCTGATCGCTGCATATAAAAGTCCAAAGCTGGGACAGGGCAGAAACTGGCACCGCTGTCCTGCAGCTGGGGGGATGAGGATCCTCCAGGCCCTCAGCTCTGCCATGTTGTTCCTACCACTGTCCCATTCAGTGTCCAGCCACTGAGGGGGCTGGAGCCTGCCTTTGTCACACCAGTCTGGGTGGGGACAGTTGCTGCAGGGGCTGGCAGGGTGGCTAGAGCCATGGTGCCAACGTGGTTTGGCACATCACCTGGCACAGGCACGGCCAGGGCCAGGGGTCCCCTGCTCCCCTGGGCGAGTGAGTGTGAGACCAGCCAAAGAGTGTCCCTGGGCACACCGGGTATTTCTGTCTTCAGTGAGCGGCTCCAGCAGTGTGCCCCACTCCATGCCTCAGGGGACTGGGGGCTGCCAGGGGCAGGTGAGGGCCAAGAGCAGCTGCTGTCACCATAGCTGGTCCTCTCTCAACCAGTGTCCTACAGCTCTGCTGCAGCTCTGCCAGCATCTCTCTGAGGGGTCCCTCAGCTGGGGCAGTGAGCCTGAAAGCACCTGTTCAGCACCAGCCAGCCAACTGGTTGCCAGAAGGAATCTGGATCCTTCAGGTGGCTGCTGGATCCCTCTCACTGCACCATCTCAGGGCCACTTTACACCTGCTGTGCAACTTTATAGGCTTCCATGGTCTGATCCCAGGCACTGAATTCTTGGAGAGAAAGGGGAGTTAGGCTGCAGGAAACACCAGGAGATGAAACTTGCATCTCTTTCATGAACACAGTAAAACCACCAAAG
The DNA here is from genome assembly GCA_013399075.1 of Chloroceryle aenea. NCBI lineage: Eukaryota > Metazoa > Chordata > Aves > Coraciiformes > Cerylidae > Chloroceryle > Chloroceryle aenea. The sequence continues at coordinate 22,028 of VWZY01006768.1, read as the reverse complement.
ATTTCGTAAGCTTGTGCAAAGAATGAGGCAGAGTGGGAAGAGCTCTTGTAGCACACAGGTATTTTCATCACAGCAGTTTTGGAAAGATGTTCCATACTCCCATGAGGAACATCTGCATGCTAAGCAGGGAAAGCAGAGTTCTGGAAGCTGAGCTGATTTTCAGAGAGGTGGGGCACAATCTAAAACTGAAACACCTTGTGCATGCAGAGGGTGGAAGAGATGTTGGAGTAGGAGTACTGGAGCATGTGCAGCCCAAGGAGGGCCTTCCAGTGCCCACAGCATTTTTAATGCAGATTGTCCTTGCAGAGCTGACCCTGCTGCCTGGGAGGAATGTTCTCTTTGACAAGAGCTACTTGGCAGCTGTGCCTCTTCACACATCAGAGCAGCCCCCGGCACAGTCCGGATGCAACCTGGTGGCTCAACCTCTCCATCTCCTCAGAGACAAGAAGGAGAGGGTGACTGCTGGGTACCTCCACCCCATCAATCACATCTGTGACCCACATCTGTCTTTCTCACCACACTCAGTTTAACAAAATCCCAGATCATACATGATTGTCATTGGGGTGTGACAGGTCTCCCTTCCTTCTCTCCAAGTGAGCATTGTACCACAATTAGAGGAGAAATTACTTTGTTCAAGTAATTGTATAATATTTAAGTTTGGGAAAAGCTAAAGCTGGTCATGAGTCTACCTACTTTTTCTGTATAAAATACTGTCATATGAAAATGCATGTAAATATAACCACAGTTTTGACTGTCATCATTTCAAATGCATTTCTCTGTTCTGTTTGCGGCCAAAGAAGCAACCCAAGCAGCTGTCTCTGTGTGCTGGACATACCTGTCTTTCTCTGCAGGTGACCTGGTATTGGTGTGTATCATTTGTTTTGCAGCAAACGTTTCACAATCCAAGCCAATCCAAGGGGCTGCTCACAGAGAGGTTCCACTAACACAGAATGATGAGACAGATCTAGCCCAAAGTAATTTCCTGCTTTGGTTATGGGATACAGAGACCAGGTGAGATCTAGAAACATTTAAGCTACACACTGTGGGTCCAGGCTGTGCAGTGACCTCAGCTCTGGAGATCTGCCTACAGCAGACCTCGCTGCAGAGACATGCCTGTGTGTGCTGGCAGCAGGATGCCAGTGTGGTAGTGCTCGAGCTGTATTTATTCCCACTCACAGCGCTCCACACTATTCCCTCCCCACCACTTCCAGGTGCCCATTGGTTTCCTGTCACATCAGCAGCCAGTGAGCCTTATGCCTTTCACTACCTGCAGGATGCAGGGTGGCAAATGCACTTCAGGTTCCTCCAGCTGCTGGGCTTAAGAGGATGATGCCTCAGAAGGATTCTTGACAGTGTCCTCTCACCTCAGTGTCCCTTCAGCTCTATCTTCCCTTTACTGCCTTACACTTACGGCAAAGCTGTTTTGTGAGAATGGGGTTGAATATTAATCACAGGGAGCTGGTGCCAGTTCTAGTCTCTCCCCATGATGAACAGAAACAAGGAAAAGCCATCAGAAGCAGTGTGTGACAAGGCGCAAAGTAGACGCACAGGGCACCAAGCTGCTAACAAAAGAAGGGCTTGTTTGTCAGCTTGTGTGTTATTAGGCACAGGAAAGTTATCTGTGTGGGACCTCTCAAGCCCACACCAGAAAATCACAGCACTTAGATGGCTCCAGCAGATCTTAGTGAGATACCTCAATATTGTGCTTCCAGGAAACTCAGGTTTTGAAAAAGTGTCCTTGTTCTCGTTTGTTGCAGTGTAGGAGATGTGCCCACTACTAATGTAGATATACATACACAAAATACCAAACAATAACAACAAACCACAACCCAAAAAAACCACCACCAGCAACAAAAAAACGCTGACAGACAAACTTGCAGGACAAGTGCAGTGGCACTGGTAGAAAACATGGGGATTTTTAGGAAGAGGATGAGAAATGCAAGAGCCTTTTGGGGAAGATCAGGCTGGAGGAGGGAGGAGCTAAATGCAGCTGGATTAAGAAGTGTCTCCCAAAATAGAGGAAAGCATAAAAGCACATGAGGAAGAAAGGTAACTCTCAGGTGCTGAAGAGACTTTTCTTAGCTTCCTCATATTTCCATCCTGCCTCAAAAGACAGTAGCAGAATAAGGCAAAGCACAAAGGGCTCTTCGCCTGTCCACAGCACATCAGAGAGGTGCTGGACAGAGGTGGGGTTCCAGCCCCAGAAACTGAAGAAGACTGTCCTGGTTCAAGTGAAAACAGAATTAATTCTGTTCAGTGATTTTACTTTTCAGTTCTTCTAACTAACGTCACTGCCTGAAGTTAGAAGCATGTGTCTGCTGCTGGCAGTGATAACACCCTGGGTTTAGAGTTACTACCAAGTATTGGTATGCAGACCAAGGCCACTGCTGAGTCTTGTGCACCAACCACACTGGGAGGTGTAGAAAGTGAAAGAAGGCACCTAGGGAGGAGCAGACAGGGCAGGTGACCCCCAGCTGAGCAGCCAGGTATCCAGCCCATAGACATCATATTCAGTAGCAAGCAGAGGGATCCAAAGCCTCTATGGGGCTTTTACCCAGGCTCTTCTCCCCTCTTGGACTACTTCCCCAGAACATCCAAGGAGGACTCTGTCCATTCTGCCTTTGATACCGTGTTCCTGAATCCGGTACCAGAATCCAGCTCCTGAACACAGCTCCCATCTGCTGGGGGGCCCAGTCTGGGACCCCCGGTGCTGCTCTACAACATCAGTGGTGATGATGATGTAATTACCATCGGAGGGGTTGGGTTCGGTACTGGTTTTGTATATATTTGTACATCTTCTATTTTATTATTATTAATCATTAAAGCTGTTCTAGTTTCCTTTTCTAATCACTAAGTCTCTCTCCCTTATTCCTTTTCTCTTCCCCTTTGGGGAGGGAGGGGGGTTAACAGAGAGTGTCTGTTAGGTCTAAGGGGCTGCCCTGACCCTAAACCCTGACAAGACCTAAACAGAAAACTGCCTGAACAGGACAATCCTTCTGCAGAGAGTTACTCAGTGCTTGTCTGCCAGCAGGGAGCTTTAGAACTGCAAACATGGAGCACACAAGCACTCTGCTCACACACCAAAGGTGTTTAATGACTAAGTCACACAGGAACCAAGTTGTTATTTTTGCTTGTGGTGCTTTTTTTTCTTTTAATGAAATGACTTTTATATGTCCAAAAAAAAAAAAAATTCTTTCTGTCTACTGTGACAAATGAGATGTTGGATTATTGTATCTTAAAGGGTTTGTAAAATAAACCCGTGTTCTTTCTCTTCTCATGTAATTTATCCTGCACCGGTCTGTGTAAACCTGCAGCCCGCCTCCTGCAGCCAGCAGAACCTACTGGAGTTACTAACTGTAATCGTACCTGTTTCTAATGGATCAAAGCCTGTCTTTTTCTCACAGAGGACTTTTGTTTATTTTAAAAGCCTGAAGCAGCAACTGCTATGTTTTGTTTCTTTACCACCACCAAGTACCAACTTTATGCTGGCAGAGAAAGACAGGGCCGCTGCCCTTTCGTGATACTTTATCACTTTTCCTATTAATTAAGGTTTGTAGGACGAGTCAGAGCTGGGGCNNNNGGTTTGTAGGACGAGACAGAGCTGGGGCCCCACGTCCTACAGCTGTGCTGTGGGGACCGGCTCTGCTGTAACCCCACACGGGCTCAGGCGTCCCAGGGACCGGGTGCCGGTTCGCGGAGCAGCCAAACGGGCTCCGCACTGCAAACAAACACGGCGGCCTTTGCTGGACGCGGCTGGGCCACGTTCGGGCTTCTCCCACCTCCTCGGCGGAGAGCGAAACAAAGTGTGATTCCTTTCTATTTATCAAGCACGGGGCCTCCGGGTGAAGGGCTGCTCTCAAGAATCATTCCTCTGAATCGAAACCCTTGTTTCCTAATAATTTCCCTTTTTTTTTTTTCCTCAAAACACATCACC
>VWZY01006768.1:5794-17525 GCA_013399075.1 Chloroceryle aenea | reverse complement strand
GCCAGGAGTGGGAGGTGGTCGCTCTGTTCTGCCACGCCAGGCCAAGGGCAGTCTTTTCCCTCCCGGTGTGAGGAAAGCGTTTCTGCGCCGGCCCCGGAGAGTGGTTGGGGCTCTGTCAGACACCGGAACTTCTTTTTAACTTAGGACGTTGCTTCTCATTTCATTTTTTCAGCCCTGACCTCATGTGGGCGTTGACGTCTTTGTGAGATGTCAGCGAGGATGCGCTGACGTTTCTTAGAACCCAAGCTTTTGTTTGAATTCCTTAGTAACTCCTTAAAGTAGTCGGAGAAAGCCTTCTTAGCTTGATCCCTCTGAACGATTTCTGCGTGTCTCTAAATTTTGTCGACTTTTGGAACATTTCAGAAAACTCGGGGTTCTGATTCCTTCAGACCTCTCTGGAAAATGGGAAGGACCGAGATTCTCTGTTGCTCCCCCGGCTTGCTTCTGGAAGCTGGCTAGAGGTTGCAGCTTTGTCACTTTGCTACTTCGTAACCCCTCAGCTTCTGGACAAGTGTGTTTGTGACCATTCCCCAACTGAAAACTGTTGTAAAGCCTTTCTGGTTTTAATTTTGCTAAAGACTTTGCCTCTTGGTATTTACAGGTTTTGTGCATTATAGTCTTTCTGTCTGGTTCTTTAGCTAAAGCATCTTTCAGTATTTCCCAGCTGAGAAAACAACCACAGAGAACAAATTTTGCACTTTCAAAGGCTGCCGAGTGTAACAACCACACACTTTGGGTTTAGCAGCAGTTTCCCAGTTATAGCCAGTGTCCCCATCTTTGCTGTGCATCTCATGGAGAGGGGAACAGAGGCCTCCAGGAACATATCCCAAAGGGCCAGCTCTGCAAGCACCATCCACAGCAAGACGTTGAGGTGTTTGCTAGAAATTCATACGCATCTCAAATCCTCTGAGCCACACGGCTTCCTTTGGAAGTCAGCTGGCTTCACTGGGACATGCTTCACACTAATATTGTATCCTGGCGCTCTGATGAGGAAAAATAAAATTAAAAATGTGTCTGTTGTACACAGACCCTATCTTCTGTTGAGAAATTACATTTCTGAATACTTAATCCTACAGAAATATATTCTGCTAGGCTTCTTTTTGGCTGGAGCAGGTCCCAGCAGAGTTCCGGCCGTTCTCTTTGGAAAGCCTGTTCTTTTGTAGGACTTCCCTGGAGGAGTTGTTTACAACAGGCTTCCAGCTGATAGCAGGACTTTTACACTATTCCAGTTAAAAAATAGGTGCTTTCCTAAAATAAAACCCAGCTGTGTTACGGGATAAACTGAGAGACCCATCCCTAAACTAAATTACATCTCTAAACTCAGTGTTTTCATTTTTTCAGTGGCTTAAATACTTGAAAGCATAGGGATGTAGAGGTAAATTCTGCTGAGCAGCTGTAATGCCACTCTTTATTCTGTTCAAGTATGATACCGTCAAAGACTGCACGCCTTTGTGGTAGGTGTTAAATACTTTGATAACTAAACTGAAACAGATTTACAGTATATTTTTAATTTCTAACACCGTATCAGTTGTTTCTGGGTGGAAGCTGAAGTTACAGCTGAGCCATGGAGACAGACTAAGTTTAACAGATTTGCAGTTGCAGAGGGTTTGCTGCTGCAGATACTGAAGTGTTAACGTGTTTGACTGCATTGGGAGTAGTGACATTTTACAGGTCACTAGTGTACTGCTGAGGGGCAGAAGGTGTGGTGGTGCCTCTTTCAGAACCGCGTGGTCTCTGCTGAGAAATGAAGTGCCGGGGCACGGAGGGAACGCGAGCGAGCAGATGCTGTTGGTGTGTAGACCCTTGAACAGCAAGACGTAACCCTCAGTGTTAAAAAACTGTTCAAGCATAAACTTGTTCCTTAGTGCCGGCCTAGAGCAGACGTGATAGGAGAGAATGCCCAGGGTTGGGAAAGATTAGGGAGCACAAATGGAAGGAGAAATAATCTTGGATGACGCAGGCTGGTGGCAGAGGAGATGTGTCGCCAGACTCCAGGTGAGAGATTCCCCACCTGTCAGACGGGTGACATCTTTGCTTTGGATGTAACTTTTCCGTCTTGACACAGTTGTGGGTCCTGCTGTCCTCTCCAGAGTGGATCACTGATGTTCTTCAGCAGGAATGGTTTGTTGCAGGTAGCTGAGCATTTCAGCTGCGGAGTCAGCACATTCCTTAGCTTGTGTGCGTTGATAGCTGAAGGTTTGGCTCAAGGAGGTGTGTGACACTCGGACTGTCTAGTGTCCTGGCTAAATACAAGAAAGGAAAAAAAGTCTTTTCAGTGATGCTGCCAGAGTTGAAAGTTCATCTAAGCTTTCACTTATGCAGAAGGACAGTAGTGGAAGGTTTCCAGAGGCCCATCAGCCTGGGATTTTTCTCAGTCCACTGGGCACTGGGGGTCATTTTCCATCCAGTGTGTCCTCCATCATTAGTTAATGCTATTAACAGCATCCTGCCTGCATTCCGAACAGCACTTAAAAAACTGCTGTTACCGTAATTGAATCAAGAAGTGAATTCTGTCACATAGATGTTGCAGCCTTGAGGTTGTGTCACAGTAAATAACCCCTCTCTGTGCGTTTGGGGAAAAGGAGGCGAGCGGTGTGTTGTCTGAGTGCAGCTGGCTTGGGAGCTGGGTGAAGGAGGGAGACGTGCGGGGCACTCCACAGCTCAGGAGAGCCGTCAGCTTTTTGGAACTGGGAGTTCAGCTGCCTGCTTCTCCAGCTTGAATGAGTAGTCTGGAAGCTTATCCCTACACAGGGGTTTGGGTGGGATTTGCATGAAAATTGAAAAGTAGAGGAGGTGGATGATGCCTAGTCTAAATTCGTTTGTCTTCCTGTAAAGTGATAATTTGGGATGGGAAGTTGGTTCTACTGAGCTGTGTACATGGAAGCCTGAGCTGTAGGTTTGATGTATAAAAGGGAACGACCTACTTATTCCCACCAAAGGATGCATGCTGTCAAATTCTCCAAGTCCTATGCATATAATTTTAATTTTATAATTCTTATTCTTTTAAAACTCAAATGGCCTTCTGAGATGGTGCAGCTGGGATGAGGTGAGGTTTCTCATCATGGTTTCTGCGTGGTGCTTACAGAGGCTGAATCCGACCTAAGCCCCTGTGCTCTGCGGCCACGTGCATGGGCACGCTCTCACAAGTCTGCCTCCTTGCTGGATGATACAAGGGAAATGTGAGGAGTTATTTTTGCCTTGCTTCCTGCTAAACTGGAAGTTTTGGCATCTGTAATAATGTAATTTTTCCCAGCAGTGAGTGAAGACCATGTGTGAGACAAGATCCACACTTGCAGTTCTGCTGGGTCTCTCCCAGAGCCGGCTATAGGATCTGAACCTCCCAAGGCAAAAGCATTTCCAGTTGTTTATTTAATGAGGCTCAGTTAAGAATAATACTGGACAAGAACTAGTGCCTCATCTCTTGACTGCAGCACAGGAAAGTCTTGTAAGGGTTTTTTGGGGTTCTCTTCCCACCCCTGCAAGAATGCGGTGTTGTCTACTTCTGTTGCAACCTGGTTTTACCAGAAGGTGCAAAGTTAACCAGTGGTTACGTGGTTCTTAATAGCAGTAGTGACAATAAACAACACTTTTGAAATCTGATTCTTCCAAAAGCCCAGAGAAGCACAAAATAAGCTGCATTTTCTTACCCAATTAAGAAACCCTCAGAACAATCTGGATTTTTAAAAAAGCTGTACCTACTTGTATTACCTGAAGAATTTTTGTTGCTGTTGTTGTTCAGGAAAATCAATCTCCTTATTAGTGCCTCATAACCGGGGAATTACTTTTAAGCTGTTTGTTTTAGCTTAAGCCTTTTCTTCCCCCTTTAATGAAGAAAGAAAGGATAATGAAATTTCTTAGACTTTTGTTCTGTGTAAGGAGAAGAAGAATCATGCAGGGAACAAGAGATGCAGTCTTCAGGCAGACCTCAGTTCAGGACTGGTGATCGGAGGAATAGCCAGGCTGGTTATATCCATGTTTATGAAGCTGAGCAGGCAGTTTGGTTTTGGGCAGTCCCCTTCCCCAGTGATGATGAGACTGGCATGTAAGCAGAAAATTTACTTGAACAGCAGCACTGGGCTGTTGATTCAGATTGTCTTGATGAAGGGGGTGGTGGTTTGTTTTTGCTGAAGTCGGTCAGCTTTACTGCTGTGCTGTGACGCTGAGAGGTTTGAGTGCAAATTGATGGACCATAAACAGGAACAGGTTGTGGGGATGGATTCACCTTGCCTTGTAGACCACCTGCAATAAAAGCGTCCATCTGAGGTGGTCACGTGGGCTCGTGTTTCTGGAAGGAGCTTAACCTGAGCCGCTTCAGGCACCTGCTTAGGATGAGCTGAAGTACATCCTAGTTGTGCGAATTTCTCTCTTCTGAAGATGAATTTAATCTAGGAGAGTTTATTTTAAGACTTAAATAAGTACATTATTCTAGATAAAACCTCCCTATTTCAAAGAACAAGATGTTCTTTCCAGCCAAAGGGAGTATTCAGATTTTTTTCTCCAATGAAAGGCTGATTTTTCCAGATCCTTGCTGTTTCATGTTCGTATTTGAATACAGTAACATATGCTTTTTACATTACTAAGTTGAGAGTTGGATTTGATGCAAACTGCATATGAAAAATCAAGGTATTCACTGCTGTTTTCAGCACTTTTGTTACTTTGCATCACTGTCTGATGAAATGTGATGGTTGTCTTTCAGGATTACATTTTGGGGAGTTGCTTCTTAACCATGTTTGCCAGCCTGGAATTACCTGAAGACCTGTTGCATGCCACAAAATACTGAAGTTGTGGAATTTGTTTTGGTAGGTAAAATAAGCATATGATGCATTTGAGTATCTCTTGTTTTTACGTATTCTCCTCTGAACTGTCCCACTGAGGGACTAAGTCCCTCTTTAATGCCAAAGTTTGAATTCCAAATGACTGGAACTAGCCCAAGCTAAGCTGTTCAGAAGAAGTTTTACTGAGTGTTTAGGGTTGTTTTGAGGTACATAACAGTGATTCTTAGCCTTATGTTATCTCCCTGTGTAACAACATGAGACTTGTCTAGAATTTGTTTGAAAGTCTTTTTTTTTGTATATTTTTTCCCAAGACAAGGATGTCCTTTTAGTCTTTGTATCATAGAATGACTGGGTGTACATAGGTTTATTCACTGATCAGATTTAATGGCCCCAAAATCACCATGCTAGGCAAGAAAACAGTTGAAACAGCTGTTGGAGGATAATAGACTGTTAACAAATGTGCAATAAAACCAGTGTTATGATCAGAGTGTTTCTGGGGTTTATAGGTGGTACACTTTAGAAGCATTCCTGTGTGGCTGCATGTGTGTATATGTCATGTATTAAAAGAAAGCCAGCTCCTCACCACTATTCTGACAATACTGAGCATCCTCCATCCCCATCCTGAAAAACTTAATAAATGCCTTTACAGATTTTCTCACTGGCACAGGAAGGAAAGGAAACAAGAAAACTTTCAAGTCTATTATTCAAGACAAGGGGTGGGTTTTTTTCTGATTCCCTTTTTTTTTTTTTTTTTTTTTCTTTTTGGTCACTTAAACCCCATTTTTCAATGGCAGCAGAAGCAAGGAGGTTTCTGTTTCCTTCAGAAATAATGATGCTACTGATATCAAAGACTTTTTCTCCTGTCTCTCTTTTGGATTCCCCAAGGGTCTTGACTGTCTCATTTCTGGACTGGTTTTTCTCCTCTTCCCTGTTGCAGCTTCAGTTAATGGCCAGTGTGAGCATGAGGTCCCTGTTCAGTGCTAGCTTCTGCCATCTGCTAGTGAAGGCCATCAGTCCATCCTTCCTTCTACTCTCATCCTTTCCAATCTTCTGTGTGATTTGGTAGAGCACTTTTTCAGGCATAGAACAGGATTTTAGTACTCTATTTCATCAAGGTCCCTACATAGTTGTTTTGAGAGGGTGCATGTTCTAGTGTGACATCAGTTGTAAAAGTGTTCCTCTGAGTTGCCTGAAATGTATAAATGGCTTGTAAATCAATAGGAAAACCTGGGCCAAGTCACTGGAGGAAGCCTTGTTTTGGTCTGCTGGCTCTGTGTGCTGCAGTGGGTAGAAGAAACAAACAACGTAACTAAGCTCGCATCAGTTGAGCGGATCTCAGTTGAGGATTCTGAGATAGATACCACGATGGTATATTTCTTTATTGTTTGTATTGTTTTGTGGTTTATTTTTTGTTTGTTTTGTTTTCAACCCCAGGGACCAGAACTTCCATCTGGCAGTACTGGCACTTCAGAGCCTGCTGCTTGCTGGTATTCAGCTGCTCTCCAGCTAGCAACAACTGCCTGGTGCAGATTTTGCTCTAATCCCATCTCTCCCAAGGACTGGATGGGATTTTCTAAGTATTTCCCAGTCNCTGCCGGCAGCAGACACTGTCTGTGAGAACAGGCTGCTAACTTCAGAAAGTGCTGATAGTTAGAAGTACTCAATGGAAAAGTAAAATCACTGAACAGAATTAGTTCTGTTTTCACAAAAAACATGAGACAGTCACAAGGCACCGGCTTTGTTGTGAAGCCTTCCTTCACTATCAGTGCTGTTGGGCAGGACACCGCACATGGTGTGACAGACTGCCTTCTGGGATCCCCGTGGCGTGCAGAGGGACCCTGCTGTCCATCAGCCGAGAACTAGACTGGGGTATTGCTGTATCCTACATGGATTCTCCTCTGGAGAGTCTCCAGCTTGCACCTCTTGAGTCACTCAGTTGCTGGGTACCCGGGAGCTCCAGCTTCCACCAGCCTGGGGTGTGTGCCTTGTGTCCTTGAGCTTGGACACTCCCATTGCCACCTCCTGCCTCCAAACTCTACTGCAGGTGCCTTTTGGTGACTAGTTGTTACCTGGCTATTTATCCCCACCTCTCTTACCTCAGTTATATCTCTTTAATAATTAGACTATACCAAATATGACCAACTTGATAATAAACAGGCATAGCACTTTTTTATGCTGCTGTGGCCTGTCCCTGGCCAGGTTCATGGGTAGGTGGTTGCCATGTGGTAGCACTGAACTTGCCCTGAGTTTCCAGAAACAATTGTGTAATTGGAAATGTTAAATTGGAAACTCAATTGGAGTTGGAATTGGAATGCCCAGGAGGGTGCAGGGGCAGGAAGAAGGCCACACAAGTTCTTTGAACAGAGGATGATACTTGGAGACCTTTTTGTGCTGCCATGTGAGCATTAATGCTCAAGGACATGAAGTGTGCTGTGGTTCTGCAGATCAGTTCAGGTTCTTGCTCACCAGAGGTGCTCTGTAGGACTTGGGGAGTTCCATCTGTTTTACAGGAAAGGTTTTATGACCAGAGTTTTACCTCTGTGTGCTTATGCTAAAGGCTCTTTTTGTTCACGTGCAATAGTGGTGAGCAAAAGAATGGCCTAATTACGATCACGTGCTGGCTCCTGATTTATGGAAGTCAACCCTATAACCAGGAGATTATGGAATTTGTTAGGATGGGAGATGCAGCTGGGATTCATTTGGTTTCAGATGGACGGCGTGCTGCCCTCTGCCTGGAGAGGAAGATTTCACAAATCATTACTTCCTCCTGTCATACTTGAGATAAATTATACCTGAATATAGGAATGGACTAAACCACCTGTGGTGGGACAGAGGGAAGATGAATGTGGGAGAGATCCTTCAGGAGCATAATATGGGAAAAAAAATGCAAAGGGAGCTGTAGCTGCCTGTTCATAGCCAGAAAATAAAACTTAAAGTGTTTTGTTTTGGTTTGGTTTTTTTAACTCAAGGTTTCCTTGCAGTTGTGTCATTTTCCGAGTCGGATGAAACAAGGCCTCTGGTCCTTTGGGATTTAGCAAACTATATTTTAATAGTGTTCATGAAGGGCCATAATTTTAATAAATCCTGACAGATTTTGGCACATTGAAGCAAGGTTGGTGGAACCTGGTCTTATCTGAAGCATTTTCACAAGGTTATTAAAAGCACAATTTAAGCAGCTTGGGTGTCCTCTGCTCTTTCACAGACAACATAGATGCTCAAAAAAAAAAATAAATTAAATGTTTGTGTTCTTGCAGAGAAAGTTTTATTTCCTTGGTGTCAGGGATTGTCAGAAGTACTCTTGTTTCTTTTTGCAGCAGGAACACTCCATGTTTGTCATCTTTGATCAGGGTGTTTAGGTGGGGGTTTTTTTAGGTGTTTTTTGTTATAGGTATGGTTGGACTTGGTGATCTAGGAGGTCCTTTTTTAACCATGAATATTCTTTGATCCCCTCCATGTAATTGTGCTTTTTCAACCCATAAAAGCCTGTATATTGAGCTGAGATTTCTCTCCCTGAAGAAGTTACCTACTCAATATTTTCAGCTAAATAATTTTCTCTGTAATTTTCTTCATAACAGTGCTTATATTTCACTCAGTGCACAGAATAACTGTGCTTGGTCATTAAAATTAATATTTGTGTAGGACTCCCAGCTTCTTTGTCCCTGAAGTCAGCATAAGTGTAATGAATGATGCAGGAATGCAGAAGGAGAGGGAATTCTCTCCTGGTTGGTGTAGAGCCAGCTCTGGTGAGGAAGTTCCCTGTCCAAGAAATTATGTATAAAAATCGATTACAACAGCTTTTCCCTAGTTTTTTCATTTGTAAAGTTGTCCCTTTAGCAACGTTACATGAGTATGCAAACACTATGGGGATAAATCTAAGCTTGTCTAACATGGTTATATTTCTGTATTAAAAAAGGCTGTTTTCTCTCCGTATCTGTAGCTCACTTTTTATCTCAAGAGTTGTGGTTTTAATTTGTCTTGGAAAGTTGAAGCTCTGCCAAAACCCAATCTGTATCCTGTTGAAGGGAATGTTGTTCTGAGCTAAACCTTTTGGGTGGGTTGTGCTGAATACTGACAGCTTTGGAGTTATGAGCTCTTGACAGTCCTGTCAAGAACTGATTTGAACTTATTTGGTTTTTACAGTGGCAGTCAGAAGCAGGTCCCTCTTTGCTTTGGCTGTTGGTGTAGATGTTTTTAATCTTCTGGCAATTCTGGCAAAACATTGTGTGTGAGAATAATGGTCTCTCCTGAAGGAGTTAGTCGTGACTAACTAATCTGATAGCTTTCTATGATGGTGTGACTGAATGGGTAGATGCAGGGAGAGCAGTGGATGGTGTCTACCTTGACTTCAGAGGGCTTTTGACACTGTCTCCCAGAACATCTTTGTGGGAAAGCACAGGGAGGATTGGTTAGAAGAGCAGACAGGGAGATGGATTGAGAACTGTCTGAACACCAGAGCTCAGAGGGTTGTGATCAGTGGTGCAGAGTCCGGCTGGCGACCTGTAAGTGGTGGTGTTCCCCAGGGGTCAGTGCTGGGTCCAGTCTTGTTCAGCATCTTCATCAATGGCCTGGATGAAGGAATGGAGTGTACTTACTAAGTTTGCTGATGATACTGAACTGGGAGGAGTGGTTGATACTCTGGAAGGCTGTGCTGCCATCCAGAGAGATCTGGGCAGGCTGGAGAGCTGGGCAAAGGCAAGCCTAATGAAGTTCAACAGGGGTAAGTGTAGAGTCCTGCACCTAGGGGGGAACACCACCATGTACCGGTACAGGTGAGGGGTAGACCCACTGGAAAGCAGCCCCATGGAGAGGGACCTCGGTGTCCTGGTGGACAAGAAGTTCTCCATGGGCCAATAATGGGCCCTTGGGGCCAGGAAGCCCAATGGTCTCCTAGGGTGCATAAAGCAGAGTGTGGTTGACGGAGGTTTTCCTCCTCATCTGGAGTGTTGTGTCCAATTCTGGTCCCCCCAGTTCAAGACGGTCAGGGAAATACTGGAGAGAGTCCACCAAATATGCTGAAGGGAGTGGAACATCTCTGTGCTGAGGAAAGGCTGAGAGCCCTGGGGCTGTTCAGCCTGGAGAGAGAAGCCTGAGAGGGGAGCTGAGGAATGGTCACAAATCTCTGCAGGGTGGGGGTCAAGCAGCAGGGGCCAGGCTCTTGTCAGCGGTGCCCTGGGACAGGACGAGAGGTGATGGTCACAAGGGGAAACAGGGNTGTTGTGGTTTTCCTACTGCTTTACTGGACAGAGGGGTGTCTATTACATCTACAATCCCTTAATTTTTATTTTATTTTTATTTTATTTTATTTTATTCTTTTTTTCTATAAAGTATTGCAGTGAGCCTTAAATTTTCCAGGCAGTCAGGTACTGCAGAATTGGTACCAGTCTCTTGCTTGTCCCCTCTATGACACGGAGATTAATATAATTGATTTCTCTTTCCCCCCTCCTTTCTTTCTACCTGACTGTTGTCTAGATGAACTGGAATACTTCTCAAGTCACATGCAGCAGGATTCTGTCAGGCAACCGCTTCTGTTTGTTCTAGTGGATGAAAGCTTGGCCCCTGCAATGGCCACTGCTTCCAGAGCTGCGCAGTTTGCTTCGCAGACCCCTGCATTGGCTCACCTGGTAGGTTTTTCTGTTGATGATCTTATGTGCCACTGAAAGCAGTTGTTAATGTCTTTACAAACTTACTATTATACTTAATATAATATTTTTTCCCCCCTCCAAGTGTCATCTTAATGTCTAACAGCCTCGCACCTTTGGAAACAATGGTTTTGGGTGATCTACCAAACTTCAAAGATACGTATGCCTCCTTGTGCTCCTCAGCTATGGAAGACTTAGAGGTGGATTCTGATTCAGGACTGGAGGAAGATGAACTGAAACAGGAGGCTGCTTCTGAGGATTCCACCATCTTTGTAGCTTTTAAAGGAAATATAGGTGACAGAGACTTTGAGAAGAAACTAGATGTCATATTGGAGAATGTGCCTAGCCTTTTACACATGGGTAACGTACCTTCTCATAATTTTTCAGCTCTCCTTAAGATATTTATTTACATAGTCAGGGTGCTTGTACAGGGATTATACTGGTTTTGAGTTACTTAGTTTGTAGTAAGATTTGTTGGGGTTATTCTTAGTGAATTTGGGAGCTTCTCTTCTCAGAGACACAAGATACAAGTTTCAGGAGTTGTTTTATTGTTCAGAAATGATTTCATTAGTGAGTTCACTTATTCCTATTCAGTTCTCACATTTTACTTTTTTTTTTCTTTTCATTTCTCTCCCTTACACATTGCTGTGTTAAGTGAAACCAGGTTTGTCCACACAGGAGATGGTTTTTACTGCCAAAACCACCCACTTTAAACCTCATTTTTGCTCTGAAGTACCTGTGACAGCTCAAGATGTTACTGCCCCTTTGCTGCTACAGTGACCTGCGCGGCCTGATTTTTTATTCTAATGGGGAATGTGGCATACTCTCACATACCCCTCTGTGCCCACCAAGGTCTGGGGGGACAGCTGTGTCCCTGGGGAGTGCCAACAGGCTTTTNGGTGACCCTGTTGTGGTATGGGGGTTGGGCTTGATGATCTTCAGAGGTCCCTCCCAGCCCCCACCGTTCTGTGATTCTGTGAGGTGATGCCACAGCCCTCGTAACGGCTTGTGTCGGAGGAGGAGGAGGAGGATGTGTGTTTTAACGGAACATTGGCATTGGTCACCGGAGGTGTAGGAATAACTTACTGTATGTTGTATTTCTCTGTACGTAACAGCTTAGATTGCTGTCATAACGTCATATAAAAAAATATTGCAAAGTCTAGACATTTTGTGACATAAAAATCATTAGGTCTGTGACTTGATTTACTGAATTAATTCTCTGACAGGCTTGGACATGAGGGGAGTTGTGGGCTAGCACAGTGGGAGCAAATTTCAGGTTGTAATGTACGTAAGGAGCAAAATGCACCTAAATCTTTA
>VWZY01006767.1:0-11535 GCA_013399075.1 Chloroceryle aenea | reverse complement strand
AGATTGTAGACAGAGTATGGGGCTGGTGCTGCCAGAAGCAAGGTGTAAACAGTGAGCAAAAGGAGAGCGCACATTCGAACCAGTCACTTCTGCAACTGTGTTATTGAGAAGAAAAGCTCAGTGGAGTTGGAGTGCTCTGTCCTCTTACAGCTTCCCCGTGATGTCCTTAGACACCCAGTGTGGAAACTCATGCCGAATGGGATACCTCATTTTCCATATTTTTTTATCATGATTGTCCATGGCACAGACCTTTTTTGAAACAGGCTCTGGTGTTTTTATTCTCCCTTCTCCTTTCCTGTTTCTTCTCTCTCTACATGTGCCACATCCAATTAGACCAGCACTTTTTTCTTCGCACAGATTTTATTAACCGTATCTCCGACTTTCCCGCTCTTTCTACATCCTGCCTTCGAGGCAAGATAACCATATCCAGCTTCAGAGGGGCGCAGCCTTCGGGATGCATCTTTTCCTGCACTACCATTTGCCATGATTTACTCCTTTGCAGCTTTTGATTAGAATAAAAATTAACCAGTGCATCAATTTGGTATCGCAGGTTAGGGGACCCCTTAGAACGAACATCACCGGGCTGTACCCAGGAGCACGAAGACACAGCATAGAGGGAGGAATGTGTCCCACGTGTGACCTTTTTATGCCAAACAAGGTGCCTTTTGATGTGAAAGATGCTCTGTTTTTGCACGCATACAATGGACAATGTGCCATTTACACCAGTTGCCTGTCTGGTGTAAACCAGAGAAAAACGTGATCTGGATCCAACCCAGGTCATGTGTCAAGCGTAGCAGGTCGGGTT
Organism: Chloroceryle aenea; assembly: GCA_013399075.1. NCBI lineage: Eukaryota > Metazoa > Chordata > Aves > Coraciiformes > Cerylidae > Chloroceryle > Chloroceryle aenea. The sequence goes on along the minus strand of VWZY01006767.1, from coordinate 10,730 downwards.
GGAACGAGGAGCCAGCCGTCAGCGAGGCAGGTTTGCAGATCGTGTTGAAGGGTTAGTCATCCAACACTGATGAAATTTGAAGGAGCATGGAAAGCGGTGGATAAAGCAGAGTGGGGTGCGGGTTCCGACAGCGTTTGCTCCGCAGACAGGCACTTGTGATACCTTTCTCCTCCGGGGGTAGCTGCAAACAGCTTCTCCTGGTGAAGATCTGCTTACATCTGTTCACCCTTGCACTGCATTTGTGAACAGAAATATTTTTGCAATAATTCTTCATAAAGTTTACAAACATTTATTGAGTAGTTTTTTTGTTTTGTTTTTGTTTTTTTTTATGTGTGTGTTCCTTTCCCCTCTGTTTGGTGCATTCATAAATATGCTTCTTGCCTCCTTTTGTCTTGGATTAACAACGGCAGTTAAAAGCCTTGACCAGTTTTGCTCAAGACTCCTGGCTGAGAGAAACGAGCAACCCAACGAGAGTCTGTAGCTCTTGGTGATTTTAAACCATCACTGTGTTCACATTTCCCATTTTATCCTGCCTGCTATGACTTGGTAAAATGTTGAAACCATTTTACATTGTGTTTCCTTGTATGCAGCAACATTTAGTTTTGCGAGTGATTTTTGGTTTTGTTTCTTTTTTTTATTAGTAGTTATTTACTCACCTCTGAGTGCCTGTGTTGCAGTTATTTAACGTGCATTAAGTGGAGTGGTGTCCCAGTTGTGTGTCAGGGGACATGGCGTTGAGCCCCCAAATCCCACGGTGCGGGGACGTGGTGTTGAACCCCTGAATCCCACAGCATGGGGTTGTGAAGCTGAACCCCCAAAGCACCCACCCCATGCTGGGCACTTGCATCAGCCATGCAGCAGCAGTGTCCTGCGAGGCTGGTGTAAATAGATGGGTTTGAGATCAGGGACGAGGATCAGAATGAAGACTTGGGGTGTTCAGACTCTTGGTTTAGCGCTGAATGGATTAAATACAGATGGGAGGAGTGGAATTGCTGTGTCAAGGTCATTTTTTCTTCAGAAAATTGTAGGGATGTCATTATTTTTACTTGTTGTGACGTGGTTTTAATTATGTGTTGCTCGTCGGATTAAAAACACGAAGGTTCGCTCTATTCACGAGCACCTTTCTCCAGCTGTTGCTGCTCTGTTGGTATAAAGAGAGTGATCTCTTGGCAGGTAAACTAAAAGAGAGGAGTTTTGCATGTAACGATGGAAGGTTTAAACGGCTTTTCCCCCTCTACAAGTGTTTGTTTTCCACTCTTTTTGGAAGTGCTTCTTCCAACTTCCGCGGTGCTTTGAGATTGATTTTCCTGACATATGGGAAGGGCGAGCAGTTTGAAACTGCTGGTGATTTTTGCAGGAGGCAAATGAAATGAAATTAAACACGGTCGTTTTCTACCAGCGCTAATCTGTGTGCTCTGCTTTGTTTTTCTTCCAGATATGGACGTGTCGAAAGTGTCAAAATACTCCCCAAGAGGGGGTCGGAAGGCGGAGTGGCAGCGTTTGTGGATTTTGTGGACATCAAAAGTGCGCAGAAGGCACACAACTCTGTCAACAAAATGGGAGATAGAGACCTACGGACGGATTATAATGAACCAGGAACCATTCCCAGTGCTGCTCGGGGATTGGATGATACAGTTTCCATAGCATCTCGTAGTAGAGAGGTTTCTGGGTTCAGAGGAGGTGGTGGTGGGCCCACTTATGGCCCCCCACCATCGCTTCATGCACGGGAAGGACGTTATGAGCGGAGACTTGATGGGTAAGTTCCAAGGTTTCTCTAGGCAGGTATTTTGTATTTGATATGGTGAGAAACACAAACTCGTATCTAGGGCCCCCAGATGGATTTAAAATTTTGGGAATTATCTATGTTTCCTATTTTGGGTTGGAAACGGAAGTGATTTCTATCCCAGTGGCTGGTACCTTGTGGATCCATAGAGGATGTTTTCCGCAGCTGGTTGGATATCTACACTTGAAATAAGGTGGTTTTAAGATGGAAGATTTCCTTTGGCCAGCATCGATATTGGAGTTACTCTGTTCTAGAAGTAATGATTCCATTTCTTGGATAATATTAAGGCCTTGCTCGGATGTATCCCTGCTGCCAGATGGAGCTATCTTACTCTACAACATGTGGTGAAGCTCTCTGTGGAGTATCTTCGGAATACTAGAGCCTAAAATTCTGTGAAAGCTTGATGCCTAGTTCTCAGTTCTCACTATACGCAGTTGGTATGTTAATTGGATTGTCACCACAAAATTTCTAGTAGACTCTTAATGATGCAGCCCCTTGGATTCTACAGACACCACTTAGCCGTGGAAATAACGCTTGGATGGAGAAGACCGAAGGCAGCTTGTGATGTTTCCATTTTGGATCTACATCATTTCCAAGTTATTGGGATTATTCTTTCTGATGGTATTGGCAAAAAGAGATGATGGACATGACTAAATTTTGGAAATTATAGTGTTTTTTTTGTTTTGTTTTGTTTTGGTTTTTCTTAATGCTGGGATAAGAACTACTGCCTTGAATTTATTGGATGGTATACAGTCAAGACGCCAGTAGCCATGGGGAGTGGATTACTATCTAGTCTCTTAAAAGCTCTTTGCTGCTCCACATTAAACATACGTTAGTTTTAAGGACGTGGTGCTAATACCAGTTTGTGGATACGCCAGTGAAAAGTGACGGGGCTGGATGGTTACAAAGGCGGCTAGAGGATGCCTGCTGGCCAGCAGCGATGAGAGCCCTCGTGCATTGGGTGATCTTCTACCAGCTGCTTGATTCAGACGTAGGGCTGGAAATTAAAATAATGGATCTATTTAAGTGCCTACTGTCGCAAGAAAGAAGTCTGGGGGTTTCAGAGTTATTGTTTCAGTCTGGGACTGCTTCCTTCCAGTGGAACTTTTTTTTTTTCTTTTTTTGTCTTGTCACTAAGATTTTTTAAATTTTTTTTTTTTCTTGTTGGTTCATCTAAAATATCATTTGACACCCTTGCCCATTAAGAAGGTGGATTACCCCTGTAAGAGGGGCCAAAATTGGGGAAGTTATGTTCACAAATCTCTCCCTAGATTTAATTGGGAATATAGGTCGTGTTTCCACACTTGGAAAAGGTTGGTATGTCCTGCCCTGTGTATATTAGCCCCTCTCCTAACCCGAGTCAAACCCTCTCTTTCCACTAACTCCAGTAGTACTTAGTACTAATAGATAAATCAAAAAAGCACTGTAGCTGTTAGATTTTCAGCTCTGCTAGCTCCTCTGTCTGTCTTCTGTGTCCTTCTCACGGATAAGGACTTTGTTCTTTTATGTCAGCTATATAGCAGTAACCCTCTAGAAAACACTGCTTTTTCTCCTCCCTCATTAAATCAGCTCTCCCTGATTAACACTTTTGTAGGATGCTAAATGCAATCGTTTATAAAATTGTTGATCTCGGTCCTTCAAAAGGGGGTGGGGCGGGGGGAAGAGAGACATGTTTCCCTGCCAGATCCTGAAATAGCTTTGCAAACGCCATTGTTGCGAGCAAGAGATAATGAAAATAGAAAGGCAACAATGAATTTTGAGCAGATACTGAAGCTAATGACATTCTGTTGCACTGGTGAGGTAGTTTCCTATACATAATTGGAGAGAAAAATTGCAGGCGAAGCAGGAGGTAGCTCTCTAGAAAGCCTGAAAATGAGCTATAATTCTACCAACAGAAGGTGAATATATTTAGGGGGTTGAGGATCTAGTGATTCATTGGAGAAGGAAGGGAAGGAACTTCCTGAGGTGCTAATCGGAAAAGATTCAGATCCCATTTTCAGTTTATAAAAGATACCTGAAATATTTCTGCCATTTTAAATAGAAGACAGACCTGTGATGCAGGAGAGGAGGAGGAAGCACGAGGCAGAATTGGGTTATTAGGATTCAGGGTACTGATGTGACTAATGAAGGAAGAATCTGAGAGAGGAGGCTGGAGAAAAAAAAAGAAGAAAAAAAAAAGGTTGAAATGCCCTTCATAAGCCAGATAATTAGATTTTTAAATTAACTTTGGCTACCCTGACATAGTTAGAATCCTGCAAGTATTTTTTTAAACATTCAACGTAATCATTCTTGATGGTTCATTTTGTGGACGTATCTTAGACGTGCTGTCCTGGTACTGGTCTAAATTAGACTCCAAAACTATTTGTAATGTTCTTTTAACTTCACCTGTCAGTTTTACTATCTCTTTATTTGAGAGATGACACTGAGCTTCCTCAGATCATAGAACCTTTCTCATTTGATATCCAAAACATTTGAAAATACCAGAACAAAATGGACCTTGGCTACCTGAAAGTAGCGTGCTGGTGAAGCTGTAAATTCAGCGATTGCACTGACAGCAGCAGTCTCAAAAATAACAGCACCCACTGAAAAATTGAATTGTTGCTCCTTGTGTAGGGTCTGAAGTCTCTTTAGAGGGCCTGCACCCTTGCAGAGTGAGGATTCCGATGGTAGCAGTCGGGGTGTTCCTTCACTGTACGCAGCTGTGACGAGAAGCGAGTGTAGTGGCCTGAGAAAAGCAAAAATTCCCTCTAAGAGGATGAAATATTTTAGGTCAGCGAAAAGAAAACCCCTAAATTTCTGGGTCTTTTCTGTGGGTTATGCTACCCCTTTTGAAAGCAGCTTCTTACCTCTGGGTCATGCTTTGCACAGAGGCTTTCATGGCTACAGCCCGACTTGCGATGCCATTTTTGCGGAAGGTTAATGAGAAGAGCTCCAGTAATTACCAAATTCTGGACAAAAATGTTGAAGCTCTTAAGCAAAAATGGAGAGAAAAGAAAAAAAGTTAATTACGATGTCCACAAACATAAAGTTTTCCTTGTTTATTGAATTTAAAAGAAATAAAACCCACAACTTAAATGAAGATTCTGCACTGGAAAGCAGTATTTTCTTTCCTGTGCAGGCAAGACGCTGGTCATGAAAGCCTGATAATTGTGATTAAAACAGAGTAATTGATGAGCTTTTATCGTATACGAATATAACTCAGTCCAGTAACACGTTTGGAAGTTTGTCAGTGTTGGCTTGATAGGTTCTTGCTGTTTAGTGGAGAAGCAGTCGCAAAACGAAGTTCAGTGCTGATGTGAATGTTTGCATGATTTGCTTTTTAGCTGTGCTTGCCCCGTTCTGATGAAGTATTTTTCCCCCTTCCTAAATGCAGGGCTTCAGATAACAGGGAGCGTGCTTATGAACATAGTGCCTATGGACACCATGAGCGGGGGACGGGAGGATTTGATCGGACGAGACATTACGATCAGGATTACTATAGAGACCCTCGAGAGCGGACTTTACAACACGGGCTCTATTACACTTCTCGGAGTCGAAGTCCAAACCGTTTTGACGCTCACGACCCCCGTTACGAACCTAGGGCCCGGGAGCAGTTTACATTGCCCAGTGTGGTACACAGGGATATCTACAGGGATGAGATTACGCGGGAGGTACGAGGCAGAAGGCCGGAGAGGAATTACCAGCACAGCAGGAGTCGGTCGCCGCACTCGTCCCAGTCCAGGACCCAGTCCCCGCAGCGGTTGGCCAGCCAGGCGTCCCGGCCCACCCGCTCCCCCAGCGGCAGCGGATCCAGGAGCAGATCTTCCAGCAGCGACTCCATCAGCAGCAGCAGCAGTACCAGCAGCGACAGGTAAGGCCCGTGCGGGTTCTCGCCTGACCCGAAAACCGCCGTCCCGTGAGCTTTGGGGGTCATTTTCCGTGGCACGGCGAGGAGTCGCCAGCCTGGGCTGTGGAAATTCGAGGTGTTTTGTGGCAAAGCGTTACGCGGTGAGGTAGAAGTAAAGCAGTGGGAGAGGTAAAAAGGTTAAGTTGGCACCAAAGGGACTCAAGAGGAATGCTGTTGCCGCATTAATTCTTCTGTGCAGCGTCCGTAAGGCGCTGGCTGGGCAAAGCAGGGATGTACAGACACGAGGCCTCGCTGCAGCCTTGCCTGTCACCCGCGGGCTCGGGGAATGGGGCAACTCTTTTATTCACTTACGTGAATAAATAAGCAGATTTTAAGGTTAAATGCTATTTACAGGACACACTTGAAAATGCTTTGGGAAATGATGAGTGGTTTTGTTCCATTTCCTCTCATTCCCTGTTACCGCTGATGTTTAAAAGGTTGAAATGTTGCCTTTCTATTTTTTTCCCCTGTTGCCTCGCAGCGAAGAAATGTAGACTTGGAAGAATTAAAAAAAAAGAAAATCATAAATCCAAGTGTACATTTCCTAGGAATACGCCCATGTCCTTGGTTCTGGAATAGCTGGGGTAGTTTGGGATTTGTGTGGCTTTAGAGAAGACATACAAAGGGAAAAAACAAGAGTGCTGGAGCTGATCACTGGGTTTCTTTTAATAACTTGAAATTGTGTGTTGAAATGCCTCTCAGATATTTAGCTTTTTAAGAGTAAATTCGCCCTAAGAGTGGAATGTGAGAAGCACTTGTAATGTTTTGGGCTTTGTTTGGTGGAAAGCTCTGCTCTTCAGAAGGGTTTGCAGAGCTGGAATTGTTTCCTTTGCATACCAGTTCTTCTGCAAAACTGAAAATATTCATTAGGTAAATAAGTCTATCAGTATAATAAACACCGATGTGTTTGGTTGTCACTATGAATGGAATTTTACCACTGGAACTCTCTAATGAAGGTATTTATTCTCACAAAGTCTTCCCTGCTTGAACTTTGGACCTTCTGGAAGTGTTAGAGTGTGCAGAAGGGAAGATGACAAGATGAGAGTTTCTTCTCATCTGATTTCCCTTCCCCTTGATGTCTAAAGAGCCATGAGAATATTTATTTACTTCTTTTAATGACAGTTTTCTCCTCCTGGATTTAGAAATCCAGGTCCTGTGGTGGCTGGAGAGAGAGGCACCTCTGGAATATTAGAGATGACTTCTAGGCTGTCCTAAAGACTGGTTTGTTATTTCTAATACCGCTCTCAACGAGATCTTAACACTTAGATAAAGACAGCCCTTTGTCAAAGATTTTCACACGCGTTACAACTTAAAAAAATCGGTGAGACGTCCAGAGATCTCCAAAAAAACCCTAGAGAAGAGGAATTGAAAGGAGGCCTGGTTACATTGCAGGTTAAAAAAAAAAAAAAGGAAAATCCCAAGCAGGAAAAAACACCCAACCTAACAAACTCTCTTCTGGTGACAAACTCTTCTTCTGGTGCTCGTTGGAGAATGGGTAGGAGGGAGTCCAAGAAACTCGTAATGTTTATGAAACGCAATTGCAGGGATGTGGGGATGGGACGAAATACTGCTGTGAATCGGAGAGGACTAAATACGATCCCACTGGAACCAAGTTGTAAGATGCAATCAGAGATAAGCAGCGTTGGCCGTGCTTTAGCATTTCATTTGCTCAGCAATTTCTCGTTGGAGTAATGGAAAATTAGCTGAGACTCTGGGAGGAGAGGGAAAGAAACTTTTTTTGCTATATACTTCTTAATACAGTAAATTCAAATTTGAGAGAGGAAGTAATGGAACGTACTGCGCAGTGTATTCCATTTGGAAGGATCAGGCAGGAGTTCTACACATTTCGAAGCAATGAGTTAGGTATTCATAAACATTTAACCAGATCTTTACTTTGTAAAGCTAAACCCCGTCTGGCCTTGAAGCCTTTTAAAGCACAAGTGGACTTTCCTGTTTAATTTTTAACACATACCCAGACCAGGCAGAAATTTATTTACGTCTCCATGCCCTGGGAGGTAATTCCAGCTGTGTCATGCCCGGCTTGATTTACCAAATTGCCTCAATATTTTTAATTTCTAGAGTGGACTTTATCTGGAACAACCAAGAGTGGTTTGTTATTGTCCGAGGAAGAGTTCCTCTCTGCAATTTCCATGGTATTTCTCAGGGGTTTTAGCAAACTGGAGATCCTCTTATGGTTTGATTCTAGGTGTAAATGGCCCGTTTTGTGATGCTGTGAAATTATTAAGGTCTTTATGACACTGAGTTCTTCTGAAATTGTATGTCTTGAAGGACTGTCATTTCAGTCTGGTGGGGTGGAAAAGGCTGAACAAGTTGTGTTCACTTGGAGACGTTCCTGTGAGTGTTTGGGGACAAACAGTGGAGCCTCTGGAAACTTGTGGGTGTTAAAAAGCTTTTGTGCGTGGCACTGTCCTTCGGGTGCTGTGAAAAACAAGCAGAAAGGTGGCGAAGGAGCATTTTGGGCTTCACTCCTTGTGGTTTTCAAGGGAGCTGTGTGAAGTAAATATGACTTTCATTAAAGTGAGGTGATATTCCTGGGCAATAACATGAAAGATGCTCCCCAGATTGTTCTAAAAAATGAAAATGGCCTTTGTTTCATAAAGGATTGGAGTTCGTTGTGTTGGATCTCAGCTAAGCTTCACTCGAAAGCGACGTTCAGAGGCCTTCATGGGGGATTTTGTAACAAGAGCTGCACAGGAGTCGTTTAGAAGATAAGACCAAAAAGAGCGTGGTAAAAACAAGCTGTGTTCTCTGGAACGGGGTGTGCGTGGTGTATTCGGTGGCCTCTCAGAAGCTGTGGTGGGGAAGCTGGTGGATGAGAATGCTTTGGCGGGAGCCACGTTCTCACAGGGCGTCACTTGAGGAAGAGTTTTTGGGCTTGAGGAAGAGTCTGTGTTTCAAAGTCTTAACGTGACACTGCTCATTCCGCACCCATCTTATGGAAAAGGGCTGTTGGGTTTTTTTATCACCCTGAAATGAACTACGTTTGAATTTTCCACCACCAGAAGCCCGAGTTTCTCTGTTTGTTTGACTCAAACGTGCACCACAAATGATATATTAGCAAACATATTTTCTGTACTGTGTCATGGAAGAAGCTGAATACACATGGAAGCTGCGTGATCCCATAGGAAGCAAACCAGATTTTGTTTGTGCCCTGCCCAACCTCCTGGAAAAAAATCCACCCCCTTTTTTTTTTGGTAGAAAATGATCTTTTTAGTCTTGTCGGGGTGTTCTAATGTGCTAAAAAAAAAAATAAATCTGTGCTTTTTTATTTAGTTTTAAAATGGCAAATGGCTTGACACGTTTCTTACTGTTCCATGTGTTAGTGATTATTTTTAAAGCTTTGCCGCAGCCATGTCCCGAACCACATGGCACCGAGCAGTGGGACGTCGCGCTCTTAAAAGCTGGGCACGTGGCAGAGTATCCTGTTGAGACAGGATTTAGACTTGGGTACAAAATCCCAGCAGAGTGTTTGGTTTCCTATAGGTGATGTGCGGAAAGTGGGGGCACCGCGCGTGTTTTGTGCGTGTAAACGTAGAGAAGTGAACCGAGATTTCCTTTTGCCGTCACCTTTAATTTTTTTAAGAGTGCTTATTCAGTTGTGGGATGCTGGACGATTTTCTAGTTAGATGAATAATTTCCTGTAGTTTGTCATGTAAAATAGATCCTGCTCTGGAATTAAAATCTTCAGCTTAGACACAAAGTGAATTTATTCTCCCCAGGATCCAGGAAAGCCATCGTCATTCCACTGCTGCCATTCCGAAAATTGCTTTTTTTCAAGAATTGTGAGACCTGTACTGGAAAGTTCTACTGATAAGGCTTTCAGAAAGTGATTAGAGATGTTTGGGGTTTTTTAAATTTCTTATTTCTCTGTGATGATTTTTTTTCTGGAGCAGTGAGTTAGAAAGGAATACTTGTGTGTTATTTTCTGTGTCTTAATATTGAAATAAACCGATGAAAAATACTGCCAAGAGAATTTTAATCATGGGAAAAGCAGGCTCTCTGCAGCCTCCCATGGAAGCTGCAATGTGCTTTGTTCTGTCAGGGGCTTTCTTTGCCTGTTTAAACAACTGAAGTGAAAGTAAGGGGAGGGAAAAAAAAAAAAGTGCATTTAGTTTCGTTACATAATGCAAACCTTTCCCTACCATTGTCTTCATCTCCTCTTTCCTGCCCAGTTTGTCTGCCAGCAAGTGATGAATCACTTCGAATGGGATTTGGGGTTTTTGAGTGGGATGAGAGATTCCTCTGCTGGGGACAAGTGAAAAAAATCACTAAGAATGAGGTTAAATGGAGCGGTTCTGTCTTAAAAAGAATCTGTGAGATGTTCTTTGCCGGTGGTAAATAATTCCACACAAATTTTGCACTGTAGAGATCATCTGAGTGTTTTTAATCTCTTCTGGTAGGATGACAGGGTTGAGGATGCTCCTGCTTGTATGGGAAAAAGAATTAGGCTAAGATTTAAAACCAAATAAAAATAAAAGGCAGCGAGTAGGAAACCTCCTCTTCAATTACCACAAAGGCAACAGTAAATCCTGCAAGAGTCAGGTGAAGCACCTCATCTTTACCTTTTGTTCACACACAGCCGTGTGCCGCTTTGATGTTCTGTCTGTGCGGGGAAATGTGAATTAGGGACAGGAAAATTAAAAAATCCAACTCGGGTATTCTCAGGTTTTTGTTACCAACTGTCGAACGTTTTCACTTTGTTCTTTCTGGTGTTTCTCTTCACGTCAGCCTGCGCTGCTTCTCATCTAAATATAACCTAGACCCATCCTCTTCAACGTGGGGTTTTTTTCTTTACCCTTGGGAGTATATCAAGTTTCTTGAAATTGAGCACAGGCTGAAAATTTTTCAGAGCGCTTTGAAGAGAGAGGTTTGGTTTTTTTTTTGTGCTGAAGAGATTAAAACACAGAAAGCAAACCTTTGCTACTCTCCTTCTCAAAAAGACTGTTTATACCTGCACACACACGTGTGTTTCCACATAAATACATCCTCCTCTGGAATAAAAAAACACAAAACCTAAATAATAAGGACTGTGTGGCCCGG
>VWZY01006764.1:45646-57299 GCA_013399075.1 Chloroceryle aenea | reverse complement strand
GCTGGGGGAAGGGTCGGACTCCATGATCTTCAAGGTCTTTTCCTCCCCAAAGAGTTCTGTGATTCCATGTCATTTGCCCTCAGGGTCAGAGCATAGGCTCTGGCTGCGTTTAGTTTAAGAGTACAGCAAATGTCAAAGTACATCGTGTTTGTGTAGAGCTGAGGGCGAGACACACACGGGGAGCCTGGCTTGTAAACCAGCGACCAGCCCTGCCCTGTCCATGCAGTCCCACAAAGAAAGCCTGGACCTGTGCCAGGGAGCTCTACTCAAGCCTGAGTTACCTCAGGTGAGACCTCTCCCTCCGCCCCTGTAGCCAGACGTGTCCTCTCCTGCAAGCACAGGAAAGCAGAGAGGCTGGTCTAAGGGAGACTCCAACCAGGGTTGGACAGATGTCACGGGCTTGCCCTGAAACTTTTACTTTTTGAGACAGCAGTCGGAAAAACAGAGGCTCAAGTGAAGTTGACTGAAGAGCTGACGAGTCTTGGCCTCAGTGTTTTGTCAAGCATGCAGAAGACTGGAACGTCCTGTTCCTCCTCGCTTAAAAGGTCACGGTTTTAGTTGGTGTATTGTTTAAATCTGGAGTTTTCCAACATTAAGCACAAGCTGATGGCAGCATGGACACGAGCGTAGCAAAGCATAACACATGGGGCCACGTGGAAAAAATGGGTAGTTCTCCCTGAGAAGAAAACACTTAGGAGTGGAGGAGTGTTGAAATGCCATGCTCCCACTCTGAGAGCTGCCACTATTAGCTACTTAAAATTTAAATGCTTTCCCTGCATCCCTTTAGGAGAGGCTCTGCATTTTCTGCCCTGTGAAACATTCGTGGCCCTATGTCATCAATTAAGACTTGTAATACTTTCAATGATGTGTTTAATAAGTGGCTCTATGCTACTGGCTTGCAATAAAAAAGTAAACTGCAATTGAAAAATGGAATTTTTCAAAGGAAATGGGAAAATGAGATAAGGGGAGAAGATAATAAATGCAGCCCATGTTGTCCTTAGGTGTGTGCAGAAGTTTAATGTGATTTTCATCTACAGGGACCAAGAAATACAAAGTTAGTGAAGAAACAACCAAGGCAGCAGTTCACACTGGAAATGTGTCGAGTTTTGTGCACTTCTGCAAGTGCAGTTCCTCTGAATATGAACCTCAGCTTCACCTGACAGTAACTTCCCTGCCTTTGCTACACAACTGCTCTAATAATCCCCTGCTTGGCAACTTTATAGTACGTCTCACACCACTTGCAATCAGGCAGAACCTCTGGTTTTAGTTTTGTATCAACAACTTCTTTCACGGGTAAATTTAAATCTATAAATCTATGTATTTTAAAGAAAATATTGTTCCAAAGCTCTGCCATTTACAAATACCTGTGTTTACTTTAGCACAGTGATGCCCACTTCTTGCCAAGTGCAATTCAATAAAGGCAACTAAGCTAACAAACCGTGGACAACACTGACCCACCATGGAACTGGACATGTAAGGAGGGTGCTCGTTAGCAGGGCTGTAAGGCAAGTTCGTTAGCGGTTTGTAGAGCGGAGCTGTGGATGCTCTGAGGATCCGGCACCCACCACGCTACAGAAATTAGAGGGAAGTCAGCTTCTCTCTCTGTTTCATAAGCAGAAAATACAGTTTGTCTGCTCTGAGGCTGCTGTGGGATGACAGGGAAAGCAGAGTGAGGGCAACTGGGACAGATGCTACGGGAGCAAGCTCAACACTACTGGACCAAGCTCAACCACCAGTTAGATGCACTTACCAGCTCCGCTTCTCTGGGTACCAAAGAGCTGATGTCCTAGGCTGAAACTGATGAAAAGCATCAGAAGAAAGGAAAAATGATGAATCACAGAATCATTTAGTTTCAAAGAGACCTTCGAGATCACCGAGTCCAACCTTTCCCCCCAGCACAGCCAGGGCACCACTGACCCCTCGCCCTCAGCACCACAGCTCCACNTCCACTGACCCCTGGCCCTCAGCACCACAGCTCCACGGGGGGCTTGGAAACCCCTCCAGGGGTCACGGGGACTCCCCCCTACCCTGGGCAGCCTGGGACAGCCCTGGACAGCCCTGCAGGGGGAGAAGAAATTGTTCCTCAGCTCCAAACTAAACCTCCTGTGGCACAACTCGAGGACATTTTCTCTTGTCCTATTGCTAGTTCATTAGAAGAGGAGGCCAATACTCAGCTTGCTTCAACCTCCCTTCAGGCAGAAGAGGATTAAGGGTACAAGTAACTCCTGGGGTGATTCTGTTTAGACATCAGAGGAAAATTCTTCACAACGAGGCCAATCAGCCACTGGAATAATCTCCCCAGTGAGGTGGTGGTGTCCTCAACATTGGANNNNCAGCATGGGACTCTGTCAAGATTCAGCTGGACAAGGTGTTGGGCTGCTTGTCTAGAACGGGCTTTTGCCAGGGAAAGGTTGGACCAGATGATCCCTAAGGTCCCTTCCAACCTGTTCCTCTGATTCAGTGACTGCCCAATGTCACTATTGAGAACTTGGGTGCTGACTGCCCTTGGATTCCCAGTGTTCTAAAGGGAAGAAGAACAAAGACAAATAGGAAAGTCAAATTCACCCCAAGCTGGACAATGAGGAGAGGAAAATGGGAGGGCACAAAAGTAACCATAAAGGATGGAGGCAAGGAGTAACCAACAGCTAACACCTGGGGAATTAAAAGAAGGAGAGAAATAACCAGGAGAATTGATGCAAAACACATTCTTGGGAATAAAAAAAATGTCTATTTCTGTACTGATTCATCACTGACTTTTACTGCTGTTTTTAAAGAAACACCCAGCTGAAGACAGCTGGGAATTGTTTCCCTTTGAAACTCTGAAGGAAACAATCCCACGTGACTTTAAAAGGATTTAAGAACACACTACACCTCTCAAAACCAGACCCAAAGCACCAAACCCAGCATTCACCCAGACAGACTCCCCTCCGCCTCCTCCGAGTCAGCGGTGACTTTGACAAAACACTCGCTTTACCTGCGTGCTACAGGTCAAAGCCTCCAAAACCCCAGGTAATATTTGACTACACAATAAAAGAATAGCTTGAATAAGTGTACTGAAACTTGCAAATGGTAGCTGAGATATGTACTTTGGCAGTGAGTGCAGTCAGCAGGTCAACAGTGAAGGTGATAATCATTATTTATGCTCAATGGCACCGCTGCCAAAAGCCAACAGGTCGTTGCTCGTCTGTTTTCCACCTCATAGAAGACAATGGTTGGCTAAATGCAGCACCTCGAGGCTTTCAGTTCAAAAAAAATTTCCTAAACTTAATGGTTTTTATAGAAATCCGACCCTGCCGGCATACAAGCAACAGATAAACCCAAATAATTTGGGGTTTTTTTCCCTGATACTCCATGAAACAGCAATCACGTTGTCAATGTTTCAGCACTTAAGACAATCATCCCAACTTGCAGAACTGACAAAGTTGGAGCTAAACTTTAAGGTAAAGCACTGAAATAATTCCTGTCTGAATTAGTTTCACGAACCAACATGTATTACAGAGTTAAAGCACTCAGAGAAAGGCTTTTCCTAACGGTACTTAAACTTCTCCACAAGTTAATTGAAAAGATCTCCATTTTTCAACTATTCTGAACTGAGTTAGTAGGAAGACATACAGAATTAAAATGACATAGTCATGAAAATGTGGATTATCACACGCTTCGTATTGATGATTAATCATATTTAAAAATATCAAGGAATGCATGACAAGCAAGGAAACTTGCGGTCTAAGAACAAAGGCACCAAGGATGAGCGACTTGAAAAGATGCCAGTAAAGCCCTTTTAATGTAGATATTCCTTATTTTGGAGATCTGCTGGCAAGCCCTCGCTGGAAGACAGCCCTTTGTGAAGGCTGGACTCTGGTTGTCTGAGAACTGGTTTTCTGGGATGAAGATTTGAGCTTTGAGGACACGAGGTTGGGATGGAGACATTTGGAAAAGCTCCATTCCTGACTCAGCTCAGGTATCTCAGTGCCACCGAGGTACCACACTCCTGACAAACCTGTGCTGAAACAGTTTCAACATGACCCTGCAGCTTCAAGTTGGGGGAAAAGCACATGGGAAGAGTAGAAACACCAACATAACCTGAGGTAGATTTAGGAAAAATGATAAACGAATAAACCAGTACCAAAAATGAAGGAAAAATAATTCTACTGAATTTCAGCACAGACAACATCCTACAATACCATACTATTACAAATAAGTTTGTTGGCAGAGTCTGGTTTTAACATTATTAAGTGAAACAGGATCATGAGTACACTAAGAGAATCAAAGATGGAAACTCCTGAACTGGCCATAGATGTGAATACTGAAGAGAACAGAGAAACCACACAAAAGAACCTGTAGGGCTTTCAGATTCAGAGCTCTATACAGAAAAATACAACAACAACAAAAGAAAAAAAAAAAAAAGAGATTAAGATCATAAAAAATGCACTGAATAAAACAGGGATAATAGTTCAAAGAAAATACCTGTAATGAGAGAAGCAAACTTTAAAGGCAATAAGTGACCCTGCGATTGTATCAGTTGCTAAACTTATATTAAGTTTGCAGAAGAATAGAGTAGGTTTCAGGATATCAAGGGTGGGAGTGGGGTGGGGGGAAGCTTGGGTAATCACAGGGAAATCACAGATAGACCTCTTTTATATTGAGTTCAGCAATCTTCCCTATTACTTTCAATATTGAGATAGTGAAATAAGAGATGATTAGAAGAAAACACACTAAAATAATTAAATGCTGAGTCACCACCACATTGTCAGCTCAGCTGAGAGGGTGGCCATGCAGGAATGCTCAAAACTTCCCAGGACACCGCAAGAAAGAGAAATATGGGAATGGTAGGTTAACATAACTGGAAATAGTCAGATTAAATGATAAAAAAAAAAAAAGGGAAATGCATGCTACATATCAGGAAGATCTTCCTGATGGTGAAATTGTGAAATAATTTCTCAACAAACTAGAAGAAGAAACACTCGGTGGCTTAATGAAGGGAACGATGGTGAACTAGCAGGGGATGTGGAGCTGAAGATCTAAAAAGTATTTTCTCCATCTAATTCTAACAGACTATTAAAGGAGACAATCAATAGCCAGGGAGGTAAGTTATTTTGATAAGCTCCGTGGCTTTTTCATTCTTTCAGAGGAAAGACCACGGTTGAAGTTGGGAGAAGAAAAAAAGAGGAAAGACCAAGCTGTGTGCTTTCTTACAGCTACTGTTTCACATTGTGGACGTTACCATTATCTTTACATATGAAGAGAGATTGAAATCATCTACAGAGAGGTCCCCCACACTACAACACTGAGATAAAGAAGAACTTAAAAGAAACACCACATGGTTTGGCATCAAATTAAATGGGGAAGAACAGAGCCGTGTTTCCTGGGGGAAAGAGACTGAATATTATGAGGTTAGTCACACTATTAGTGAGGCCAATAATGTCACTTAGAAGAAAAATAAGTGTGATATGTAACTAAATTTTTCACATGGTCTCAGTTTGGCAGGGATGTAACAGCACAATCCTGTCAGGTACAAGCAGTGAAGGAGGAATCCAGTTATTTGGGCAGATTTTTTCATCAATTCACCAAAACAGCTGAACCACAGGTGAAATGACAGCCTAAAGTGTGACTCTTTAATGTAATTAAAAAGCATAAGCAACAGTGATACCTGATACTTGTTTTAAAGTATAAGGCAATGTTGGGATGTACATGTACCTGAGTATTTTATTCACATTATCCTCCACACGTTTTTACCCACAGTCAGAGCACTTACAATTGAGGCTGAATGGCTCAGAAAACAGCAGGTTTTCTTTATATTAACTGCATGAAGAGCATCTGTAATAATCAGCTGCTTTGGGAACAGTGTGAGGATGCATGAGCTACTGGTAAGTAGTCTGGAAAGAGACTGGTTAAAAATATTGTCTATGGACAGATCAAGTGAAAGAAGAATGGTCAGATGGGTTATGTACAGAAATACAGAAAACACCACAAAAAAACACAGCTCTTAAATGGCAAAGCAGCTGTGCTGCTGAATTAGCATCTGTATTTCAGTCAGCTCACAAGCCTGTTGTGTCTCAGTATCCGTAGCTGTGAAAGGAGAACAAATAATATTTATCTTGTTACTTTACAAAGCTTTGGCTGGAAACCTTTTGGGGCAGGTAAATGGGTGTCTCATCCGAGTCTTCTAAAGACTAAACAAGTGACTGTACCAAAAAAATTATACAATATTATGATGTAAGAAGTTGCAAGAGGAAAAATATTTGGGTGATACATTAAATTAAGTACTAAATGTGTTCTAGATGCACACATCTTACGTGCCAAGCATCTAGCACCAACACACAGTATTGACTCAATACCAATCTCCTCTCCTTACTAGTCCATGCATTAACGAAGGGACAGAGTCCTGAACTCTTCTAAATGCTATGGAATGGTTAAGTAAGTACTTTGCAGACTAATAAAGAGCAGTCATTTCAGGACACTGATCATTAAAGGAGCAGACAGGCTCAGCGAAGTAAATTATGACAAACCAGCAATGAGATGAGTTTGGAGGACAGGGAGTGCAGGGCAGTTTTCAATGAATCTGCAGGGGTGAGTGAGGGAAAAACAGAATAAAGAAGAAAAGAAGGGACAACATCTGATGTGAAGCATGAAGCTGTTTGACTGAGGCCTTCCAAAGCACCTCTGCCAGGATGAATTATGGATTTTGCTGCATGTCTGCACATACTGGGGGTTCAGCATCCCTTGAACAGTGACAGAGATTGCTGCTACACACACTGCCACCAGTCTCCTACCTCCTCTATAGCCCAACAGCAGCTCTGGGAAGGCACAGGAGAAGGGCTGGGTTTGGGAACCCAGTCCCTAGAGCACCTTGAAGAATCACAGTTGCAGAATGCAGCCTTTCTCCTTTGTGCACAGATCAGTACAAATTCCATCGTAATGGGCGAGCGCCTCTGGGCAACACCTGTACTATTCAAACAATTACTTGCTAGCCTGAACTTGGCATCAAAACCAGCCCTCCTATCACAGGCACAACATTTCACAAAAGTCTGCAGCTTGCTTTTCTTCATGCTTCACAGACTTCACATTCTGGCATGTTTCTGAAGCAAGCCAAAGACAATGCATATTGGAGTATGCCTTGATGTTTGGATGGAAAGGTTCACCTTCTAACTGGTAACAGATGGAGACACAATGCATAACCCACTGCATGATTCATTGAAAGACTCTCTCTCTCCCTCTCTCTCACTAGGCAACTTAGCATTTCAATAATCAAACCCTGCTCTCAGAGAGCTGGGGAGGGTATAAACGGTTGGCTCCTTCCTAGATAAGTGCCAGACTCCGCAAACAAGGTCAGTGGTGGAAGTGGCTTTGGAGAGAATACCCATGAGCTAATTAACTGATGCAGATAAAACTCTGAGCTCATCTTAAGAGATGAACTTAGGCTGCCAAGTGTCAGGAAGGGAAAATGCTTTCATATGTTTTCTGTGTTTAGCTACCATCCCGAAAAACCTCCAGGAACTCACAAGATCTATCGCTGTTTTGACGGAACGCTTGGATGAAGAGCACAGAAGACATCAGCTATCAAGCCACACACAAAGTTTGACAAATGATGTCACATACATGCACAACACTTACCTAGCAGCTGCAGACACATATACACCACTGATACTGGGTTCAAGCCCTTGTCAATAACGGAAGGTAGCAAAGCCTGTCTTTTGGCAGCCAGGAGCTGATCAAAGTTCCTATGAGCACTCTCATCTGAAATGCTGTTAGGAGATTATTTATTTGCTCATAAGGAATTCAAGCTGAGAGGAAAAGTGGTGCAGCAGAGAGTCCACACACAGCCAGACCGACACATGCTCCCTGTTAGTTCACACGCTACCGTCAGCATCCTCAGTTCTGTGCAAGTTCCCAGCGAGGTGGCAGCGCTGAAGGCAGGTGACCCCTACGAGCAGGCCCCTCCTGCCACTCTTCAGATCCGGGTTAGAAAGATCCAGATGTTAAATCAAACGCAAAGAAATAGCAGAGAGGAGATGGAATGGGGGAAGCAAACACGGTAATCTCAGTGGGGGGAAATTTTGCTGAGTTTGAGTCCAGGAAACAATGAAGACTTTGGTTTTTTCTTTGGAAAATGTCCTCCCTGGAATTATGATGGCAACTTGTCTAAAGAGTCTAAACAAAGCAACAAGGCCACTTCTCTTGTAAAAGGCTCTTATGAGAAGTGTCCTTCAAGAGGAACGTGGAAGAGAGGTGGATTAGGGGTAAAAAGTGGATTTACATAGTGTAACAATGGATAATGAACGTTGTACTACGTCAAACAAACGGGGCAAGGTGCCTTTGAAGGCCGTGCCTGTTCCCCATCCAGTCTCTTGACGAAGCATATCCGTGGCAGGCATTGCCATGGAGGGGGAAAGCTGGTGACTTTTGTGTCCTCTGGCTTCTCAGAAGCAACTTACCTGGATAGACAGCGAGATTCTTTACCTTGAGAGCAGTAGAGTTCTCACTTTTCAAGCAACTCTCTCTAGCTGTCCTTTCATCTGTAACAGGAACGAGTTTCGTGATCCCTGGTCCTCAAGGCCTGACTGCAGCATCTGCTTCCCTGGGATGTCTTTATGTCATATGCACAACCACAGAACAACCTCTCCTCTGAAAGTGGTGCAACTTTGCCATCTCTACAACCATCTTTGCTACCAACTGTCCTTTATTTCCTCCCAACTGTCCTTCTTTCTTTCCTCGAGGTTACCCTTGATGACACAAAAAATCCAATAGCAAAGGTGTCGCTCAGTCCCAGATTAAAAAGGATTTGGCAATTTGGTGTAGAAATTGCCTGAGAAAAGGAAAGGAATACAACCTTTTTTTTTTTTTTTCAAAGTATGTCCCAGCTCTGCATGGGTTTTGCAGTTGAGGTATTGCCAAGTGCTTTCCCCTTCCCTTTCCTTCTACCCAACCTTCAACCCGCTGCTGTTAGGAGGGTGATCTTGGCACTTGTGAAAAGCCCTGACTCCAACGACAGAACAGAAACTGTAGTGCACAGACACATCTGTACTGCACACACAGAAAAACTATGTGGTTGGATGTATTCACCCGACTGTGCTGTCTCTTACTTTTTACAAAGCATAGGAACTCTGGATTATGGGAATTTGAGCTTTACAGGCTTCCAACTTCACCAAAAAAATAGACATGTTTCAAATTCTGCTAATAAACTTTAAGGAAAATCCCCGTAACTACATTATTCCTGTAGTCTGAGATAAACCTTAATGTGCAGTTAAGAAGTGACATAAGATAAAAACTGTTACACTTGCTGCTTGTCGAGGCAGAAATCCCACCATCTTTATCTCTTAAAAAAGACATATTTTTCATGTAAAAAGACACATATCTCTTTAATAAAGCAAAGATGTTATTAAAAGTAAGCCCATGTCAGCAGAGCTTATCGACTGTGTGATATAAACCTTAAATGCAGTAGTAACTATTCCAGAAAGAATACAAAAGCCACATCAAAATGATACAAGACTAAGGCTCACAAATGTAAGGAAATCATTTCCAACTGGCCACAGAATATGGAATTATCTCTTTTTTTTTTTTTCCCCTACAACTCACCGCATTTTACCTAGGTAATGTGTCTCACATGGCAAAGTAGAGTTCTAAAATAATTCATTGTTCGGAGACCCTTATCAGCTGCAAAGCCAAAGCTGGAGCAGGGCCATATCAGCTGCAGAGCCAACACATAACAGAGTGAAGAGTGGAAAGGACAGATTGCAGTGTCTCCCCATTCTACCGCTGCTATTGCAAAATACCAACCTCTGAATTTCCATCCTGTTTGTTCTGTCAATGCCAGTTTATTATTCAAATGGAACTGTGGCATATTAGCGTGAAAAGCAGAGATACAGAAAACAAATTTAAGAGTTTCTGCTACAGCCTTTTTTTTTTCTGTGCTTTAAGGAAGGTTCTTTCTCGCAGAGAAAGTAAGATAGGGCAGCACAGATAGTCTCAGTACCATTTGTTTAAAGAAAGAATAAAATAAATCCCAGAAGGACACGGCATAAAGCCTTAACTTTCATTTAGAGCCTGAGCAAAACAAGCAAGCACACCAAACAAGCACGCGGATGGCCCCAAACCCCAATTCCCACCTCAACGTCAATCAAAACTCAGCATCTGTAATGTATGTTTTGATTTTTTTTTAAATGAGGAAGGAACGATGCAAATGGTAACATCTAGACTTGTCATCTGTACACCAAAGCTCTCCTTCAGCTGAACATATGCTGAAATTTAAGCATATTGAAACAAAGCCCAAGTCTCAGCCAAGCTGAATTCAGAGTGGCTGGGATATTAAGGCCACACTCCTGCAAGGAAGATGTACAAGCCCATGGTAGGATGGAAGCATGGTCTTGATTTTCCATTACTACAAAAACACGTGTTAAAGCACTGTCTTCATAATAACACGTGTTATAATGGGGGTATTCATTGTTAGCTCTGGAAAGAGGCAAGGGAAATGGTAGTTCTCCCTCTGTAACAGGGGGTTCGGAGCTCTGCCCCCAAACCCTGCAGGGGGAGAGGGATGAACAGAACCCCTGTCTTCTGGATGCTGGTCAGACCGTGCTGCAATGGCTTGGGATGCAGATTAAACACACCCAAGAGCTGCTTTGCCAAACGGAGGTCTACGTCCTGACACCAAAGCTAGGAAGAGAAAGACAATGCCGTTAAGAAAAGGCCGTTTTGAGTTGAGAAATTGTTTTAAATGGCAAAGACAGGGGGTGATGTATCCTCACGAGGCAGGACAAACGGAGTCCCCCTCAGCAAGGGCTGCCCCACATGTCCCATGCACAGGCAAACCCGACCCTGGGTGAGTTGTGCAGCGGTTCAGCAGCACAGGATCGCACCCCGCAAGTGAAGATGCAGACCCAGGGCAGATCAGACCGCAGGGCACGGTGGCTGCCTTCCCAACTTTCCAACAGCCATGGCTCGCTCTCTTTTAGGTAGATGCAAGATTTGGCTCAACTAAGCAATAAGATTTTAAAGCACAATCTATCAACTCATTTAGGTGGTGCCCGTATGCGGGAGCACTTTCCTTTGTGTTCAAACACTGCAGGTTTTTCTTACTCGCTTCGAGAAACGCTACGTGGAAAACACAAACTGCACCTGGCATTCCCCAACCTATCTGCCTCGGATGTGATGCCTAGAGACATTTTCAGGTAGGTACATAAAAATGTCTCTCCTGTAAGTGACATTGTTCCTGTGCTCTGCTCTTTTTGAAGTTCGTGGGGTTTCACAGGGTGTCAGGAAGTAATGTGTTGGCATTTAAAAGCCTTAATGTGGGTTTGGTTTTCCACACGTACCTGAAAATGCTGGTCTAATGGCACAGCCCAGAGTATAAACCTTTGCCCCCAAAATAAACCCCAGCAGACTAGGTGTATTCTTTATTTATTTCAGTCATTATAATTCAAGCTGCATATAAAAAGAAGCGTGTAGAAGCATGACTGGGGAAAAAAAATATATTTATTTATAAGTGGGAAAGGACCTATTTATAAAATTATATTGATATTATACAAGTATTTATAACCAATTAGCTTTAGAAATAGCATTTAGAGAGATAAAACCACTGACGACCCCCACATTGTTTTTGGTGTTTTAAGACGTTTTACAAACAGCTCACTCTGAACATCAGCTACAACCCCACCAC
>VWZY01006764.1:226-21969 GCA_013399075.1 Chloroceryle aenea | reverse complement strand
AAGGAAAAGAAACCCCCCCCCCAAAAAACCAACAAAAAAGGAAAAACAAAAGACATGATGAAGTTGTTTTCCCTCACGTATCAGCAATTATTGCACCCAGGTTCATTATCTGTTCTACACTCCACAGCAACCTGATGTCTCACAGCCTTTGGCATAATAGAGATGGAGCACAAAATACAGAACAGGTTAAGGTATCTGTGCCAATCTCTCCCTTTCCTGGGAGGATTCTCACTGCAATATGGTGTAACAAATGGTTGTGAATAAGCAAGATGATACACCTGGACTTCCCCAAAAATCATCATCCAACGGAAGAGCTTCGAAACAGGTTTACTCTTCAAATGTTGCTGAGATGAAAGGAAACTAAATCTGTAATGCCAGAGTTAAAAGAAAAAAAAATGAATATTAAAAACCACCCGGGCTCTGACATGTTCAAAACTTCTTAATATTTTCAGTTTAAAAATAATAATATTTTTACTGTTGCATATTTTTCTTTCTAAAGAAATAACTGAAAATTATTTCCATTTTCCTAATGCCATATTTCACCCTGCTATGTCTAGTTTCACAGTCTAACTCCATGTAGAAGCATGTATTTTTACATACACCCTATGCAGCTCAACTTTGAATACAAAGCAAACTGGCTGGGATGGGTGATAGTAAAAAACCTACAACAACAGAAATCCAAACCAACCCACTGAAACAAAACAACAACAAAACCCCAAAACAAACAAACTAACAAAAAAACAACACAAAAACCAAACCCAACCCCAACCCCCACCCCTCCAAAACCAAACACGAAACAAAACAAATGGAAAAAAAACCAAAAAAGAAAGCAAAATGAAAAGAAAGGAAAACAAAAACCCAAACCCCACCATTTATTAATTTTGTATAAGTTATCTGCCACCCTAGAGATTCCTCGGAGGGGAAGAACAGGTCTGAATTTCACCATACAGTGCCACAGGCACAAAGTGAGAGAAACTAAACAAGCACATCCTGAAGGGAGAGAAAATGCCTGCAGCAGCAAATGACCTACTACATACCTCACTCTCAGGTTTTTTTGATGTTGTAATTTGTTAATTTCAGGGAAAAAAAGACAATTACGCACAGTTTTAGTTTGTTCTAGCAGAATTATTAAACTTTTTAGAGTTTTTGATCAAAAGTGACACCCATCGTTCAGAAGATCTGTGTATTTTCAAAAGATCACAATCCTGAGTAAATTTGCATGACAAAGTCTTTGCCATATCTATTTTCTTATTACCTGAAGCAGCAATGTGCATTATTAGATCAGTACTAAACTATTTAAAGATGAAGCATATCAAATTTTTATTTGAATTCCTATCCATTAAAGTTAATATTTTCCAGCTCGATGCACAGTAAGCAAAAGATAATTTTATTCAAATATGCATTTCATGGTATGAATAAGGAAGTGTTCATCTCCCCGTTGAATTGGTAAGTCTTTTAAGTAATGATTCATTTGAAAAATCAACAGGGTATTGGCAATTTAGTGCAATATTAAATACATACATAGACCATACCTATAGCAGCACACGTGTAATGCTGCTTCTGTAATACAGATTATGAAGAACACAATTTACAAATCATAGTGCATTCAGATTGGTTATGTCATGGTGTAGCCATCTGCACGTCACATAAATAAGATAAAAGACAATTTAAATATTATTAAATATTTTTAAATGTTAGTAAGTTAACTTCTTTAAAGGATATGGAAAACATGCATGAGTATAAAAAAAACACCCATGCACAGTTCTCATTCCTGAACTAATATGCTCCTGAATGAACAGAACAAAGGTGTTGGCTGATGATTTTTTAATTTTTTTTTTTTTTAATAAGGGAAAATGAAGCCAAACACTTCAGATTAATACATGAACCACAAAACAATTAAGAGGTCACCCCATCCCATATGAAAGCAATTTTAGTAAGCTTTCATAATCACTGTAAAATTACATTTTATGAGGAATAAAAAACCCCAACCCTTGTGTGTGTGTTTATACTACTTAGTGTGGTGTCAGTCTCACATGTCTCTATAAACACACCCACACCACCACCCCAATGGGAAAAGGTGCCCCAAGACCCTACAAATGTTATTTCACAATCTTCATTTCATGGTCAGATAAAAGAAACACACAAAATAATCCCTAGCAAACTTCCCACCCTAAACTGTGTCATCCTGTGAGCAGAGGTGTTACTCTACCACAGCTTTCCTGGACCATCCCACCTTGCAAGGTGAGAGATTAGTGCTCTGTAGCTGAAATAAAAAGTTACTCCTATGTGCTACTCTGAGATATAAATCATCACAAAGCTATGGCAATTCTCTGAGTCAAAACAATCCTGGATTACAATTTCATCTCCCTCTAATCACGATTCTTAGGAAGTGGTCTGTGTAGAGTAAAATGCAAGACACAAGTTAGTACTAATATGCATCTACCCATTTCTCTCACAAATGCTTTGCAAATTGAAACTAAACCATCTATTTAAGATTCGTACCACAAAGGAAAGAGCCTCCTTGCAATTAAAAGGTGATAGTTCCACAGCCACCTTCCCACAGGCAGCTCCTCCAAATGTCTCCACACAGGAATAGGAGCACACTGGTGAACTGAGACTAGGCAATACTCTAGTGGAAAATGCTGTTCAGACTCTGCAAACAGAATACTCCTTACCAAATAAACTCATTGGTTTAGGTGGTACAGATCTCGTTTTGATAGAACCCATTTTAAAATACTCCTGAAAAAATGCTGAGTCTGTATCTGCTAAAATCTTGTTCCGTGAGCGTCCGGAGTGCTGTCAGTGATTTCACTTTAACGAAAATGGAACGTGCAAATAAGTAAATAATTAACAAAGGGTAACAATCTTCTATCCCAAAGCCATTCATACATTATTTATCAATATTTTGTATGGTAGTCACACACTGCCATGTGTATTGAAAGCACCGTTTTTAGTCAGGTTTTGCTTCTAAAAGTAGGTGCTTTAACAAAAATCATGAGACAAAACCCACAGAAAAACAACAAATTTCTCACAGAACCTGTAATTCTGAAACACAATTAACTCAAAGTGAGATGAATTTAATTTCATAGCAAAAACTGTTCAGCTCAATAGAAATCAGTGACCCTGTGCTCTGGCTGTTCATTTGATGCCATTTAAATCTAATTTTTAAAATTAGTTGATGTGTTTTATCTTCTGAGCTCATTTAGTAAGGTTCAAAGTTGCAAATGTTTTCTGTAAGTTAAAATGACTGGTTTGAGAGGAAGTGTGTGGCAAGGAAAAGAGAAAGCTAGCAAATCTCAAGTTCTATTTTTACGTAGAATTTAATCACCACCCGTACGATTACTAGACTACACAGACAATAACAGACTACAGAATTAATGCACTGCCTTAAGCAGATGACATCCTTTCTGAAGCAGACTGATTTTGTAATACCCCACACATTTAATTAAACAAAAGCTCGTAGTTTATAAAACAAAAAGGATGAAGAATACGATAGAAGTGAAAACCTGACCTATCTCTAATCTTTTCTTTTCAAAACCTAGGCTACTCAAGAATCTTCCACTAATTATTCCATTTTATTGATGGTATTTTTCCCAAGGGAAGTTATTTAAAAAGTTTAACCCCTGAGCAAGTCATGGCTTCTCCTGCCTTTGAAAGTGTCAAGTGCATTGATTATAACTGCAGGAAGTGTTACCTTCTACCCAGAGAATCTCACCCTGCACAATCTTAAACACTGTCTCGCTCCCAAAACGGCTTTGATTCAGCAATTCAGACCGCTTCAGCTGATATTAAAGGCAGAAGCACCACAGAAAAGGGATCAGCAGTTAAAACGAAATACAAAGAGGGGAAAAAAAAACCAAAAAAAAACCCCCAGATCTTGGATATAGTACCACAAAGCTTGAGAGAAAAGCAGATTTGAAAAAGACATCAGAGTGACTAAAAAAAGAACAACATGACAGAAATTAAACAAGATTTTTATGTTCGCCTTCTATGCATTTAAACTCATCTCAACCTCTATTGAAATTCCGATCATACCCAAACCCCAAGGCTTTTGACATACTTTCAAAAATCCACACCCCCTCTTACTCTTTTCTAAGTCTCCAGAGTCACTGCTAGGTATCCAACAAGTTGAAGGGAGAGGGAAAAGAAAGAAGAAAAAAAAGAAAGAAGGAAGAATCCTAATATGCATATGATAAAAAGGCCATTTATACTCAAATTATTAAACTTTGTTGCTAAAACGGCCGTGATTGTTTTAAATATTCAGTGTGTGTTCTGAACCTGGTATACAGCCAGTGAAAAGCATGCTCAAGTGGTTTGGGTGGGGTGGAGGGTGAAGAAAAATTGCAAGCGACATTTATCCAAATACGTGGAGCGGTGATTTTCTTAGGTGAGTGACAAAGTAAGTGTGAGCTAACAGAAGGTGTTCAGGGCTCTAAAACACGACAGCCAGCAGAATAAAGGGAGACAAAGCAATCTGTAAGCATCTCCACATTATCAAATTAACATTAGCACCGAAAGCTCTACGAAGGGAACACGCGCGATTAATACAACAACGCTAACACGTATCTTGGGAAGGATGCACTGAATTCCAAAGGGTAATTGGATTTTCAGAACTTCAAGTGGGTTTTTTTCCAGTTCAGTCATGACAGGGCCAGAAGGTAATGATACATCTGCCATGATGCAACAAGCAGACCTGTCTTCTGTCAAGAGTTGAAATCATAAAGGAATAAGCTGTCGTTAGCAACCTCTCTCCAAACAGTAGAGCTGTCATCTCATTGTTTTCCTTTGCTGGCATGGGGGCTGGTGTGGGCTTCTCTACCCTGTCAGTTCAGTATTAGCCTAAGCTTTTAACCTTTTCTTGAATTTCTCACTTAGTAATTATTAAGTCCTATATAGCTTATTATGTATTTTGTGATCAATCAATACAGCTTTCAACTAATTATGCAACTTTTCCTTCTAGCTGCTTAGTGATCAGCAGTATTTCAGAAATCATCAATTCCTCATTAAATCTTTTAGAAGGAATTACATGTATTGCTTTTACAATTTTATTTCTATTTGGTGCAATTTATGCCCATTTTTGTGACAAACTATTTAGTAATACATTGTAATTGGTGTTTATGTCTTCGGAAAGATCTTGGAAGATTATTCAACCACCCACAGAAGTTTTCTTGATAATATCTGCACAAAAGCAGGAGTTCTAAATACAAGTTTTCTCTGCTAAGAAGCAGGTTACAAGCAATGTTAGTTCTGTGGCCTAACGGAATGAATAAATGCAAATCTATATACCAGAGTCAGGAAATTAATGTTTGAAAGAAAACAATAAAGCACATTATTGTCCATTTTAGTGAAATTGTACTTTTACTTTAGAATGGCCTAATAAAATTGTGATTGTTCTGGCAGTGTCACTGACTATTAATATATAAGCAAAGTATTGTAACCTTTTTCTGCAACGATATATCTGACATAAAAAGTACCTGTAGTATTCTGTGGAATAACTCTCATTACAGTGAGGCATCAGCTGTTTGTTTGTTTTCCAGAGTCACTTGCCCATCTTACTGAAATTTCACCAGACACACATAAACTGCAAGACAAATTTTAAATCCTAGGTTCTTAACATACGACCACTACAATGAAGAGAACATCAGATAACAAGATATTCCATGATTAGCAGTGAGATCTAAAAGTTTTTCAGCAAGAATCCTTGTTAGTGCAGTTTAAACAAAGCTTTATTTCTTGGCAACGATGTGTAAATGTCCACTTTTGAAACTGGATGACTTTCACAAATGGAAACACCAAAATGTGTTATCCATGCCAGTTATGAACCAGCAAGGTTACTACAAGACATAAAAATGGTGGTGGGTAAGTTTACCCTCGTTAAACTTATTTGGTTTTTTCTGTTTAGCTGAGTTAACAAACTGATTTTTGAATGCTGCTGCTTTTTTTTTTTTAATCTGAAAAACTCATCCAGATTCTTTCAAGAAGCTACTTTTCTGGTGCTGTGACCCCTGTCGTGTTCATTATCCTTTAAATAATAATGAAAATACATAAGCTATCTTAAAGTGTGCTGCGTTTGAAACCAGCCAACAAAAGTTGGACTTTTTTCTTTTTTCTAAATAGTAATAACTTTAAAAAGAAATAACTGACAGCTGCTGTGTTTGAATTTTATTGGCAGCCTTGGGACCACAGCTATCTGAGGTAACAAATGCACTGAACTTCCGAACACAAAGCAAAGACCCCGAGTTTCTTTGCACTCATGCAGTAAGATGTTGTCCTCTTTATTCCCTAGAGGAAAAGTATCAGAGATAAGAGCACTGCAAAATTCCTTTCAGTGTCCAAAGTTTGGTAAGCTGAGCTCCCATTTCCCCAAGGAACAAACTTCCTCCATAAGCAGATCAACTTCAGCTTCTCCCTTCCTAACCTGGCAGATTTTAAAGCACAGAGACGTGCTTCTCCAACCAGTACAGAAGAAATGCAATCGTATGGAGCTTTTGCACCCCTTCTTGCTTGCTCCCCTGTATCGCTGGTGTCACCAGGACATCTCCCAGCTGACTCTTTAGATTGCCATCCATGCTGTTAGCAGTGAACAACAAACCAAAGGGGCACAGATCCTCCTAACATCCTCTTCCTAAAGAGCCTGGTGACTGACGTCCTCACAGGGAACATGGGAGCACCTGAAGTACCTCAACCAGGAACATAAATTCTTAATTCTTGAAACCTCGAGTAAATGCTCTCATCACTGAATTAAGGAATGTTCCTTTGTCTCACACCATCTCCTCCTGCTGCTGCTTCAGTCCTTGACTATGTGAATACACAATAACTGACCTGAGAAAAGCCCGACTCTACGGGCAGAGGGTGAGGCATTTAGGCACAATGTAGGGGAAGCAGACTAAAATTTCTCTTCTATATATTTATAAAAAGTGGAAGAGCTTCAGCATGGTATTGTCATTATAAATGGAATGGTCCCTCGTTCCCAGAGGAGGGACTTGAACTTCAGACAACTGCTTCTGTCAAAATCTGTATTTCCCACTGCAGAAAGTTTTTGTTTCTATAAAAGTTCTCTTTTAACAAAACCAAACCAAACCTATGCAGCTCTTATTTTTGTGCTGTAGTTATAGGAAATTGCTGTATTTGTATTCTTTTAGGTGTCTTTAGGCTATGCATTTATTTTAATCAAGCTTTTGTTACAGCCTTGCTGCTTCATACGATCAGCACATTTTCCTTTTTACATACTGGGGGTTCTAAAGCTGGTCTTTCCCTACTGTGCTTTAATGTATTTACACCTATCAGTCTCTCACATTGTGTACACTTTTCTCCCTCCTTTTCCTACAATCTGTTCTCTATCAGGTTGCTTCTCTGTTCTCTTTGCTTCGTATCTCAAAATCCCTTTCACCCTATCAAGCTTGACTTTCTGAATTAACAGATGGATCTTACCTCTTCACATAAAACCCTGTAAACTACACACAACACCTATTACACAGAATATTTAATCCACACAACGGAGACTGATATAAAAGGTGGAAGAACTGTTACCTACAGGAAACACCCAGATGAAAAGAAAAAACAAACCACGTTTCTAGTTACTTGAATTCCCACCAGGATATTTCTCCTTGGATCTTTGCTTTGCAATGTGTTTCAGCCCCAAGCCACTAGAAGCATGGTAAGTTTTAAGCCTTTACATTGCTCCTTTATTGCACATGTGCTTTAAGAGAAAAGTTTTTGAATTTTTGGGTTTTTTTTTCCTTCAAAGTGTCATACCAGAGAGAAATAGTTTCTTTTCTTTCCTTAACTTCATGTTTAGGAGAGCAGTATCACTTCATCCTGCTCAACAGGATGAACTGCTCACTGGTATCTCCGGCTTTCGCATCCCTCTTTTCTGTTTATCCAAGAAATTAACTCAAACTTGTTTGTGGTAGCCTCATCACTCTCTATAGAGAAAAGGATAGGGGTTTGAACTGTCCAGAGGGATTTTTTTTCTTGTTTGTCTGTTCTGTTTCATTTTATGGAAAGCAGACGTGGTATTTCTGCACTAGTTTCTGCAGAAAAAGCCATTTAAGCATGACTTTTACATATATTTTTTTTTACATGAAGACCTAGTCTGCAGCAAATGTCTCACACATATGTTTCACACTCACAAGCGATCAGTGGAATTCTGAAATCCTAGATACTATTACCCACTTCACATTCACATAGTTTATTAGAAAAAAAATAAAATAAAAAAAAGTCCACGCTCTCCTGTCATCAGCACTGTAATCTTAAGCTTTGATAAGGTCTGCTGGTTTCATTCAGGGATGAGACCTCTTCTTAGAAGAAACACTGGAAGATCAGGGAAAATAATTCCTTACTTCAAACCCACAAAACTGCATGAGGAGTTATCACAATTTTCATTCAGGCCATTTATTGTCTAGGCCAGTTATTTTCATTTCATAAGAGATAGAGGTACCTAAATCAACTCGAGCACTGAACACCAGAAAACCCAGAAAAGGATGCAATTTTTATTATTACTAAGTAAGATTAGGGTCCTTATGCTCACTCTACCATAATTTCCTGCATTTGGAAGAGTAATTTGTATCATCTGTAGGTGAGGTAGACATGATATCAAAACCTAACTACCTGGATGCTCTTTCAAGTCAAAACATAATGATTCCAAATACCTTCAGCAGGGCTCAACTTCCATAGAATACTGCCTCATCTAACCAGATATACTTCCAATTCCCACCACAGTGAATACAGGATACAAAAACCAGCAACAGATTTAATATAAAACAATGCAATATGATCTAATCCTCATTTCACATGAAAAAGATAATTGCTAATAGTATGTGTTCTAAACATATAGTATGTCTATCAGAATTTTCAGATGCATGAAAAGGGAGTGTGGGTTTTACAGGAGCTGGAATTACTCAGCTAAAGAAAAGTGAATTGAAAAAACATGCTACAAAAGAAGGAAGTCAAAAGAGGAAAGCACAAAGTCTGAGGTCCTGATGTGATCGAATGATTACAGTTCTTTAAAAGATTTTCTCAGCAAACTCTTTGGGTTGGTTTTTTTCCTTTGTTTTTTTAAAAGAATTACTCCAACTGCAGAAATCCATCATCTGTTTTTAAGGGTAATAACCATTGGAGGGAACACAGGTCTGATCTCTGTCACAGTGACGCAATCATTGTGTAAAATAAATAACAAACAGGAAAAAGAAGTAAAACTCTACTAGAAATACTCTGCTAAAGATTATCTTTTAATCTAGGGATACTATCCCAGTTTTAAATGCTCAGCTTCTCATGTAAGCCAAGACAGCATCAGCTCTAGGAAAGAATGAAAATGTGGGTGTGTAAGCACTGCTATGAAAACAGAAGTGGCTACAGCTCTTCAGGTTTCTTGAGCAAAGTCTTGGAACTTGCAGTCTAGAATTTAACCTTCTACATTGGACCTACTCTACATCTAGGTTACTCTCAGTAAACCTAAAGTGCTCTAAAGTGCTCTCAATTTAAAATGAACAAAATCTTTACGTTGGAGGAAGTCAAGTATCCATTTCACAAGACTGCCATTTTGGTGGGTTTATTTTTCAGGAGAAGTGTAGTGTTGTGCTTATTTTAGTGGGTTACACAAAAGAATAATAACATAATGGCTTCATGTTTTGATACGACTTCTTTCTTTGCTTCATTATATATATAAAAAGAAAACATGTTTGAAGAGGACCATTTTCTAGACTGACAAATTAAAAGCCAACTGCAAAAAATTAAACTTGATTTAGAAAAACCGTGTAACAATCACAGTGACAACACTGATATTCAGAGTAGAACATTAGCTTAACTTGGTAAATGGAACAGAAATAGTGAGTCTTAAATAGGTTTTTCCAATGTTTACCACAGGAAGTTTGATCTAGGTAGCAGGATTCAAGTCATATATTACACCTACAAAGCTCCAATGTGAAAAACATAATACAAATTGTGCATTGTCTCTCACGTAGATGTAAATGGAACAAAACAGTGTCCGTAAGATGTACATGTTTTTTACTGTCAAGTATTGATAGGTGAATCAGAATGAATTAGTATTCATTGCAAAGCTGAAAAAGACTGTGCCTCTAATAAATTCAGTACAAGCCTAGCAAAAAAGCCTGCTGTTATCATGAAAGCTCATGTTATCATGAGATTACAACAGACGTTGAGTGAGAATACGTACAAATTTAATGAAATGTAAAAGAAAACACTTCAAATCACAACAAATTTCTGTAGTGCCTTCTATTGCATCTCATCGCCTGCTAAGGGCTCTTGTCACATTAGCTGCCATATTAAACTACACAGCAGTGCCACCACAGCAACATGACATACAACTGAGGGGCTTTTTTTTACCCTACCAGAGAAACTTGGTTCACTTAGGGAAAAAAAAACACCTCTGAAAAAAAAACCAAGCAAGTTCTCACCATAAACAAAATCACAATACGAGGAAATACCGAACACGGATCCACAAATCAAGATGTCAGAGATGTGCAGGTCTGCACAGAACACGTGCACACGCCACCGTACGTACGTGCACGTCCACTTACCTCAATAGCTCTCTTTATGTATGGTATCTGCGTGCCACTGTCCAGATCTTCATTAATTATAAGCCTCCGAGCCCACTGACCTGCCCTGACAACACCGTTACCATGAATTAGGACCAACAGCTTGTCAGGATTCGTTAATGCATCTTCACTCATAAAGATAAAGCTCTTTGGTTCGCTCTCAGTCGCATCAACCTGCAATTACAGACAACAGGCACTTGTATGCACCAAGGGAATTGCGATTACGTTTCAATGTGATTGTGCAAATGGGATCTGTAGTTATAAAGTTAGCCAACAAATTGATATAAAGGCTTTCACCATTTAACAGGTGCTTGTATGGATACTGTAAGGACCAAGGTGTGCCCAGTACTAAATAGAAAAGAAGGTAAAATCTAATAGCTGTGAACCTTACTTTGAACCATACAAGTATACCACAGTCTAGAACAGTAATCCAAGGGAGATTTAAATCCAAAACAAGGGGTAAAAGGTATGCTAAAGCACTGAAACATCAGCTGTTTGCAGAAATTTGATGGCAAAACCAGACAGTCAACAAAAGAACATTCTGTAGGGGGGGAAATAAACCGAACCAAAACTCAAGTATCTTGTCACCTCTGATATGGCTGAAGCAACAATAAAATTCTTACATAATATGAAGTAAACCTTGGAGAGTTCCTTCTCAATCACCTCAACATAAGTATTGAATACACCACGTAGGAACCAGCACTGCAAATATTGTAAATTGACTAGCACAGGCTCACTGAAATACAGAAATCTGATTTGGGTCCAAATAATGGCTTCATTAAGAGTCGTGCACCTGGGTCGATGCTTCATGGTAGCAACAGACCAACCACCAGCTTTGATACTCAGTCAAACGTAACCTAACGCCAAGTTTTGTCCTTACCCTGGACAGTAAACCAGCATTTTTTGTTCAACACAATCAGAAATTCTCTGTGAGAGGTCTACAATTGGTTCAGCGTGCTAGTGAATCCTAATGAGTACTTTTTTAATGAAGTCAACAAGGCAATTTCAACAAAAGGAACTGCCAACTGGAAGAATGTCATGCCTCTCTCCAGCATCTGCACTAAGGAACCGATTCCCTGCTCCAAAATGATGTTAACACCTCACGTGATGTTAACACCTCACGTGCTCAGCTTGTGCCTCCTACACCAGGTAATGAACTCACCTTCTCTCACACTTGGTGCAAAAATAGGAAACGTGGTGAAAAACACATTCTGTTGGAAAGAGCTTGGAATTTTTAAGTACAACAGGTACCATACAGGGGGGTGCACCCAGATTACACTGCTGCTTCTGAATCGTCAGTATTGATACCTTGAGGTTTAAGACATCTTAGGGGAAAAGTCAGACAACAGTAAAACTCAGTACTTGGCAAGATGCAGTTGACTTCTGCACATAAACTGAAAACTTAATACACTATATTTAAGAAAAACCACTGTGAATTTGTATTTCAAAGGTGTAACTTAGCTGTATCTTTTAGTATTTATAAATTGATTCTTATTTTTCTTTAATTTCTTTTTTATTTAGGAAGTAGAAGACAGAACTACTTCTCACTCCTGCAAACACATTCAGTTAAAAAGATCTACCAAGATGATACAAAAAGTCTTCGTTCTCTTCCTCAAATTAAATCACATTTGGAAACTTTTCCTCAAGCTAATTTATCTTCAAGCAGTAGTAATTCATTAGATCAAGCTTTCACTACAGAATGCACACAAAGGTCACTCCTGCGCACAACCTTACTCTATTGACAAATCAATGCAGAATACCACTTAGTGCTAGACACACTGAGTCAACATAAAATAATTTGTATTTATTAGCCACTTTCTCTTCTGGACCTACTCATTAACACTCATTTCTGATCCTTTATTTAAACAGAAATGGAATAAATTCAGCAAAATGCCGAACTTCAATTAGTTGAATTTAGAGGTGTGATTCAACATTGTTACTCACATGCAACAACAATCTTCCAGTCATCTGTAGCTACGAATGTCAAACCAATCTAAATTCTGCTGATTCAAAATTTACTCTTTAAAAGCACTGATTAAAGTCTGATTTTCCTTTTCTCAACATTTATTTCTCCAAGGCATAAACCACACATGAAGGTTTCTGAACGTATGTGGCTACGGTGGATTCTCCAAGACTTAGGGGCTGCCCTGACCCTAAACCACGACAGATTTCTACACACATTATGACACTCTCAAGTCTTTCAAACAGCAGATTACTTCTTCCATGTGAGATCTGTCTCAAATGAGCCACTACCTCATAGAGCAGTACCAATCTACGGAGCATTTCAGCAGCATAGTAGTTAGTTAGTATTTTGTACCCTGTATCAATGTATGGGGTAGAAGCAAACTGTACTTGAACTCTCATCTTGCTGACATTCCTGCTACCACGTCAACACTGACTCAATTTTCAGTTCTTAGACATTACACTGACACAAAGTGCATGAGACCTGACTAGGCTCTAGGGGTCTTTCATTTTGTGCACTGGAAGTTTCTAAGTTTAAGACTGGATGTTACATTTTTAAAGAGAAAAAAAAAAGAAAACAACCCAACAAGTAGTATTATTCTTACTCCAATTCAGAAACACAATGATTATTATGAGCCCAGAGCCTACAAAGAAGGGGAACGGGTGCAACTTGTGAGTGGAGGAAAGAACTTTGTAAATAAATAGAACTGAAACTGAAAAGACTGGATAAGATTGGGAGGATGGTGAGCAGCTGGTGGAGAGGAAAATCTGCTCATTTGCTTCGCAAGAGAAGCAAGTCTTTGGTTATGTGGTTCTACACAAAGCTCACCAACTCACTCATGTTACAATCCTCACCATACTGAGTATCCTCAGTTGTAATTTTTCACTCCAAAGTGTAAAACATGGAAACTGCTAATCCATTATTACAAGCCTTTGATCATTGCCACAACCACCTTAACGAACCCGTAACTGGTGGGAGTTTTACAAAACAAGCACTGACTGGACTTAGAACAGACCAAAGGACCATGCAGTGCAGATAACAGAGTATTGCTTCTCAAGGAAAAACAGGGTTTGACCATCTACCAGTTCAAGAGAAGTACCAGTGAAGTTTTACCTGTTGATCTGAAACAGCAAAGCATTGATAAGTTAGAAGATTCTGAAAAGTGAGAAATTTCAGTGCCATTGTCAATAAAACACGTTAGTAATTATTTAAACTTACATCTCAGGCCTTCCCAGAAGCTGTTAAAGATGCATTTAATTCAGAAGCACCCTCTATTTGTCCTCAATAGCTAAAGAACAGCAAAGAATCAATCACTGATTATGCCATTAAAGCCAGAAAAATACGAAGACTTCATCAGGATAACAAAAAATTGCAGTCTTCTTAATATTCATCATATAACCTTCAATGGAGCACAAAATCAGAAATTTAGAAGAAAGAATTGAATGGCTTCTCCCCGAGTATGAGTCTCTTCATTGACACTTTCAAGTCCAGTAGTGTATGTTCAACATGAAGAGAGCTACAGCACCTTACAGTAACAGTAATGCAACGTGCATGTCGGCCTTCCCATGTAGGAAAAAACATTCAGATTTATGTCTCATCAGAGGCAAGCCTTCTTGATTTCTAAACTGCTTGTATTCTCACATCTGAAAAATCTACAAGCATGCCCAGAAATGCATTGCCACCCGAAAAAGCAAAATAAAGACAGCAAGTTGGACTTTGCAGGTGAGGTTGAAATCAAGAAAGAATAAGAGAATATGAAATGCTATCACCCTAAACCTTTGAAGCACAGCATTTCTGTACAGGACTACAATCATGCTGACAAAGAACCTACCCAAAGTATTCCACTTAACAGGGTCCTGAAACCCATTTCACCTGTTCAAACATCATTACGCTGTCTGCTTCATCATCAGCTGGCAGGGAAAAGGAAGGCCAGTCCACCAACCTTCCCATCACTTGTGATGGCGTGCAGAAAAAAACACATTTTCACATTCCCTTCTAAAATGTTCAGATCATTAAGGTCATATAAGAGCAGACATCTTGGCCAGATCAAGGCACCAGGTTCCTCTTTCTGGTGGCTGGCTGGTTGCTTAGGGCAGCAGTGTGAGGACAGAGTGGTTGTTGAGTGATTCTCCCCTCAAGGAGACATAAGGAGAGAAGCAACGAGGAACTCTGGAGCCTCCTGAGCCAGAGTCTGTAGCTGGACAAGCCTGTACAATAAATAGTTCAATGCACCTACCCCACCTGAGTATTGTCAAGCGGGTATTCTGAAGGCATTGATACCTTCCTGCTTTACAGTATTCTACAGCAATGAGCTCCACGATATAATGGGGACACGCATGAAACAGCAGTGCCTCTCTCAGCAGAGATCTGCCTGATAA
Organism: Chloroceryle aenea; assembly: GCA_013399075.1. Classification (NCBI taxonomy): domain Eukaryota; kingdom Metazoa; phylum Chordata; class Aves; order Coraciiformes; family Cerylidae; genus Chloroceryle; species Chloroceryle aenea. Next base: position 7,072 of record VWZY01006764.1, on the reverse strand, counting down.
TTTAAACTGGATGCCCCTTAGCTTCTCTATTATGAGAGAAGTGAAAAACCATTCCCTATTCATCTTCTCTACACCTTTCATGATTTTATAGATTGGTCGTATTCCTTCCTCAGTCACTATTTCCCAAGCTGAAGAATCTCTGTCTAATCTTTTTTTTGTCTGAAAAGCATTTCATGCCTGTGATCATCCTTGTAACCATCCTCTGAGATTTTGGTTGGTTGTTTTCTTCTTTTTTTTTAATTCTTCATATCCTTTTTGATACGGTGTCCAGACTCCACGCCGCGTTCAAGACGAGGGCCCGTGTAATGAGTGGTATGACGATGTTTTTCTCTTTCCTTCTCAACACCTCCTAATTCCCAACATCCTATTTGCTCTGAGGGTTTCTGACTGCCATTGAGCAGTAACTGATGTTCAGAGAACTATTCACAATCACTCCAAGCTCCTTCCCGAGTCACAATACCTCATTTAGAGGCCACCGTTGTGTTTACAGAGTGAGTTATTTTCCCCGTAATTTCACATTTACCAGAAATGAATATCATGTCATTTCATCATCCAATCCTTCCGCATCATGAAGTAATTCCCCAGCTCAGCTTCACATTTCAGTATTCTAAACGATTTTAGGAAAAAAAACAGGCCAGTTTGTTAACTTGTATTAATTTTTTCTTCCCTTTTACACACAACGTCAGCGTAGGCCTTAATAACGCTGCATGGGTAACAAATTCTTTCCTCTGTAAAATAAAAACACCCTTCTTTTCTTTTTTAACTCATAAGGGGTTTCCCTCCTCCTGTGATTTTTAAAAGCATTTGGGAAGCTTGTTGACAGTTCATTGGGAATCCACATACTCTTATTGACAAGATCTTTCTTTTTGTGTGATCTCTGACTCCAACAATGTCTTACATTAAGTTTCTGTAAGAAGAAACCTATACTGACTTTTCCCCCAATATATTATTTACACAGGAATCACTCTGACTCACTCCCAGAGTCCTTATCACATTTACTCTTCTTCCATTTCTCTGACTAAAACAGCTGCTTTCAGCAGTAGCTTTCATACTACTTGGTTGTTTTGCAACTTCGTATTTGACTTTGCACAGGACCTGGAGCTTAAAAACCATCTCAACCTGCAATGTTGTTATTGTAGGATACATCAATTTGTCCCCAGATCTCCTCTACTGATATGTCAACTTTCACACTGCTTGGAAAATAAATAAATAATCACGTGGGGAAACTGGATAAATAATACTGAAAATAATCATGGTAATTGTTCTTATTTGATCTGAGCAATTCATTTTGCATGCAGCTCATCCACCAGACTCATCAGCTCTTTCCTACTGCTAGCCTTTACCTGTAACAATATTGTCAAATTCAGTTTTGGGTGACCATATCATGATTTTATATGTCACTGTCCAGCATTTTTACTCTTGTTCTACCTTCCTCACTGGCATAGGACTTACTCTGGCAACCAGCAGCCTTATTCCTTCTACTAGTCTCCTTTACTAGTGTCAGCTATGGGTTTTCTGTGTTGTTCCTTGGGAGTCTGTCAGCAGTCATTTAAACATAGCCTTTGGACAGCCTTTAATTTTTCAGCTTCTACATATATAGTTTCATTTTTCTCATTTTTGTAGGTCTCTTCATCACCTCTTTTTGATTGTGGTGAGGGCTTGCTACGTATACCAGTCATGAGGAAAGAAGGGAGCTCATAACTTGTGCCAAATTTTCCACACTGCTCACAATTAAACAGCTGCCTGTATTTGGTGAGTTCTTACTTTGGGCCAAGTAAATTATGACACTTTGTAGAAGCTGCAAGTAATACATCTGAGAATAGCTTCAATGTGCTACTGACAAACTGCATCAGTGCATCAATGCTTACGACATCATTTATAAGGAAGAGTAAATACAGATTAATTCAACACTGGGAGCTAGACAGGGCCATTCTTCTCCCAAGCCAGACACCCAAACCTCAGAGCTGTGCAGATGAGTCCCCACGAGCATGACAGAAGTGATGGAGGTGTTGTTATACTTACTCCAAGTTTGTTCATCTTCATTTTTTGAAGGGAGCAGATCAGCCTTAGCAGTGCATTACTTATGTGAGTATTCCTTTTTCACAAAGGACATTCAAAGAGATTTCTATAGCCTCATAATTCAGGCACTTGAAAGGGAAGTTTCCAAGTGACAGCTTCCTGGTTTCACAGAGAGAAGGTGACATAACTTGAGGAAGTCTTTTGACACTTTGTTTGCTGGGGAAGTTCTGGTTCAAGGAGTATTTCCATGTGCCAGGCAGGTAATGTGTCAAAAGCTTCAAACCCTCCCTGGCACATGGAAGTACTCCTTGAACCAGAACTTCTCCAACAAAGAAAGGTAGTTGTGCAGTCAGGTTAGAAACCATGACCAGCACTGTGCCAGGTAGACTGCCATGATGAACTCAACCCTCTTTTCTGTCTACAGAGGGAAATCCAAAGTGGGGGCAATGTGTTCTCAGGCAGTCTTGAGGCATCACAGCAGCCTGTGTGGTTTAGCAGGCTGGGAGTATGGAGAAGAGCTGCTGCTTGCCCTCCAGCTGCTCTGTGGAGCTCCTCCTACCATGCCCAGGAGACTGGAAAAGCCTGGCTGGGAAACCTGGAGTAGTTTGGGCAGATTATCAAACCATTCCCCAAACAGCACTTAGGGAATGGAAATGAGAACTATGAAACGTTACAGAGCTGCTGAAGCAAAGGACTTTCTCCTTGCTTAGCCACGATGGGTTTTCCTTGACTCAGTATGATGGACTGGCTGCTAACCACCGCAGTGCAAAAGCTTCTTGAAGACATTAAGAATCCTTTAGGATAGTAATAGAGAACCTACACAGTGCTGTCACACTACAGTCTCCCCTACACTGCCCAGCACAGAATACAAAAGTTCCTGAACATCACCACAGTATCACATGTCTTTACAAACACTCTCCTATGTGATCTTTGACAACATCTCTTCATCCAAACCACCACGTTTTGAAAATGCTGGTATCTGGTAAGTGAAGGAAAGCTCAGCTAGAGAAACCAAACACATGAGAGGTGAGGTGAAACCATGTCTGCAGAGGCACAGCATCCTGCACCGAGCCTTGGCCCAGCACCCGATCGCAGGCTGTGCTTGTACAGGTCCAAACACACAATGTCTCTGAAAAAACAGAAATTTATACTCACTGGGAGAGTTACTTTCTTCAAGTGGCATTCCTGTTGTAGTAGTTCATAAACATACTTAGTAATGATCTGGAAGACAGAAAAAAAACAACAAAAAAAAAGAGAAATGAAAGTAGATGTTAAACCACTTACAGTGGTGACATAACCAGGCAGAAACCTTCAAGGGTAGTTGGTTACACTTCTAAGCACTTCTTTTGCCTTTTACCCAAATCTTTTACTATATAATTTATTACAGAACATGGAGCTTTACACCAACAGGTCCTCTCTGTCCCACAGAAAGGGCTGCTGGCCAGTACAAAGAAATTGTAACTGTACCTGTGAATCCATCACGTGCTGCCTCGTGAATAATGACGTGCCTCCAAACTAAGGATTATCACCAATTAATACATGCTCAGGGGTACAAGAAAGACTTTCTTTTGCAAGGAAGTAAAATTAAAAGCATTTTTTTCCATAAGCAGGACTCCTGAAACCCTCTCCCCTGCAGGTTCACTTCACGAGCTACATGGAGAGCTGATCTTTAGTCACCCTCAGCAGAAGTTGCCTTCACATTTCCATTCGCAGAACAGGGGAGGAAGGGATGGGTCAAAGGCTTCTAAGTAGAAGAAAAACCCTGACTGATTCCACACTATGAGACACTTTAAGTGTCTTGCTTCCATGTAGAAATAAAATGGAAATTTTATCCCTGAAACAAAAAGAATTATTTCAAAGAGCAACCAAAAAGGGGAAAAAAAAAATAAAAATCAACCTAGTCACAATGACAGACTCAGAGTCTCAAATGTAACAAAGTTGTTCACACTTCAAAGTCTTGCTTAATATCTAGGGAAATTTTTGTTCACCCTTAAATATTCTAAGAAAAAATGGAGATGGAGATGTAAGAACTTTCTAACTATTATTAATTTGGGAATTAAGCTGAGGAACAGACTAATGTGCTTTGTCCATATGGGGCTGTAAAAAAGGCTTGGAAGTAGCTGCCTGGATTTCACTGGCTTCAGGAGTTTAGAAGAGAAAAAAAAAACCAACAGTAAATGGAAGAGGGAAAAAAAGTGCTCATTAAGAACCCCAAACAGTGTGTGCCTTCCCTTTAAAGCTTGGGGAACTACATTGAAATTCCAGACAGGACAAGATCTAAGTCCCAAAATATTAATCCAAGAATATCTGGGTACAAACCCAGCGGGTATTCTTTAGTCCAACCCCTCAAGGCCACAATTGCAGCCATCTGAACCCACAGCATATTAAGCCACAACAGAAACGTTGCTGTAACAAAGCTCTCAAGTGATGGCATCTTAACAACACACTATGAACTGAGCAAGTAGGAGCCAGGGTACCATAAACTTCAATTTTAATTTTCCAAATGCACAATTACCAAATAAAGTTTCAAGGAAGTCCAAAAGTTTTCATTACGTCCACGTGAGCGAGCACAACATGCAAACGTTTGGAACACATCTCAGCAAATCAGAGGTGCTGATGAAAGGTAATTCAAAATGCTCCCTTCCTTACACAAAACCCCAAAATCTTGATTAGGATTGTGTGAATTCTTTGCTATCCTGCTCAAATATGTTTATTGACAGAAGTATTTTCTAAAAACTTTATAGTTTTAAAGAAAATCAGCACCACTATCTACAGGGAAAGTGCATTTGGAGACAGAATTTAGCTGTGAGCGACGAGTTGATTTAAGACATGTTTATCCCCAAAGCACTATGTTAGGAACATGCATACAGTGTAATTTTACCTTCAGGGCCAAACTTTTTATGGTTCACTGAAATCAGCTTCAGTGTAATGCCAACAAGTACAGCAGTTAAGTTCCTGCAGTCTCAGATGCTGATGCTGTACAGACATTAAAGTGAGGGTAATGATCATATGGCCTCAAAGATAGAAATTTTATCTTTTAAAGTCTAAATCCAGGCATCTCCCAACCATCAATACCACTAAAAGAACACTTGGAAGAGAGAGAAAAAAAATTGCTATTAAGAAAATATATAATTTTAGACAGCACTTGCAAAAACCTACCCTCTGTAGCAGCCATGTGTTTGTATCTATTTCTTCTATTCTCTCTCATCTCTTTAGACTGTGGTGTCCACAGGGCAGAAGTAAAAGTTTCACTCATTTTTTTCCACAGCCTGGCTCAAGAGGACTCTGAACCTGTCTCTGGAGCACTGCTCCAATACAATAAACAGTGCTATCAGCCTTAAAAATGGGACTGTTAAACCAGTAGACCACTCTGCTACAGCAAAGACTTAACCTAATGAGTGCTTTTAACAGGAGTAAACGTGAAGAGAGATGTGGTAGGTTGGAAGCTGAGCTGTAGAGAGTGAGACTATGACCCTCAGGCAGCTCAGCACCTGGATGGTCTCCACAGCCCAGACCAGCATGAGCAAAACCTGCTATCAACAGTCCCAGTATAAAAACCACCATAAGAAGGGTTTTATTTGGCAGCAGCAGATCAACAAGTTAAAGCATATCATCCTAGCAATATCTGGTGCCCTTTAAAGGATGAAGGGTGATACAAAAAGATTTCTTGAAGCAGCAGCAAAGCCCCAGATTTCCCAGGATTTAAAACATCCTAATGGCCAGGATTCCTGCTGTAAGCATGGATGTGCCTGGGAAATCTAGCACAATCCTGTCCTACCCAGGAACAGGGCTACAAGTAGTGAAAACGCTACAGATCCAACGTTAGATTTGGAATTTTATGCCTTTAATTTTCAATTAACTTTTTAATTACTGCTTGTGATTTTAGGGCTGATCTGCAATTTAAAAAAAATAAATTTAAATATATATATTTTTCTATGGGCATTAAAAGAGAAGGGAACTGTGCTGCATTATTTATCTATCACTAGTTAGACTTCACTACTACAAACCCATGCGACTGAAACAGCCACAACTCCTTAAGGAGCAGCAGGAGCTTGCATACCCCTGCATTTTCTCCTTGAAACTGGTGTAGGATGTTGGAAAGTGTCTCGTGACTTCTTGCATGAGAAGGTGAGTAGAATCACACTCTACCAACTCTCCTGGAGTCATCAGCAGTCATTTGGTCGCTCGTGACCGCAGGTGTTCTAGTGACAGGAGCTGTTCTATCTGCTCCCATGTCCCTAACTCCCTGGGAATTATCCAGCAACTACTCGTCCAGTACGAGCCATTCTCAAGGCAAACTGTAACTACAGCCCTAGTCATGCTGTTCGTACTAACCTTGGTTATTTCTGCTTTTTGTAAGGCTCTTCAAACTCCTAAGGTGAGCCAACACCTTCAGCACTGTAATTAAAGGTAACAGGGTTGCTGGTGAGCAGACAGCACCATGTCCAAGATGGGTAAAGGATAAAGAACCTGTAGTGAGGCTTGTCCAAAGTGTGTGAGATGAATTGACTGATGAATGAAGGGAAAAAATGGTAGTTCTGGACTTCTTGTATGAGACACTGGGAACTTCAATCCCATTTAACAGTATCTCTGCTCTTCATTTACTTCTATCCTGGTTTGGTCTGGACCAGAACTGAGTGTGCCCAGGGCTCTCCCCTCCCAGCTCAGCCTCTGCTCAGGGAGGGCACTGCCTGGAGCTCACGGCAGCTCTTGGCAGACAGGCTCTGCTCCCAGCAGGGACAACGCCGCGTGTCCAGAGTCCCTGCCAAGGGCCGGGGGTGCAGAAAGGCTCTGCCTTCTCCTTGCCCCTCTGCAGACCCAGGGCAC
>VWZY01006763.1:0-29260 GCA_013399075.1 Chloroceryle aenea | reverse complement strand
GGGCAGCCCACTAGACCTGTAACAGATGCTCTGTTAACCCCTCTACCTCCCCAAAGGGAAAGGGAATGAGGGAGAGAGACTCGGCCAATAGAAAAATCACTGATGCTGGGGAGAAGGCACCGGAGGAGTCACAGACTGGTCCCAGCAGCAGACAGGAGCTGGATTCTGGTGCTGGATTCAGGACACACAGACTGGGATTGAAGGCAGAACAGACAGAGCCCTCCTGTGATGCTGGCCGGTGAAGAAGTGAGAAGATGATAGAAATGGTGAGTTAAGTGGGGCTTGACCCTTGTGGTCCCTCAGCTTTATACTGGATATACCATCTGTGGACTGGAATTCCTCGTGGGCCAGTTTGGGATCCCCTGTCCTGGCCGCCACTCCCTGCAGGTGCTGCCTTTGACTTTCTGCACCCCCAACTTGGGGCACAAGCCCCAGCAGTGCTCTTGGCCTGCACCCCAGCCCTGGCACCGGCTCTGCCCATGGGGTGCTCTCCCTGCTGTGAGCAGCCCCTGCCTGTGCCAACAGCTGCTGCCTGAAGGCAGGGCAGGGAGGGAGAAGAGCTGAGCTGGAAATAGAATCCCTGACCACAAGGAGTTCTGTTCTCACTCAGACAAGGACAGAGGGCAATCTTCTGTGCAAGAGATAATCACAACAGGACAGGCAAGTCAATATTAATAGAGGAGACCAATAAATGTGGAAGGGACAAATCTAATCTCTCCTGAGAGTCTGGCTGAGCAGCAGGGCAGGATGTGAGATGGAGCTTATTGTTGAGGCCACTCTTCTCCCCGTGCCAAGAAGGTGCCTGCTTATGGTTCTGCACAATCCAAACTCCTGGCAGAGCAGGCTCTCAAAGCATACTGCAGTTATGTTGCTTTAGCTACTATTTCTTCTGTGATAACTTGGAAGATAACAAAAGTGGTTATTCCTGTCAAGAGTTTAAAGAAACTTGGTCAGAAACCCAAACAAGGTGTGGCTTCCCAGTTCCTGGGTTTAGCCTTGCTCAGGTGACTACCTTCTGCATTGTGGAAGGAAGAGGAAACAAACAGCACAGGTTTTGCACCGGTGAAGAGAAAAAGAGTATCTTCAGTACGCTCTGTGCCTATAGCATAGAGCCAGATTGGTGGGACTGTTAGGACAGTCTGCCTTACGAGGGCAGCGTGCCAAGATCAGTGAAGCTGACACTGCTGTGCACACCCGACGGCTTGGAAAAGCAGCAGTGAATGAAACAGATTGTCCCCAGGGCTAAAGTTGGCCCTGGAGCAATGATACCGCTCTTTGTTGGGATGCTGAGTGGTCTGGTAGATTCTCTCTTGCATACAACAGCAAAGGACATTGCATTGGTGGGAGCAGGGTGGTGATGTGTCTCTTTTGTCCTCACAGCGTGGAGCACCTGCCCCAACCTTTCCTGGCCAGCAACGGGTCTCGTAATAGTTCGCTTGGAGAGAGGATGTAAATCTGTGAGGTGCTTGAAATGTTCATTTTTTGCTCACCTAAGAAAAAACCCATTGTTTTGGAGACCTCCTCTTGAGTTTTGTACTCACCCTTTGGCAGGGTGTGATGCTGTAACCACTGTCGTTAGCCCTAAAGTAGCAACTGTTACCCGTGTATATGTTCTATAGCCTTGCACTACAGGGAGGGTTTCAGAAGTAATGTTTGAGCTACATGTTCTTTTGAAAAGATTTTACTTAGCCTTCTCTTTTTTTGAAGCCAAGGTCAAATTTTGTTTTCCAAAAACCATCCAAAACCTGGTTGGAGATGCTGATAGAAAGCAGATTCAAGCCCCGAGTCTGATATTGGGCTGTTGTCGATGATATTGGGCTGTTGTCAGTGTTCTTACAGTGAAAATTGCAATCCAGAAAACACAAAACAGGTGAAAAAAGAATTTCCAAGATTTAACCCAGAAGATGACTGAACACTGGCTTTGCAGAGCACTGCTGCTGTACAGCTTCAGACACATTTCATTGTCCTGACATTTCTTTTTTTGTGCAAGTTTCTTTTCTTGGTTCCCCTGTCCCGTCTGGTGTTACCCAGCATAAAATGTCCAGCCTGATTGTGAAGGTAGATTCTGGTAGATCATTGTAAAGCTGATTGCCTTCACAGATGCTCCAGCAGCCCAGCAGAAAGACCAGGCACCAGTGACAGCTCTTAAAAGTAGACCTCTGGAGGTGTTCTGTATGGTGGTGGTGATGGAGGGAGGCTTTCTTGTTACAGAAGCAGTGGATCATAAAAAATTAACCCACGGCAGATAGTAGGGAAATGTAGCTACTGCAGAGACCCTGCGCAAGGACAAGTCATGCTAAATAACATGAATGAAATATTGCTGCTGATAGAAACACAAGGCCTGGAGCCTGATCTTGCAGATGTTTGTCTGTATTCTTCCTCATAGGACAAATCATTTATCAACAGGAGTAGCTACAAATCTAGTTAGGGAAAGCTCTTCAACAAAAGCCCTGGTGTTGGGGTACCAATGTGAGTGTATAGGTGGAGTTCAATGTGAGTAGCAAATAAACAGCGTGTCACATTAGTGCAATTATTGCTATGAACTTGGTTTTCATCATCTAGAAGATGGGGTCATAACTTGAGCTATTGTTCTGCTAATACCTGCGAAAGCCAAGACAAAAGACATGTTAAGTGAAAAATATTTTTGTGGGAGTCTTGCCAGTGGTCTCTGTTCTTTGGAAAAGGGCAAAGAAGGAGTATTTTTACCTTTTTGGTAGGGAGGTTTTGGATTGGGAAGGAAATTAGCTGTAATTTTTAAGCATGGCTTAAGTGGAGGAACAGAAAGAAAATTGAGAGTATCAAGGAATGCCCAGAACCCGGAAGACAATAAAGCCAAAGTTATTGTATCATATGGTAATTTTTTGTTTTCATGTAAACTTTGTTGATGAACTGAAGGAAATCTATTATTCAGTTTCACTAAGATGCTCCACTTTTAATGATTTCTGACCAGTATCAGTATTCCTGGTCAGTCCAGCAGATCATGTTTTGCTTGACTAGAGCACCTGAGGAGGAACAAACCATTAAGTATTCATTATCTTTAGAAGCAGAAGAAAGAATCTTTAAGTATTAATTATCTTCAGAAGTTTGGAAGGATATAAAAATATGTTCTAGGTAACCCCCTTACATCAGCTGTTGGAACAGGCTACTGCTGTGTTCCCACTGATAGGATAATTTCTGTTGTGCATATTAATTAAAGATGAAAGGAGCTCTGTAACATCCTGTGTTTGGAAACGAGCTTAAATGTGGTACATCAGAGATGACTTGGTAGAATTCCAAGTAAGATGATACTGATGGATCTAGAAATATGCTGATGAAGAATGAAGAACAGGTGGAAACAGATTTCCAGGGATTTTTCTTTTTTTTTTATATAATGAATGTCTGAAACATTAGACCATAATCGTAAAAATAAATAAATAAATGTTTTATGCATCTAACAAATATAAATTTATACGTTGGTGTGTGCAGAACCTGAAGAGTTAACTTTTCATCCTAGCTGTGAGTTAGATGAAAGGCCAACTTTTGAATTGCTGTCAGTTTTATCAGAACTGTGAATTTTTGGCCCATCTGTGAGAGTGTGTCAAATGTTCCTCTTGCTATCGCAGGCATACTTTGGTGCTTGGCAGAAAAAAGCTTCTGCTACACAGTTGTACAGTAACCCCAGGCTCTGGAGGAGGATTAAGATCCAGTTTGTATTCTATTCAAGCAGCATTTCATGTTCAGAGCGAACAAGAGTGGTGAACCCTTTGTAACTGAGTACATGGATGTCCTGATTTCACCTGCATAGAATTAATTTTCTTACTCATAGCTGCTATAGTGCTGTGTTTTGGATTGAGGATGAGAATAATAACACAGCGATGCTTTAATGTGCTTCCACAAAGTCGAGAACTCTTCAGCTTCTCATGCTGCCCTGCCAGCAAGGAGGCTGGGAAGGGACACAGCTGGGACAGCTGAACCAAACTGGCCAAAGGGTTTGGGTTGGACTCGATCTTCAGAGGCCCCTTCTGACCCCCACCATTCTCTGGTGTCATGCTGATGAACAAAATTAGGGAGAGAGGGCTGGAGGGTGGTGGCCCACTGCTCAGAGACTGGCTGGCCATCGTTCTGCAAGCGGTGAGCAATTGCATTATGCATCACTTGTTTTGTATATTCTTTTATCATTATTATTATTTTCTCCTCCTTTTCTGTCATTTTAAACTACCTTTGTCTCAATCCACAATATCTACCTATTTTTTCTGTCTCTTTTCTCCGTCCCACTGCACATGAGCAAGCAAATAGCTGTGTGCTGTGTCCAGCAGCCTGCAAGGTTAGACCACAACAACAGACAACAAAATTAACTCCTGAATATAATTAAATTGTTATAAACTATGCATATATTTCCAGAATTATCTCTAACCTGTGCTGATCTCGCCATGACCCAAGCAGTAGAAAACCTGACCTGAAAAGTAAGTGGATAAGAGGGCAATACACACGCCTAGGAAATCACTTGTTTCCTACTTCCCAAAATGCCAAACTGAAATAATCTTTACTTAAAAATCATGATCACGCTTGTATTGGGTGTTAAATTTGATTTTTCTGTGTCTTGAGCTAAAAAAATAATAAAAATTACATTGTCCCTGTTGAGGAGGTGGCTGTAGCCTTCAGGGATGTGTAGATGAGTCATGCCTTGCAGCAGCTGGCCACAACAGGCTTACACTTTCTTAAGCAGATTTATAATCATCTAATATTTACACACCTCCTTTCAACACTTAAATCATCAGCTTCTATTTTGTTACCATTAATCTAGGGCAACTCTTTCAGGGCGCAGGCTCTGGTCAATAGGAGGACAATTTTTCCCGAATAATTACAGTCTCCTGAAATGTTCCTCAAAGGCAGACTCCTGAGTTGGTTGAACCTTTAATGAGAGGGACGCTTGCACTGGGGGTGCTGGTGGACACTCGAATGAACATGAGCCAGCAGGGTGGCCAAGAAGGCCAACCGCATCCTGGCTTGGATCAGAAATAGTGTGGCCAGCAGGACTAGAGAAGTGATTGTCCCACTGTACTCAGCATTGGTGAGGCCACAACTTGAGTACTGGGTTCAAGTCTCAGTCACCTTGATACAAGACAGACATTAAAGTGCTGGAGAGGGCAGAGAAGGGCAACTAAGTTGGTGAAGGGTCTGGAGAACAAGTCTGATGAGGAGGCTGAGGGAACTGGGGTAGTTTTGTCTGAAGAAAAGAAAGCTGAGGGAAGATGTCACTCCTGACAACTCCTTGAAATGAGGTTGTAGTGAGGTGGGCGTTGCTCTCTTCTCACAAGTTCCAGCTGACAGGACAAGAAGAAATGGCACCAAGTTCCACCAGGGGAGGTTTGGGTTGGACATGAGGAAAAACTTCTCTACCAAAAGGAATATCAAGGGCTGGAACAGGCTGCCCAGGGAGGTGGCTGAATCGCCATCCCTGGATGTATTTAAAAGCGATTGAGATCTGGTGTAGTAGTGGCCCTGGTAGAGTTAGATCACAGTTAGACTTGATGATCTTAAAGGTCCTTTCCAACCAGAGTGATTCTGTGATTTCTTAGTTCATGACTAGCTCTGTTGTCAGAGGACATTTGTACTCTTCTTTGTCCAGCAAGACTTACAACAGTTTCCAGACAGATGTGCTGAAGCTCATCTTTAATTGTATTCTATATCTAACTTAGCTTCTTTAAAAGGCTTAGATGACGAAACACCAAGTAATTAAAAGAGTAAGGTAGACTAATGACTAAGGGGTATAATAAAGAACCAAGTCTAGTTTCTTGTAGGCATTAAATGTGGTGTTTTTTGTGGACTTGAACACCAGTGAGCTCATTTCACCCAACTGAAGAAATAAATGATGATAATGCTCCTGAACAAGTCGCTAGTGAAAAATAGTTGACAGCAGCCTTACAAGACCTATGATTTTTGTAGCTATTGCCACGGAGGAAAAGATGACAGTGTGATGGGTATGGATGAACTCTTCAGAACATGAGTACTTTGGTTGCTACAAAGACAGTTACAGTTAGCCTGGTTTGGCCAGACATGTTAGCTTTGCTTGGGACAAGGTTACACTAAGAACTGTATCCATGGTGTTTTAAACCTGGAAAATTGTTAAGGTTTTTGTGCCAGTGTGTATTTTGGTGATTTGTTACCAGAAGCTGTAGTTAAAATTTAGGTATCATAAGGAAGATAGAACTTCTGGAAACTTTGTTCACGCTACAGAGTTGGCTCTAATTGAGGGTAGCTATAATATTTGTTATACTTCATTCAACACTGCATTAGTCAAAATCACTTTTGTCCTCGTTCATTAACATGTTTGCTCCTTTCTGGATATTCAGGTCCTTTGTCACTGTGTAATCACTATTCTAATTTTCCTTATTTTGTTTTCATTTTCCAGTCTGCATCTTCCAAATCTAATCAGCTGACAGAAAGAAAAAAAAAAATAAATGTATGGCCGTGCACCTTTGATGTTCAAAAAGGTCAAAGAAGTGCAGGCAAAAATAAAATAAAAATTAAGGTGCATGTTTTACCAAGTTGATCTGCAAAGTAGTAACATTTAGAGATGGAGTAGATGTAGGTAAGGGCTAGAATTCCATGGAGGAGTCAAATTATTGGGTAAGTTGAAAGGATGGATTAGTAGCTAAAGGAAGGTGTTTTAAATAAATTTGCTTGTATCAAAGTATCTCCCTGCAATAATTGCAACACCGGTATGAATGTGACTTGTGGTACTGAACAGAGATAATAATAAAATCAGGAGTATTTGTAAGCAAGAATTGAAGATGTTGCCAGACAAGGAATAATTGGAATCAGACTTGATGTTTGTACAGCATAGGAGTTTCCGTTTGTGCTGTGTTCCATGAAAAAAACACCCTATTTTCTGTTCATTTTACTTTGAACATACACTTTGAAGTTAGCTATCATAGTAGGAGCAGAACGTGACATACCTTTTTTTTTCCTTTTAAAAAAACTTTGCATATTATTTGCAAAATATTGTAGTTTGTAGAAAAAATGTTTAAGAAATGGTTGCCATATCTGATAAGATGATTTTTTTTTATTGTTATTATTATGGCATGAGCCTTCCTATACTCTGTGACTTAAATATTTTAAATTATAGCTCTGGCGTTGATATTTCAGAAGACCAAGATTACTACAAATTACACATAATAAAAAAAAGTGGGGTTCATGAAAGATGACATCTCTTGCATCTCACAAAACAGCTGCTTCAAATTATTATTATTTTTAAAAATAATTTATTTTTATTTATAGTGTGGAAGTTTTCCTTCTACGTACTTGCCAGGAAAACCTTAGAAGGATAGAAAGACACCTTGCTGATTCTAGGACAGTGTTTCACAGATGGGTGTTCCTCATCTCCCACAACCACAGCAGATGGAATATTCTTCCCAACAATCATCATGCCAATATTGTCTGTGGTTTCTTCACCGGTGAAGAAGCTGAAGTTGATGGTAAGGAAAATGCTGAGTAGAACAGTCCACAGTGAGAGGTGCTTTTCAACATCAGAGCAGGAGTGGCTTTTTAGTAGGTACCTAGCCTTTTCCCTCCTGAAACTTTCCTTTCAGGGAATACACTGAAATTCCATGAAGTTGAGCTTTTTGAAGCCAATCAAAGTGTGTTCAAGACTTGATGAAGAGAGCAAGGCCAGAAAATACACATTTGAACAAATACAAAAAGCGAAAATTGCTATAGCTTGAATGGAACGAATTCTGTGGGTATAACAGGGAAGATACCCTAGTACTTTTTTCCATCAAATGAAGTTCTTTGCAAGGGACACATCTCCATGTTAATGCTCACATTGTGCTATCGTATCCTTAGAAAAAACTTTCCAAAGGAGCTGGGCAAAGGAGCTGAAACACAGATGCTATTGTAGGACAAGAGTTCATTGAAGAAAGGGAGAACACAACCATCAAGAGAAGTTCAGCAGCGTGGATTCAGCCTTTCTCTTAGTTTTCCATTCTCCTGGTAGTGAAATAATTGTAGTAGCTATTTAAATCTGTACTATGTCTTTCCTTCATGTCCTGAGGAAATTGGAGGAGGGCAATAAACAGAGAGGGATAGTCCAGAGAAAAATGAACAGTGGGGTAGCACAGAGGGAGTTCACTGTCTGCTTAATTTCACCCTGCTACAAACCACTGAGGGCTTTATAGTTTGACAATAATGCCAGAGCTGTCATCAGTCCCCACTGTCAAACTTCAGACTTGTGCTTTAATTAGTTCAACTCTGGCAATATAACCTGGAGGACACTGTCGGGTAATGTGTCTCATGGTGGAGCCAAGGTGCACAGATCAGCTCTGAGACCACAGGTCTGCAGGAACACTTTGCAATTGTACAGAGAAAACAGAAAGGGAAAGTCCAGCCTGTGGTTTTTCGATACCTCAGGCTGCACCTTGTCCCTGGTGTGTATTCTCTGTTAACAAGGCCATCAGTCCTTTAGCACGGGAAGATTCCTGGTTTGCACAATTCAAATATTTGTCAAACATATTGGCAGCTGAATGTGAAGTAGTGATGACCTCTCCTGATGAAGCAAACAGCTGCCTTTGCATGAGATTCTGGAAAAAAGAATATATATATTTTTAACAGGTTCAGAAATACCAGCGAAGTGTTTGAGAGGAGAAGCCTGAGAGGGAATCTAATTAATGTCTATAAATACAGGAGGGCAGAGCATCAAGAAGGCTGGGACAACCTCTTTGTTAGGATGAGGGGCAATGGATTCAAGCTCGAGCACAGGTAGTTCCACCTCAACATGAGGAAGAACAACTGGGCTGTAAGAGTTGTAGAGCCCTGGAACAGACTCCCCAGAGAGGTTGTGGAGTCTCCTTCTCTGGAGACTTTCAAGACCTGTCTGGATGCATTTCTGTGTGACCTGCTCTAGTTGTGTCTTCTGGCAGGGGGGTTGGACTTGATGGTCTTTGGAGGTCCCTTCCAACCTTTACCATGGTGAGATTCTGTGAAATGTGCCTGAGGCTATGAAATGAACCCTTTGATCCAGGATTGCTTAGGTTTTTGGACTTGTTCAAATGTTGGAGTTTGGTTTGGCCACTTGTGGAGATATCCCGGGCAGAAAATAACTATTTTAGATGGCAGTTAGTGGTTTTTGTGTTGCACCTGATCATTGAGGCACAGGCTGTCGCTTAGGTCAATTGCAGTGCTCGTTGTTCTTGTTTGATCACTGAATTTATTTCACAAGGCAGAACTGAGAGTGACAGNGTGTTCCATGAAAAAAACACCCTATTTTCTGTTCATTTTACTTTGAACATACACTTTGAAGTTAGCTATCATAGTAGGAGCAGAACGTGACATACCTTTTTTTTTCCTTTTAAAAAAACTTTGCATATTATTTGCAAAATATTGTAGTTTGTAGAAAAAATGTTTAAGAAATGGTTGCCATATCTGATAAGATGATTTTTTTTTATTGTTATTATTATGGCATGAGCCTTCCTATACTCTGTGACTTAAATATTTTAAATTATAGCTCTGGCGTTGATATTTCAGAAGACCAAGATTACTACAAATTACACATAATAAAAAAAAGTGGGGTTCATGAAAGATGACATCTCTTGCATCTCACAAAACAGCTGCTTCAAATTATTATTATTTTTAAAAATAATTTATTTTTATTTATAGTGTGGAAGTTTTCCTTCTACGTACTTGCCAGGAAAACCTTAGAAGGATAGAAAGACACCTTGCTGATTCTAGGACAGTGTTTCACAGATGGGTGTTCCTCATCTCCCACAACCACAGCAGATGGAATATTCTTCCCAACAATCATCATGCCAATATTGTCTGTGGTTTCTTCACCGGTGAAGAAGCTGAAGTTGATGGTAAGGAAAATGCTGAGTAGAACAGTCCACAGTGAGAGGTGCTTTTCAACATCAGAGCAGGAGTGGCTTTTTAGTAGGTACCTAGCCTTTTCCCTCCTGAAACTTTCCTTTCAGGGAATACACTGAAATTCCATGAAGTTGAGCTTTTTGAAGCCAATCAAAGTGTGTTCAAGACTTGATGAAGAGAGCAAGGCCAGAAAATACACATTTGAACAAATACAAAAAGCAAAAATTGCTATAGCTTGAATGGAACGAATTCTGTGGGTATAACAGGGAAGATACCCTAGTACTTTTTTCCATCAAATGAAGTTCTTTGCAAGGGACACATCTCCATGTTAATGCTCACATTGTGCTATCGTATCCTTAGAAAAAACTTTCCAAAGGAGCTGGGCAAAGGAGCTGAAACACAGATGCTATTGTAGGACAAGAGTTCATTGAAGAAAGGGAGAACACAACCATCAAGAGAAGTTCAGCAGCGTGGATTCAGCCTTTCTCTTAGTTTTCCATTCTCCTGGTAGTGAAATAATTGTAGTAGCTATTTAAATCTGTACTATGTCTTTCCTTCATGTCCTGAGGAAATTGGAGGAGGGCAATAAACAGAGAGGGATAGTCCAGAGAAAAATGAACAGTGGGGTAGCACAGAGGGAGTTCACTGTCTGCTTAATTTCACCCTGCTACAAACCACTGAGGGCTTTATAGTTTGACAATAATGCCAGAGCTGTCATCAGTCCCCACTGTCAAACTTCAGACTTGTGCTTTAATTAGTTCAACTCTGGCAATATAACCTGGAGGACACTGTCGGGTAATGTGTCTCGTGGTGGAGCCAAGGTGCACAGATCAGCTCTGAGACCACAGGTCTGCAGGAACACTTTGCAATTGTACAGAGAAAACAGAAAGGGAAAGTCCAGCCTGTGGTTTTTCGATACCTCAGGCTGCACCTTGTCCCTGGTGTGTATTCTCTGTTAACAAGGCCATCAGTCCTTTAGCACGGGAAGATTCCTGGTTTGCACAATTCAAATATTTGTCAAACATATTGGCAGCTGAATGTGAAGTAGTGATGACCTCTCCTGATGAAGCAAACAGCTGCCTTTGCATGAGATTCTGGAAAAAAGAATATATATATTTTTAACAGGTTCAGAAATACCAGCGAAGTGTTTGAGAGGAGAAGCCTGAGAGGGAATCTAATTAATGTCTATAAATACAGGAGGGCAGAGCATCAAGAAGGCTGGGACAACCTCTTTGTTAGGATGAGGGGCAATGGATTCAAGCTCGAGCACAGGTAGTTCCACCTCAACATGAGGAAGAACAACTGGGCTGTAAGAGTTGTAGAGCCCTGGAACAGACTCCCCAGAGAGGTTGTGGAGTCTCCTTCTCTGGAGACTTTCAAGACCTGTCTGGATGCATTTCTGTGTGACCTGCTCTAGTTGTGTCTTCTGGCAGGGGGGTTGGACTTGATGGTCTTTGGAGGTCCCTTCCAACCTTTACCATGGTGAGATTCTGTGAAATGTGCCTGAGGCTATGAAATGAACCCTTTGATCCAGGATTGCTTAGGTTTTTGGACTTGTTCAAATGTTGGAGTTTGGTTTGGCCACTTGTGGAGATATCCCGGGCAGAAAATAACTATTTTAGATGGCAGTTAGTGGTTTTTGTGTTGCACCTGATCATTGAGGCACAGGCTGTCGCTTAGGTCAATTGCAGTGCTCGTTGTTCTTGTTTGATCACTGAATTTATTTCACAAGGCAGAACTGAGAGTGACAGAGCCTGGCCCAGGCTGCCCAGAGAGGTTGTGGAGTCTCCTTCTCTGGCAACTTTCCAACCCCCCCTGGATCTGTTCCTGTGTGGGCTGCCCTGGGTGACCCTGCTCTGGCACTTGATGATCNTTTTTTTTCCTTTTAAAAAAACTTTGCATATTATTTGCAAAATATTGTAGTTTGTAGAAAAAATGTTTAAGAAATGGTTGCCATATCTGATAAGATGATTTTTTTTTATTGTTATTATTATGGCATGAGCCTTCCTATACTCTGTGACTTAAATATTTTAAATTATAGCTCTGGCGTTGATATTTCAGAAGACCAAGATTACTACAAATTACACATAATAAAAAAAAGTGGGGTTCATGAAAGATGACATCTCTTGCATCTCACAAAACAGCTGCTTCAAATTATTATTATTTTTAAAAATAATTTATTTTTATTTATAGTGTGGAAGTTTTCCTTCTACGTACTTGCCAGGAAAACCTTAGAAGGATAGAAAGACACCTTGCTGATTCTAGGACAGTGTTTCACAGATGGGTGTTCCTCATCTCCCACAACCACAGCAGATGGAATATTCTTCCCAACAATCATCATGCCAATATTGTCTGTGGTTTCTTCACCGGTGAAGAAGCTGAAGTTGATGGTAAGGAAAATGCTGAGTAGAACAGTCCACAGTGAGAGGTGCTTTTCAACATCAGAGCAGGAGTGGCTTTTTAGTAGGTACCTAGCCTTTTCCCTCCTGAAACTTTCCTTTCAGGGAATACACTGAAATTCCATGAAGTTGAGCTTTTTGAAGCCAATCAAAGTGTGTTCAAGACTTGATGAAGAGAGCAAGGCCAGAAAATACACATTTGAACAAATACAAAAAGCAAAAATTGCTATAGCTTGAATGGAACGAATTCTGTGGGTATAACAGGGAAGATACCCTAGTACTTTTTTCCATCAAATGAAGTTCTTTGCAAGGGACACATCTCCATGTTAATGCTCACATTGTGCTATCGTATCCTTAGAAAAAACTTTCCAAAGGAGCTGGGCAAAGGAGCTGAAACACAGATGCTATTGTAGGACAAGAGTTCATTGAAGAAAGGGAGAACACAACCATCAAGAGAAGTTCAGCAGCGTGGATTCAGCCTTTCTCTTAGTTTTCCATTCTCCTGGTAGTGAAATAATTGTAGTAGCTATTTAAATCTGTACTATGTCTTTCCTTCATGTCCTGAGGAAATTGGAGGAGGGCAATAAACAGAGAGGGATAGTCCAGAGAAAAATGAACAGTGGGGTAGCACAGAGGGAGTTCACTGTCTGCTTAATTTCACCCTGCTACAAACCACTGAGGGCTTTATAGTTTGACAATAATGCCAGAGCTGTCATCAGTCCCCACTGTCAAACTTCAGACTTGTGCTTTAATTAGTTCAACTCTGGCAATATAACCTGGAGGACACTGTCGGGTAATGTGTCTCGTGGTGGAGCCAAGGTGCACAGATCAGCTCTGAGACCACAGGTCTGCAGGAACACTTTGCAATTGTACAGAGAAAACAGAAAGGGAAAGTCCAGCCTGTGGTTTTTCGATACCTCAGGCTGCACCTTGTCCCTGGTGTGTATTCTCTGTTAACAAGGCCATCAGTCCTTTAGCACGGGAAGATTCCTGGTTTGCACAATTCAAATATTTGTCAAACATATTGGCAGCTGAATGTGAAGTAGTGATGACCTCTCCTGATGAAGCAAACAGCTGCCTTTGCATGAGATTCTGGAAAAAAGAATATATATATTTTTAACAGGTTCAGAAATACCAGCGAAGTGTTTGAGAGGAGAAGCCTGAGAGGGAATCTAATTAATGTCTATAAATACAGGAGGGCAGAGCATCAAGAAGGCTGGGACAACCTCTTTATTAGGATGAGGGGCAATGGATTCAAGCTCGAGCACAGGTAGTTCCACCTCAACATGAGGAAGAACAACTGGGCTGTAAGAGTTGTAGAGCCCTGGAACAGACTCCCCAGAGAGGTTGTGGAGTCTCCTTCTCTGGAGACTTTCAAGACCTGTCTGGATGCATTTCTGTGTGACCTGCTCTAGTTGTGTCTTCTGGCAGGGGGGTTGGACTTGATGGTCTTTGGAGGTCCCTTCCAACCTTTACCATGGTGAGATTCTGTGAAATGTGCCTGAGGCTATGAAATGAACCCTTTGATCCAGGATTGCTTAGGTTTTTGGACTTGTTCAAATGTTGGAGTTTGGTTTGGCCACTTGTGGAGATATCCCGGGCAGAAAATAACTATTTTAGATGGCAGTTAGTGGTTTTTGTGTTGCACCTGATCATTGAGGCACAGGCTGTCGCTTAGGTCAATTGCAGTGCTCGTTGTTCTTGTTTGATCACTGAATTTATTTCACAAGGCAGAACTGAGAGTGACAGAGCCTGGCCCAGGCTGCCCAGAGAGGTTGTGGAGTCTCCTTCTCTGGCAACTTTCCAACCCCCCCTGGATCTGTTCCTGTGTGGGCTGCCCTGGGTGACCCTGCTCTGGCACTTGATGATCTCCAGAGGTCCCTTCCAACACCTAGCATGCTGTGAGTCTATGAAATGGTAAAATACTTCTAGAAACATTACAAGAAGTTTGGGCCAAACTAGAATCCTGTGAAAAAAGGCAGGAGGTTATTGCCTTGAGTTCCAAGTTGGCCCATGAATGTTTGGGTTGGCAGAGGCAGGGTGATGAGAGTTGGAAGATCTCAAGCCTTGGAAGAAATGGGCTATATATGTGTCATTAAGATTTCTGAAGAAGGGTACAATAGTGTAGTTTTTCTTCTTATATTTGAAGAATAACATAACCTAAGAATAAAATAACCCTACTATTTGGCTTCACTTTCTGACTAAAACCACAAGTACAAGCATAGGTCTGTGGGTAGTGCTGCCCCAGCAGGCACCCTTATCATCCATGACCACAGAGAGAAATGTTACTCATGCTTTATTATGTTTAATTTTCAGGGTGGGAGGGAGGCACAATGCTTTTTCTTTGTTTCTTTCTTTGTTTTCCTAGAAGTGCCTAAAGCACGTGCTGTTGATGGGCTTACAAACAGCTCCAAAAAACAACCCACCCATTGGAGTCTTTCCATCCTGTTCTTGTCAGTGAAATAAAATCCATGCATTTGATGGAAAAAGCTGCTAAGTAAGAGCACACAAAGCAAATCAATTCCTCTTAAAAATTCTGGAAATAAAATGGAATGGGATAACAAGGCATTGTTTGTTATTGAATTGTGGCCATCCTGCACATATTAGAAAATCAATTACAGCTTTTCAGGAGCCACTTTATTTAAAACCAAGTGAAATTGTTTACTTTTTTTCTGTCTAGGTCCTCTCTCTTACCTGCCAGTTGCATTCTGTTAGTTATTACTGGTTGCACCTTCTTCACCCCATCCTCATCCCAAAATGGGCCATACATCATCTCACGCATGAAATGTTAGAATTTTGCTTAAAACTAAATAGCCACCTTGAACTAGATAAATGTTTCCCTTCAATCTGTAAAGGATATAAACATTTATTATTTGACAATAATATTCATAAAAACAGCCACACAAAATTGTTGACTCCTCAGCCCCTGCCACAAAACACTTGCAAAATGAGACTGTGAATGAAAATTCCATAACAAGAAGATCCAGTCAGATTATTTTATGATTGGTTAGAGTCTTCCACTTGGCTTCTCCAGGTAATGTGAATGTTGATGGCTGTTTTATCACCTTTGAGATGGACAAAAAAACATCTTCCCCCCATTCTGCTAACAAGATTTTTCTACTCTCCGACGATACTGTGGTTTGGGTTTTGCTTCTCTGGCTTGTTTTATTTTTTTTTTTTTTTCCTTCAGGGAACGTTCAATTGATTTGTGGAATTACATTTTGCTAAAGCCAACTGTGATTCACTTATATTGGATTTTTTATTTTTCCTTTGGCTTCATATGATGAAATAGCAAAGCTTATCCTTCACCCCCTCAGCTATTCTCTTTATGCATCCTGTGCTTCTTAATCCTGGTGGTGATGCATGTTGACAGTGTAATTCACAGAAGCATTTTCTGGTACACGGAAAGGTCTTCAGTTGGTGTGCAGTAGCATTTTATCTTTTGACTTCATTGAAACTGCAGTGATGGATCAAGTGATTTAAAATATTTGTAAAAACAGTATTAAAGCAGCAGCAGTGCAGTTTGGCAGGAGGCATAGCAGTCATAACTAGCACTACGTATCTGACCAGAATTCCATGGTAATTAAGAGAGGAGAAATACCAGGTGTCATGAGAGTAAGAAACAAGGTAGTTAGTACTGTGTGTACTACAAGTGAACGGGACTTGAATTCAATCCCAGAAGAAATTTTCCTCTGTCATCTGCGCTCATGTGGAGCATGTAAATGCCCACTTAGATCTGCTGCAGAGCAGACGTGGTGATCAGGTGTAGCAATGGGGTGGTGAGCAGGTAGGAAAGGTGGTATGTGCAAAGGTCATGAGTGATATAACAAAGAAAAGGATCCAGCCCCCCAAAAGCAATGAGCTAGGGGCCATGAAGTTTGAGTTCTAGTCTAAGTTTCTGCCAGCCAAGCCAATCTGGGCAACCCATGCTGCTTTTCTGTGTCTGTCTTCTTACCCGTTCCCCCCTCCCCCCACCTTCTGACACATCTGAGCTTCAGGATAGTCAGAAAAGGCACTTTGGTCTGTGCCTTCTCTTGAGAGATGCTTTAACCATCCCTGAGGTACTGATGACAGACTGTATAGTGAGGTCCTCCCAGTTGGTAAGTGATGCTCCTCAGCAGTGGCAATGGAGTGCCCATGATCTTTAAAGCTGAGATCCTCTGTGCTGTAGGGTATAATAGGCACCTTCAAATTGTGCTGGGGAGTTCAGCAATTTTACTTGCTAATGTTCTTTCCTCTCCTCTTTAGTGCATCTTAGAGCTGTCTTTGCCCAATGGGTAGATTTATTTTGGGCCCATCTAGTTGTGTGTTAGGCACAATTTGGTACAAATTTAACCTGGATCCTTAATTTCCCAATGTCCTTATTGATTTTTCATTTCTTTATTTCTTGAGAGTGCTTTGGCCACATACAGTGAGTCGGTAGCTTATTGAAATAGAAGGTATTGTAGAATTTACATCTAGAGTTACATCTACACTACATCTAGAATGCAGCTATCATCTTCTGGCATCCCTGCCTGTGGCAGGGAGGCTGCATTAGATGATCTCTAAGGTCCCTTCCAGACTAAGCCATTATATGATTCTTGGATGTTGCTTGGGCTGAGGGATTTAGAGTGTGTTAGAAATGTGTTTTTCCCCTTTATCTCTCCCCATAACAGTGGGGTGTAGCTGGGTGGTTGCCTGGCAGAGGTGCTGGTTTCATGGATGCGGTTCATACATCCTATGCAGATGGCTTTGGGGAGGAATTGTGCAGAAGCATCAGCTCTGGGGTATGACCACCAAAGCATCTTTGGAGAAGCTATTTACTGAATCCTGTTATTCCTATTGGTGGGTATCTCAGAATAAGACGTGTCTAAAAGTGGTTTATTTTACTGAAGGAATTTCCAGCCCAGTGATCATAAGAGCAAAATGATACCCACTTCTTTCTCTTTTGAGACTCTATTTACCCCACATAGTGGGACTAATATCGGGCTGCCTTTTCCTCTCCTCTTCTAAGCCATTCACACACCACCCAATACAGAAAAAACTATGAGGCTTGCCCAGTATTCTCCCATACCAGAAAAAGTCCTGGAATCAGTGAGTTCTCTCTGATTTTTATGGTCTGTGTAAAAATTGGCAAGGCATTATTTACTTGTGCTTTATATAGTTGCTTGAAGTGATAGTAGATGCATTTCCTGATCTGTCAAGATGGGATTCACAGCCCAAATTCTTCTTTGCTTCCAGTGGAATGGGTGACTTCATCCTATTCCTCTGCTTCCAAAAATACAGAAAAGAAAATCCTATGCCAGAATCGTTGAGAACTGATCCTGGGTACCCAACAGTCACCTTATGCATATTTTTGTTATTTCCTAATGGAAGCACAACATGTTGGGCACTGTAGCAACAGAGAGTCATTGTCCTGGAGAGCTTAAGTTGAAACAGATGTGCAGAACTGGGGGGAAGAAGAAGACACAGAAGAGCAGCATGGGTTGCCCAGATTGGCTTGTCTGGCAGAAGCTTGGGCTAGGACTCAAATCTCATGGCCCCTAGCTCACTGCTTTTTGGGGGGCTGGATCCTGTTCTGTGTTATATCACTCAAGACATTTGTTTCATTTCTGAGACTTGCCAGGTAAGTTGAAGAGAATAAATTGATGGGATGTTTTCACTGCAGGATGGATACCCAGAAGTTTCCAACACCACAGTTGGAAGGGGGAAAGTAATAGTGTGAGGTTTTTTACCATCCAGATTTGCTGAAATGATAAGGATTGGCTTGCACATGACTTCTATGCAAGAATCAGTAGGAATGGTTTTACAGTCTGGGATGCATTTTCCTACTCTGAATTTTTTTCAGCTCCATTGTTATGTAGTAGTCTGAGAAAGTGGGATGGCTGTGCCAAGCCTTCATACCATTGTACTTCAGTAGATGGGCCAGGAATTATTGTGGTCTTTTTTTTTTTTCCCTTTTTCTTTTTCTTTTTTTTTTTTGAGGTGGGGAGCCGGTGGGGAAGCCAGTCACAAGACTATATTGCATTCTCTCTTGCATCTGGTCCCCAGGGTCTGGCAAGCAGGAAGGCTTGGGTTGCCTATAAAGCCCTGGTCTGTGTCTGGCAGCTAGCTGAGACCTGGCAAGGTTTCTGGCAGCCTCTCTGAAAGGGATTTGAATCCTCTGGGGGCTTAATGGCAGATGCAGTGTGATCTGGTTCCACAGAAAGTTTCTTTTCTTGCGTAGCATTTTCTTCCTGCCCTACAGTCTGTATTGTATAGTCACAAATAGACGGGTGAGGGGGGTTTTGGGTGGGCAATGGGTGCTTGGATGAAGTAGACTTCAATAACTATTGTCTTCACACAGATCCTCTGTCGGTTACAGGAAGAAGATTGTCAGGGTTTTTTTTGCCTAATAGCAAAAGTTTTACCTCGGAGGGGCACACAAAATGAAATGTATTGGATCATCAGGCAAGGGGAGGAGAGTGACTTATCAGGGGAGAGTTTAAAAGAGGAGAGGGTTTTAATTTGTTAGGGCTTACACCTTCCTGGGAAGGGCTTGGTGCTCCTTTATCAGCAAATGCTCTTTGCTGGTCTCCTCTTAAGTGGAGAATTTGTGGTTATTTAGCCTTGCCTTAAAAGTCTTTCAGAACTACTTCTCCATAAATGGAGATAAGCAGATCCATAGACAGAGGGTCAGAAGGAACATGGAACATTGGTCAAGTGAATAAGAGACCCTGAAGGAAACCTGGTACTGAATGCTGGGAAGTCTGTGATTTGTTTGCTCTATCATTTCAAAGCTTCAAAGAGTTCCAGTCAAGCACAACTGTCAGAAAGTTATCCCATTGATAATTAAGTTATCCCAATGATAAATCTTAATCCTAATTAGAAGTTTGTAGATCTTTAGTCTCACTTGCTAGCTGTTGGAATTTAATATACATTTCTGTTCCCTGATACAGACAGTGTAGTACAGGGTGAGGCAGATGTGAATCGCTGGTAGCCTCTGTCAGATCACTCTTGTTTTTCAGCATGTGTTGTAGAGCCTGAATGCTGGAATCGTGTCCCGACTCCTGTCTACAAATGATGAAAGGTGGCAGCTTCCCTCATGATGAGAAACCATAGCACCAAAGCTTTCCTGGGAGCAGCTGGTGAGGTAATTCCAGGTCCAGTCTTAGGTGCTTCATTTTTTGATCTGGATATCTGTCACAGGAGGCTTCTTCCACAGCCCTGAAGAAGCTGGGGAGCTTGTCTGTGAGGGGCAACAGATAATATCCATCCTTGCAGTATGTACTGTGAAAATTGGATTAAATTGAAAACAAACCACAAAACAACAAACAAACAAACAAAAACAATAAACCACAACACATGTATGCCAGGTCATTTCGATATGTATTTCTTAAAAATTTCCCCAGCTCTGGTTAAATTGCTTGATAAAATAGTGAGGTTGAAAAGTGAGAGGTCTGTACGTCATCAATCCTAGATTACAAAGTAGTGAGCCACACAGTTTTGCCTTGGTGACTTGAAAGCAGGAATCCAACTACTTAAGGATCATACCAGATTTTTTTTTTCTTCTTCTTCTTGAAGTAATAGCCCTCATTATCTCATTCTTGCAATTAGTGACACTTTTCACTTCTGTGGCTGCTTGCCAAGAGGAAGAGATTATTTGCCGTGACACCTTGATTAAAATGTCTGGAATTAAGCATTCTGAGTACACAGGTCATCATACACTGGGTCCTGGAAAATACTCCTAAAACTAAATGAGCCCTGTGGAGATGAGTGCAGCGGCCTTTATTGAAGTGATTAGGTATCCGATTAGGTTTCTTCATCAGAGTATCTGATCCCATGATCAGAGCATCACTTCTGCTCACAGCATCTGCTTTGCCTTCTTTGGGGAAAACTAGGACAGGGGCTAGCATAATATAGACATTTTTAAAATATTCAGATGTAAAATTCCTCTTCTCATGGGCAACATTCTTCCTGGATAACGGGTGTTGATGAGGTGGTGGAGGCCCCATCACTGGGGACATTCAAGGTCAAGCTTGATGGCGCTCTGAGCAACCTGCCCTAGGTAGAGATGTCCCTGCTTGTGTAGGGAGGTGGGACCAGATGACCTCTGGAGGTCCCTTCCAGCCTCAAACATTCTATGATTCTAAGAGGGGAGTAACCATAGAGAGCTATAGGGAGAAGAAGAAAGGACAATGATGTTGCAAGAGATGAACCCAAGAGCTGATTAAGTTTTTGCTGTAGAAATATTTTTATCGAGCCCCTGGAAAGCAGAAAATACCTAGTGGAAGTACTCTGTCAATTGAATGGCCTTGAAAACAGCTCGTACGTGGGAGAAGAATGGACAGATGCTACTTTGGCATTCAGGGATGGAATAGCAGAAGAGTTCCCTATGTGTTTGATCAAAAGGAGGTATGCAGAGTGGCAAACAGGGCTTTTGTACTACAAAGATAAAAGCTTTATTCTGCTGTACTGTTAAAATTAAACGGCTCAAGAGCCCTCCAGTGTGTTGAGGTAAGCGCCCCTGTTTGAGATGGAGGATTGTCTGTCAGTCGTGCCTTGAGATCCATCCAAAAAAATGGAAAAGACTTTGGACTGCTGTGGGTTTTTTAATAGTGAATCTGTTGCTAGAACTGTCTGTCACTTGAATCCCCTGTTGGAATTTGAAGCGCTTAATTGGGAGAACCTGAAAGCAAATCGTGCAGTAAATGTTAAGCAGCTGTCAGTTAGCACTTAAAAGCTCAGCTGGCTCTCCAGATGAAGCAGGGAGTTGTGGTTGTTCTCCCTCCCAGCTCTGTGCTACAGTGCAGCAAAGAGTTCACGCTTATCCCCAAAACCTCTGGTGGTGCTTTATGAGCTCATAGCTGACTTATTGAGGACTGTGTGAAATCTGTCTTCTTTAAATCCATGTGACCTCACCAGTTGCTCTTGACGCCTTTCTGAACGGTGCTTTCAGGGAAAAGGGGAAGAAACTCAGCACAGCAAACATAACTGGGGAGAGCCTTGTAGAAAGATGCTACGCATTGGGAAGTGATGGATGTCATATCCCTTGTCTGCCATCCTGGTGTCCAAACACAAGAAGGTTTTCTCTCAGAGTTAGGCAGAGCTTTACATTGAGCCATCAAGACCGCTGGACTGAAGCAGCACTCAGGCTTTCCTCATGTGAAATGCATGCTGGAGAATGGCAAGAAGTGCTTGGAGTGCTCAGGTTCTCAGTAGTCAGGATTAGCAATCATCAAGGATAAGTGAGATACCATCCCATCTGTTCCAGTGTTCTTGTTTGGTGTTACTCCGCTAGTTATGCGTCGTGTAACGTATACCGCAAGACCTGGTTTACAGTACTGAGAATGCATCCAGCTGAAGTGCAGCAAAAACTGGTAGTGAGACTTGACAGAAAGCAAACACTCCACTTGCAAAAGGCAATTGAGCTTTAACGGTTTGAGCTTTTCAGTTTCATCTAGCCAGGACCACAGCTGAAGGGAAACAGTAGATAGCCAGGTCCAAGTGTCCCATCACACTGGTGAGGCACTGAACAGTTCCTAACCAGTTTTGACCTGGGTGTCCAAGGAGATTAACTTTAGAGATACTCCTTAACGGTTGAAAGAAGCCCAGGCAGCTAGTGATGTCACAAATAATATAAAAAAAAAAAAAAAGGCAAAATGAAACAAAGCAATAGCAGTGTTCATGAAAGCCTTTTCAGTGCTAGGGTAGTAAGAATTCATTCACAACATTAACGAGAAGCCAGTGAGTCTTGCAGGACTTTCATAGAATGGTTGGGGTTGGAAGGGAGCTCTGGAAATCATGGAGTCCAACCCCCCTGCCAGAGCAGGGTCACCCAGGGCAGCCCCCACACCAACAGATCCAGGTGGGGTTCGAAAGTCTCCAGAGAAGGAGACTCCACAGCCTCTCTGGGCAGCCTCTTCCAGGCTCTGTCAGTCTCACAGGGAAGAAGTTCCTCCTCATGTTGAGGTGGAACCTTTTATGCTCAAGTTTATACCCATTGTTCCTTGTCCTGTTGCTGGGCACTGCAGGAAAAATACTGTCCCTTCCATTTGATACCCACCCCTCAGATATTTATGGACATTAATCAGGTCCCTTCTCAGTCTTCTCCTCTCCAGATGAAACAGCCCCAGTTCCCTCAGTCTTTCTTCACGGGGGAGATGCTCAAGTCCCTTCGTTATCCTCGTAACCTCTGTTGGACTCTTTCCAGTAGATCCCTGTGTCTTAAACTGGGGAGTCCAGAATTGCACACAGTATTCCAGCTGTGGTCTCACCAGTGCAGAGCAGAGATGGATTTCAGGATAAATTTCTTCACAGAAAGGGTTGTCAAGCACTGTGCTGCCCAGGGTGGTGGGGGAGTCACCATCTCTGGAGGGATTTAAAAGATGTACAGATGTGGTGCTGAGGGACATGGGTGACCTGTCAGTTCTGGATTAATGGTTGCCCAGATCTTGAAGGTCTCTTCCAACCAAAATGACTCTACGAGGCTTGTCTCTCTTCAAAGCTTCAGTCCAACAGATTGGGACTGCCTTTGGGGGATCCATGTCAAAATTAAACATAATTTCTCTTAGATTCCTTCTTTTCATGTGCCACCAGGGTAAAATACAACGCAAGAGTTGTGTTTGTTCTACTCAACTAAAAAATATAGACATTTCCTAATGAAAGCTGTTTGAGACTTCCTACCCCTCTGCACTTGGGTTCTTTACTGATGTAACACAACGGGGAATGACTCAGAGGGTGATGTTCTGCTGCAGATGTCAGCAGAAGTCATTGCTGTGACAGATTTGGACTTGGGGATTTTTAAATGGACGCAAATCGTGCCTCATGTAATAACTGTACCTCTGCGCTTGCTGGAAGGGCTTTTTGTTACAAGAAAGCATAGGAAGGAGTTTGGTTTCACTCCAAGAGGGTGTTCTCGTTTTTTTTTCATACTTCTACTCAGAGATGAGCCTTGGCAGGTGAATGAGTGCCCTCCGGGCAGGGCGGGCATACAGCTCAGTAGAAGTCGTGCAGATGGTGAGATGCAGACACAGCAACACCTAATTTCATTGTTGAGGGTTGTCCAAAGTATCTGCCTGTTGACTTAACTGTGTCAAATTCATCCCATGTGATGCATCTCATCTGATCGTTCCTGTGGTCAGATTCACTGTGGGGTGCTTCACTGCTGCTTTACAGGGTGGATGTTTCTGCCTTTCCACCCAGTTTATTGAAAGGCAATGGAAACTGGAGCTCCTGTTCACTGTTGACAAACCACATCCACTTCCCAGTGACTTGAGAAGATTGCTTGGCCACCAGTGAGGTCCTCTAAGCTTTTATGGCTTGTTGTTTTTCCTACTGCTTCAGCTTGCTTATGAAGGTGGAGTTGCTCAGAGTCAGCATCTATGAGGAGAGGCTGCATTTCAGCACCAGTTAGCAGGAGCACAACTATACAGTTAAGTTCTGCTTGTGTTCTGATGTATTTACATTTGAAGTGTATCACCAAAATAAATCCTGACATCTAATACAGTTGGTTTTGCTAATTTAAGCTGAGCTGCTTAATGGACAACTGAGGAGTTTTATGTAATGTATTGAAGAAAAGTGTAGATGTTAATTTTTAAGGGGGAAAATACTTTTTTTTAGCAATGTCAGTGTTCCCAAGGCTAAAAAATTTATTTCCATGGGAATTTCAACATATTTTTAATGAATTTCAACTCTTTTTTTAATGAATTTCAATTGTTTCTTTTTTAATTTAAACTTTTTTTTTAATTAATTTCAACCTTTTTTTTTTTAAATGTATGTTTAAAAAGAAAGCCAGCATTCTTTTTACATGGCACTAAGGACTCTGCAAAATGCCCAGTCAAACTGGGAAGCAAACCCATACTAGCTGTGTATTCAAAGGTTTTACTCTATATAGAAAGTAACAAAAGTCAAACATTTTGTTCTAAACCGTCCTTTGCAAACAGGATCTAGATTTTCAGGTTTGAACTCTGATTTCTAAATCAAGATTCATTGTTGGAATGGCTACATTAGAAAGGGGGTTTTTATTGCTTCCTACCTGCTGCCATCTCTTGCAGGAATACACATGCTTGCGTTCCTTGCTTCTGACTGAAGACACAAGGTCAGTTACCATCCTCCTGTTCTGTGAGTCTAAGTGAAATTTGCTTGGAGGGAGTTAAAAATAATATGTTTATGCTAGTAAGGGGTAATTCCAAACTAATTGTAGAACAATGTTGGAAGATATTTAGGAAATTAAAGCTAAGTGATGTAAAATTAGATCTGAGATCCCAGCAACAGTGTTGTGAAAGAGTCAAATCGTAGATTTTTTACCAAATTACTGCAACAAAACATTAGTTTTAAAGCTTCCCATGGACGTGCCTCACCTTGGTTGTCTTGTTTCTACATTTCTGCATTGATTTGTCACACCATAAATCATCACGATATCTACTGAAGCTCTATTCTGTGCCTTCTGACACCGGTTCTCAGGAGCCAGTGTAATTTGAAGCATGCGTTACATGGGTGGCCATCCTGCTCCTCAGTCAGAACACGGATGAATCAGCTTCCCCCTGTGTGGCTAGGATAACCTCATCCTGGTTTTCATAATGTTTTTAGTACAACTGTAGACTCAACAATCTGGACTTGAAGGAAGTAGACTAGATAAAGTTGTTTGGGCTCTTGGAAAAGGAGGAGAAATTCTCTGCTGAATACAACATCCAAGCTAAACAGCAGGTTATGCTGAGCTCTTGCACAGAAAGGAAGAGGGAATTGATGTTTGGGGTTTTTTTTATTTTTTAATGGAATGTTATGGTTCTCCCGTGTGACTTGGATGTATGACACACGCATCTGAAGAGTCCTATATTAGTCCCACTTATCTAGACTCGAAAACAGGACCTGTAAGTAGGAATTGTGTTGCAGAGTGCAATAAAAAGGCGTATGTGAGATGCAGTTGCCAAGCACAGAACTGGAAGAAGTTGTAAGGCAAGAAAACCTGAAAATACACAAACTGGTGAGCAACATCTTGCTGCAGCTGAGGGATGTAGATGTGAAAGCAGCTGGATGGCTGTGAGTTCTTGGAGATAAAATGAGTCCCAGCTGGACAGCTAGATTTTTGATAAATTAGAAGATGCACAAATTATCCAAATATTCCTGATGACTCTGAGCAGAAGTTTCCTGTATGTGTAGGGAAGATCTTCCACTTCTCAATCCACTTTCACATGTGTTTGTTTTCAGCCCTGTCTCTGAGCACTAGTATGTCTGTGCTTTAACTCTGTAAGTAGCTTCACTCATCTGTGAAAAGGCTGGCAGACTCTGACCCAAGGGAGACAGTAAAGACACTTTTGAAGGTGTCATTAATTAATTCTGAGTGCAACTTATCCTTTTCTTGCTGGGGACTAATGATACAGAAGAATATTTACTTGGTGAGTTGTAGTTGCTTTTCTACCCTGTGGCCTTAAATTTTGCTGAGACCTGAAATTCCACTTCTTATTGACAGCTGTAATATTGGATTAATGAGGAAAATAGTGGTGAGCCAGTACTCAAAAATATCCAACAAAAAGTAAACCGGTAGTGTTTAAAAACCCTACATCTTTCAAATTATTCCAGGCACTGGAGAGATCAAACAGATTTAATCTGTAAATTAAGGGTAAGGTGAACTGATTTCCATGAAACTGGAAATAGGGACTATCTGTCCAGCCTCTCCTATTAACAAAATAATATAACTCAATAAAATATCTCATCCTAATGGATGAGAATAAATTTCCTGAAATGTGTAATAAATTCAGTTACCTCCTTCTCCATCTGTATTTGCCAACAGAAATCCCGGGGCAGTGGATGGCTTTAGGGTTTATACACATTGCAGGGAAAAAAAAAAAAAAGTGGTTTTTTCCTTCTTGCTTCTAAACTTGCCCACTTTGCTCAGCAGACTGCAGAGAAGCCCTGTTCCAAGGACTGCGTGTGTACATACGTGAACATGTGGCTGAAGAGCAAGTCTCCTGTATGTGCTCCATGAAGTCCAGAGTCTGTGCAAACTCACTCTGGATAGATGAGAATGTGCCTGCAAGCTAAATCTGACTTCCTGAATGAAATTCTTTTTTTTTTGCTGTTTGGATTGCTGTGGGTCACAATACTTCAGCATTTGTGTTCTGGTGGCAACGGGCGTGTAGTTGACTTTGGCAGTAGCTTTTATACCTTCTGCAGTGACCGGTGAAGAAGGTGAGGCTCTGCACAGAGCAACGGAGTCAGTTTGCTGCTTCCACTGGTATGAAAGGATTTAAGGGTAAGAGGCTTAGTAGTTGTCCAGTAGTGGTGGTGGTAATTACAGATCCACTTCTCCATAAGATGAGCAAAGAGGGAACTTCCCTGAGTTACTCAGACCCCCAGCTTCACCCCTCTTGACAAAGGAGCACTTTTGCCCAGAATTACCTTTGGAACTGCCTACACTTGGCCATGGGTATTCCATGTCTGAGCAGACCCAAACTGTACGATGCAAATGCAGATTTCATTCTTCCCATTTGTTTAATTGCTTAGAGAAGCGTTTCTGGTTTGTCCCATTAGATGTTTTGGAAAAAAAAACCAAACACCAAACAATGTGTTTTTCTTCCTGAGGGAAAGATTGAAAATCTTAGTTCCCTGTCATGGAAAGGTTAAGTGCTTGAAGTGTCTTAGTCTGCTCAGGTTTGGTACCAAGGAGTTAGACAGAAGCAGTCTTGGCATTGAAAACTATCTAGGTACCTACTGGCACCAAACCAGGCTTTTCTTAGCCTTAACTGTGTATTGCGTGGAGTTGGATAAACCATTTCCAATTACAGACCTGTTCCTACTGGCCTTTCTCTACTGTAGCGACTGAATGATGGGATATCGGTTCTGTACACATAGCAAAGTAACTCAGGCTGAAGAATTTCAATGCATCTTACAAATGAGCCCACAGAGCTGCAAAAATGAATTGTTTTATAACCTGAAACTCAGCTTTAGAAGGGTAACAGTTGGCAAACTGTAACAGCTGCAGAGAGAAAGAATAGTAGCAAAGGGGCACTAAGAAATAAGGAAGGAAACCTGACTACTAAGCGTGTCCTCGTCGTTATTGTTGGAATTATGGATTAATAGCCAGGCCTCAAATGTGCAGTTCTTTGAGGATGTGAGTGGCTTTGCAGCTCAGTTTTTGAAAGTACCTCTGTTGTGGGCATAGGGCTGCGCGCAAGCGGGTCTGGCACGGGACAGGGGGCCTGACACGCGCCCAGTGCTGCAGCCAGCAGTTCCAGTCTGCCCTGCAGCTTGCTTCCTGTATGTCTCTGTGCTTAGGAAGGACATTGTGCTGCTCTCTTTTCTCCCTGGTAGCTGGAAATTACCCCTGGGTTACTTTTCAGGGAGCAGTACAGTAACAGAACAGTAATTTCCTATAATTTAAACAAGAGGTCTTGTGTGTCAGTACAGCTCTTGTTCCAATAAAGGTGCAGAGCTGCGGAGACAAAAGTTACCGAAGTGCCAGAGTTCCTTTTTTTTTTTTATATATATAACATTGATTACTGAGAGGCATAAATTGAGGCTCCCATACGTGCAGACACTTCATCAGAGCAGACGTGGTCCTTGATGGTGGAAAGCTTTCCAGCTCATTAAAAAATGTTTTTCTAGTATGTCATTCTGGCTGTTCTCCCCGTGAGCCTGCATTTGGCAGCTAACCAAGCTGAAGGTCAGCACAGGTATCCTGCTGTTCATGTGTTTAATTCTCACCATCTAAGCTTTGTGCATGTTCACTTTCTCTTCCTGAGTTAGCCACATATCTGTGTACCCTGTTTACTCTTAGACAAAAAAAATAAATTTACAGTGGCATCATGCCAGCAAGACTCAGAGGTTCCTTCAAACTGTTTGGACAAGCTGCATTTTGGTGGGGTGCAGCATCCTGTGTCTGATGCTGAGGACCTCTGCCAGCCACATCTTCGAACTTAGCAGAGAGATGATGCAGGCTGAGCAAAGCCATTCCTCCCCTTGGTTTATATCTGCGGACTTCTTTCCCAGGGAAAGCTGAATGGTTTCTGTTTTAAGTAGAAGGTGCTGTGGTATCCCATTATCAGTGCCGCAAGCTGTAACATGTTGCATGTCACAGTATGTAAATATTCTTCAGACCTCACCTATTGCAAAACTTCATAGACCTGAGGAATTTGTTAGAAAACGCATTTCTTTCAAGAGGCTGTACCTAATTCTGTTAGTGCTCAGGATTTTTTTTTTCTTTTTGGGTGGAGCTGGAACCAGGAAATGCAGGATTGTGAGAAACGGGTCATGGGAGGGAAGCTGGTAGGAATGTGTCTAGGTCTGTCCAAGCTGCACAAGCATCAGATGCTGAGAAGCTTTTCCAGCTTCTACAGATTTTCCAGCTCGTCACTGGAGGAGCACCACGTGCCCAGTATGTGTAGTTGAAAATGAGCAGGGTTTTGTTATTGGTGTGTAGTGTGTGCAGAACCCTGCTTGGGCTTCACAGTGTAATGTTCTGCTAGTTTAAACTATTAGTAGCAGTCATTTGTTCTCATGATCTCTTTGAGGTATAGGATTAGAAACTGCTTATTGTCTTCTGATGGGGATCTGAAAGAAGAGACCAGTAACACGGTGCAATTGTTTTTTTCCAATAGAGGTTGTGTTTCTGCCTAAAACCAGTACTGCGGGGTCTGGCGTGCTGAACTGAGGTGGTGGGAGGGAGGACAAAATTTACACATCATTCACTGGCCTCTCTGAGTGCAGCCTCACGGTCACTGAGTCACCCAGGAGCAGACAACAGTCCTGCTCGAAGAGTCAAGATCACCCAGAACCACAGAATCACTGAGGCTGGAAAAGACCTCTGAGATCATCAGGTCCAGCCTGTTGTCCCACCACCACCCCATCGGCTCCACCATGGCACTAGGTGCCCCCTCCAGCCTTTCTTTAAACACCCCCAGGGACAGTGACACCGCCACCCCCCTGGCAGTGCAGTCCAGTGCCTGAGCACCCTCCCCGTGAGGAAATGCTTCCCGATATCCAGCCTCAACCTCCCCTGACGCAGGTTCAGTCAGTTTAGTTGACTAAAGAGACATCACAGGCAAAAATAGAAAAGGGGAGAGAGC
>VWZY01006762.1:0-39761 GCA_013399075.1 Chloroceryle aenea | reverse complement strand
TCCCTGCCTGTCCCCGGGCCGGGCCCGCCGCCCCGGCTCACCCACCATGAGCGTGCCGGAGGTGGAGCCACTCGTCGCCCAGAAGTATGAGATCAAGAGGCGCCTGGGCAAGGGGGTGAGTGGCCCGGGGGCCTTGGAGGCTCATAGGGTCCCGGCGCGGCCTGAACCCGCCTGGTGCTGGAGGTCTGAGAGTTTATGGAGTTGGAGAAAAAATTAACTTTTAAATAATCACTATGCTGATTAACGGGGAAAAAAACCCAAACCATAAACTGTAGCCTCATAACTTTCTGTGACTTCTTACTGTTTTTTCACAACTAAATTTCAGAGGAAGGTGAGTGTTACGCTGTAGCATGTGAAACTGAACATACCTTTAAATTCTGTTAGGCATTTTTTTTCCTTTAAGTTGCCGGAGGACAACCACACAAGGCACCAACCTTGTGTGTACACCTGGTTTGTCCTAAAACGAATTTGATTCTCAAAGTATGTTCTCCTTGTGCCTGCCAAATGCTTTTGCATTCACTGTAATCCCATTAGAGTACTATGCTACATCAAGTAACTTTTTCCCCATAAAATTAGGTATTTTTATATGTGAACCAACATTAATTGCTAAGATCTTTCTCCTCAGGCAGCCTCTAAAGACCCTTCTGCTTTTCCATCTCCCCCTCCTCTTCTGCCCACGCTGCTGGGGGTGCAGCCCAGGGGGCCATTGGCTCTGGGCTGCCATCGCATGGGGTCGGCCCCTGTCCAGCTTCTCACCCCCCAGGCCCAGGGCTGCTCTCAATCCCTGCACCCCCAGCCTGTGCTGATAACAGGGGCTGCCCCGACCCATGTGCCAGGACCTTGTACTTGATCTTGCTGAACTTCATGAGCATATACATCTGCTGTTGACTGCTTTAGGGACCAGAATGCTTGACCTTGTGGGCCTTCGGTCAGCTGAACTCAGTATAGATGTTCTTAGTCCTTGAGTCAACCCAATATTACCCATTGGCCTAATCTCTCTTCTAGGTAGCTGGTGATTACCTCTTCTTTCAGTCCCTCTGTTGAATACATCCATACTGAAGGTCTGAATAGTGCTTAAGATGTCTTTGTCCACCATTCATCTGTCCTTTTTTCTCCCTAGGCTTATGGCATCGTATGGAAAGCAATCAATCGCAGGACAGGAGAAATAGTTGCTGTTAAAAAGATTTTTGATGCTTTCAGGAACAGAACAGATGCTCAGGTGAGAAAGCATTGTTCTGACATGTACTGAAAGATGTGGTGGGAGTTCATAGACATTTTCAGGATTTATGTCTCTGAAAGATGTTAGTTATTTGACAATTATGCATGTAATGCAGTCTCAGCTATATCAGCATAAAACAGAGCAGTAAGCGTCCAGCTTTGTGCATCATGACATCTACACAGCCACGCAGGGTTTGTTTCTCCTTTGTGGTGTTATGTTCTAGTGTCGAAGCAGAGAGAGCATACTTGTGACTCTCGGTGAGCAACTGGTCTTTTCCTCACCTGCCTACCATATAAGAGAGAGTTTCCTCTGCATTAGAGGTTAGGATGGATTTAAGCCTCTTGTTGGAAGTCCATATTCTGTTCTCTCATTTTTTTGAGGTGATAATAAACTTTTTTTTTTTGTTTATTTCTAGAGAACATTTCGAGAGATTATGTTCCTGCAGGTAATGTCCATCTCCCCCTCTCCTCTGATTTTTAATTATCTCTGATGCTGCTCACGTATTTTCTTCACACTCCTTTTCAAAATACAATGTTCAGCGTTGACAGATCTATTCATTTCTTTTCTGCACCATCTTGGCAAAGTCTTTCCACAACTGGGTGCAAAAAAAAAGGAATGAAATGGAAGTTGGTCTTACCTTTGCCTTTGAGACATGTCCTGTTCTTTCACTATTTGTAGCCGTAAGTCTGCTCTAGGATCACCACACTGACTACACTTTGTCACTTCTTTGAGCACAGAAACTGTGGTGATGTTTTGGTTTTTTTTTTAATTTAAATGCCACAATTCTGAGGTGGGGCTGGGATGTGGAAGAGATTTACTTGACAAAATATTTTTCCTCTAGGAAGCAATCTGGACAACTGAAATAATCAAAGCAAAACTAAAAGGGAATTTCTGTGTGGAATTACTCTTGTTTTGATATAACTGACCATGCACTACACCTAACGGGCATTGAAATTACCTGTCTGTTCCTCCATAAACTCACCACGTAGAAACATGAAGGTTTTTGAATAGTGATAATGTTCTCATAACTGATTTTCTAAGGACACAAGCGAGGCAGCCCTCATAGGATCAGGTATTTCCTAAGACTGTCAAGTTTAAGTAGGAAAGAGATGAGTTCTTTAAGCCTGAAATAGAAGCTGCAAACTTTTAAGAGCTAAAAACATGTGGGAACAATTCTTTTAAAGATAATTACCTGTAAGTTAGATCATCTCTGAAAGTACAGCACTTCTGGAGTAGATGAGTGGAGGAGCTGGGAGTAGAAAAAGGGTCTTTCTTCTAAGGGAAAGAACAGGTCACTGTGGGAGAGGAAGGTTAATGTGCCATTAAGCCCTTACTTTCATGACTTTTGTTGCTCAATAGATTTAAGAATTATAGTTTTCCTCTCCTATTTTTG
This sequence comes from Chloroceryle aenea, assembly GCA_013399075.1. Classification (NCBI taxonomy): domain Eukaryota; kingdom Metazoa; phylum Chordata; class Aves; order Coraciiformes; family Cerylidae; genus Chloroceryle; species Chloroceryle aenea. The sequence goes on along the minus strand of VWZY01006762.1, from coordinate 37,149 downwards.
AAAGTATTTTATAGCTCTTTCTTGAAATTCAAGACTGAGAGATCAAAATGGGAAAGATGTAAGAAATACTCTTTCACTGATAAGTGGATGTTTGTCTTCATTTGCTTGTAGGTGTGTGTGTGTGTATTTTTTTCTTAAAGTAACTGTCTGGCTTCATCCTGTGGAGCACACTTAAATGTTTGGGGTTTTTTATTTATTCAGTAGAAGCATAATAAGGAAACAGCATGGTAATGTTTGTTCTAGATAATAATACAAAGCAAAATAGATTATTGTCCTTCTTCATGATTCACAGTTCTGACAGTTGGGTCTCTTCCCTCTGCAGGAATTTGGAGATCATCCGAATATCATCAAGCTGCTTGATGTTATCCGGGCTCAGAACAACAAGGACATCTACCTCATCTTTGAGTCCATGGGTGAGACTTAGCATCACGCCAGCCATTTAAATACAGTCTCTCCCATGAGTTATCTTTGTTCCCTACTTTACTTTGATAGCAGTGTGATGACAATTTACATGAATATTCATGTAAGGAGAAATATAAATAGGAGCCGTGCAGGTTTTTATATGCATGTATATCAGTTCTGGTTAAATGGGAATAGCAGTGAAACTTTAAAGGGACTAATAAATATATGAGAACTGGCTGGTTGAGATGAAGAAAATATTGCAGTGAGCACAAATTAGAAGGCTTCTAGAGACAGAAGAGTGGTATATGGAAGAGGCTGTGTGCAATTTTATTATAGCACAAGTATGCAATAATGGAACGGTTACTTTAGCATGAGCTGCAAGTCAAACTGATAATACAGAGGGCCTGCAGTACTATTAGTAATGACAGTGTTAATCTCTGTTGGGGATGCCCTTGAGAAATGACAGGCTGGACTATGGTCTAGTCTGGCCTTGCTATGAGGATCTTATGTTCCCAATTTGGTAATCCTTTACTGATGTAAATATTTTACTGATGTAATGTATTACAGAGACAGATTTACATGCTGTGATTAAGAAGGGGAATTTGCTGAAAGATATCCACAAGCGTTACATTCTCTACCAGCTCCTGAAGGCAACTAAATTCATCCACTCAGGAAATGTTATTCACAGAGATCAGAAGGTATATTTCATAGTCTTCATCCTTCACTCAAGTTTTCTGTCAAACACTAAATGGAGAAGTAGGAAAATAGTAAGACTAGTTAAAAAACCTTGATTACAATCTTATGCTATTCAGAGAGTAAAAAGCTTATTAATTTTCCTTTGTTCAATTCAGCCTTCAAACATCTTGCTGGATGCAGATTGCTTTGTTAAACTTTGTGACTTTGGGCTGGCTCGTTCCTTAAGTCAGATGAATGAGGACCAAAGCAACCCTGCTCTGACAGAATACGTGGCAACACGCTGGTACCGAGCCCCTGAGATCTTACTTTCCTCTCGTAGGTAACTGCTTAGTATGAGCAAAGGAATGGGATTCTGCAGCTTCACCACTGGGAAAATTTACTGTCTAAAAAGTCTTAAATCTTTTCATTTTAAATGTCATCAGATACAATGTCAGCTTTCTCAATGTGAATTTAAACTTTGGTTCTGCAAACAAAAAATCTCTCATTACACATACATTTCCTTCCTGGCTTCTTAGATTTTCATACGTTATCAGCTCATCTGTCTGCCACCCTTTCTCTCACTAGACTTATTCTTTCTCCACTGAAATCTGCATCTTTACAAAATTTGGTTGAGTACCTTAGTCCACTTTTCCAAATTTGAAGAGCTTTTTAATAGATCTTCAGGAAATATTCTGTAATCAAATATTAAATCACCTGCCTGTTAGTTAGGCTTAGTCCTTTTTTTAAGTTAAATATGCAAAATCTTATTGATCTGAAAGAAATTAAATATAGGTTGGGTTAGTATCCCAAATTTTAAATGCAGGGGTTAAACTGTCATTAAGCTCTTGTTTGGTGTTTAAGTAATTCCAGCTACTTTCTAGAGGTATTATGCCCCAAAAAGTCAGCTGCTTCCAAACAGCAACTTGCATTTTCACTCTCGATCATATGAATAGTATATATTACCTTGTCCTGGCATTTAATATATTTTTCTTTATGGATATCTAGAATAGAATTCTAGTCCTGCTTCTAGTAGGATTGATCTTCTTTCTGTTTTATGCTTGTCAGTTTCATGATTCCTGAATCTTATTCACTTTATAGTTAAAACCCGTGAGTGTTCGTTTTCAAGGAGTCATCAAGCTTGTTTTTCTAGTAAAACAGGCTAATGCAGATGATGTACCAGGTACAGAAAAATATTTCCTTGATTTAGTCAAAACTCTGTTCTGTTCTTATTTGTAGTTACACTAAAGGTGTAGACATGTGGAGCATTGGCTGTATTCTGGGAGAGCTGCTACTCGGAAAACCTCTTTTTCCTGGAACATCAACAGTGAATCAAATAGAGCAGATCTTGAGGATCATTCCTGCCCCATCCCCAGAAGGTAGGACTCTACTGTGGGGAAAGGTATTTAGAGAAGAGATTTAAAGAGTGAAAGAAAGCAGCCCAGCTGGATCAGGGAAGACAATCTCTCTTGCAAGTAGTTCTAACATCTTTCCAAGAAAATTGAAGACTTAACTGTGAAATATCAGTCCTATTGGAAAATAAGCCCATACTTAATTAGATAAGAAACAAGAATCCGGCATTCAAAACACTTTAGAGATTTATAAGAGGATAAAAATTTAAACCAAAGTATCATACTTCAGTGGGACTTGCAAAGTAAAGGTAAATTGGACTTTTTGGTCTGGAAATCTAAACACAGAAGTGAAAACTGGAGTAAATATATGTTAAATGCAAAAGGTTCTGTAATATTATTATTAGTAGTAATATTATTATTATTATCCTCTATGAGTTCCAATCTAACAGCCTATACACTTTATAAACTTTTACAACATGTTGATATGTTCTAACTGAGCTAGGAAATAAAAAATAACTACCTTCAGTTTAAGGGCATCACAGTTTTGGAGAATTCCATTCAAACTTAAGATTATTTATAGTTTTTATTAGAGATCTGTTTGCTGTGAATGAAACAAGAATTAAAATGTGTGTGTAAGAACACCAGAAGAGGAGCTAGAAGAATAGCTGGCACTGAGAACAAAAATGCTATTCCATGCTCAGCAGTACAATTAAGGAATGTCTTCATACAGTACAATTAAGGAATGTCTTCATAATGTTGAAACCAGAAGATCTGCACTCTAAGGCCAGACCACGGGACAAATGACTTGTTAGCAGAAGGCCTGTATCCTTACCACAGGACAATGGCTACAGGGTTGCAGCGTATCACAGGCACAGTTTCTTTTAGCCAAACAAGTGAAAACAGACACTTGCTCAAAACACCACTGCCAACAAGGAAAACAAACCTATGAGCAGCAACTTTGCCTGGGATTTATGCGGACTGAAAAAGCAAGATTCTGAAGCAAAACCAAATTCCATAGCAACTGTCGAGTCTTTAAGAGTGTATGTTCAGAAAACAGTTCATCACCAGTCAAAAAGAATCCCAGTGGATGTGATGAGGGAATCAATAGCTGCTATCCCTTGTTTTCTGTGGCCCACAAGAGTGATTTTGGCCAGATAGTTTGGCCTCAGATATCTTGGTGCTTCTTCACATGTGGGTATAGGAGTGCAAGTTATGAAATCTGTGATACAATGAGTAGGCATTAAGAAAATCAGCTTAGAAAATTTTAATGTAAATATTATATCCCCCTCCTGTAAGATCTCCCACTGAGTTTTATTAGGATAATTTCCTACGTTAATATCAAATCATTGCTTTCCTTCAGAAGCTGTGTAGCTCTGTTAATCCCAGTCGTGGCGTTAACAGTGCTTTTCCATTCCTGCAGATCTTGTGGCTATGCAGTCAGACTACAGGGCCCCGGTTATCAGCCGCATGACTTCCCGGTAAGCCGGCTGCGCTTGAGGTGTCTCGGAAGTTAACATTCTACTGGATGATGTTGACTAAAAGTTCTCCTGGAGTTCACCGTTCACTGGCGGAAATGATTTCTGCCCTCCACAGATTCACCTATCTCTAGGGAGCAATGGGCTGCAATGCACACAGCCCAGCTATGTGTGGTATGAGTTCTGTGAATGTTTACTGATGTTTTTATACGTTTAGGTTAGGGTGGTTTAGACCATAAACTCTAGCAAGTCCCTTGCTGTTCACAAGAACAGCACAGGCATTTTCATGCTGACTTTTGCTAACTTCAGCTGGTATCCTGGAGCATTACTCCTTTTCATTCAGAGATGCCATGTGCCCAGAGGACTCGTTATTCCCCTGTGTCTCACACTGTCTGATATCTCTCACTCTTTCCCCTGAAACGAGCAAGACTAGACTTGCAAGTTAGGCACTTCGTGTAGGCTCCCAGCACTAGGAGGGGAGCATTCAGACCTAATCTCGGGGGTATGGTTATGGTAGTGCCCCGCAGTCGCAGGCCTGTACTTTACAGTGTTCCAGGATTATGACACACTACTTGCGAGTGAACTCTGGAATCGTGTCACCTTGATGCCATTCTCAGAGCTGCAATTCATGCCTTCACTGTGAATTAGACACTGGGAGCTTATATCCTTGTTTTCTGACTTCTAGGCAGCGAGTAACATTTGAGGAGATTTTACCATCCTCTACTCCATTGTCTGCCTTGGATCTTCTGAAGAAACTTTTAGTTTTTAACCCTGATAAACGACTCACAGCAGAGGAGGCTCTGCAGCATCCTTATGTGAAAAGGTGAGAGTAATAACAGTATGCACTTTCCCCTGATTCCTCAGAGATGTTATAGACCTGCTCTTGGCACAAGGTTTCTTTATGTGCAAGATACAAAGAAAAGGACAAAGCTAATTCTTATTTTTTTCTAACCCTATTTACACCAGAGGCCACACTAGATGATTTAACATTTTTTTTAACATTATATTAATCTGAGGTGATGGTTTTAGCTCTAGTGAATTACATTATGTGTTATCTTCTTAGGTTTCACTGTCCTGCCAGAGAGCCCTCTCTGGATTATGATGTGATTCTTCCTTTAGGTGATGATATCCAGCTGTCTGTGGCAGAGTATCGAAATAAATTATATGAGGTACTTTCTCCTATCCTGTTATCCAAAATCCTAATCCTCCAGCTAACCTGCCATTCTTGCACACACTTAATGAATCCTGTAATTTTCTTCTACCCTAGGCTTTCCATATGCTTACAGCTACAGCTTGGTGCTTCTTATCAGCTGGTTCCATACCCTGATAATTTCTGAGAGATCTTTAAATCTAGATTCCCACTGGGAATGTAGAAGTCTGTAAAGCATGATGTCTGAGAAGGACTGCCTTAGAGGAAAAGTGACTTTTGACCGAAGCCAGTAGTGACAGGAAAATGGGCAACAGTTTTAAACTGAAAGAATGTGGGTTTAGGTTGAATGCAAGCAAGATTCTTTATTTTTTTTATAATGAGGATGGTGATACACTGGACCAGGTTGCTCAGAGAAGTTATGGGTGCCCCATTATTCAAAGTGCTCAAGGTCAGGTTGGATAGCACATAAATTAAAAACACAGGGTTATCCTTTTGGGCACATGGATTCTGTCTTTTCCAAGGCTAATGCCCATTTTATTTTGTGGTGTTCTCCCTCAGGATATATTGAAATTGCCTGTACAGCCAATACTTTTTCTTAATGTTTCAGCCCATCCTTCTATCCTCTTTCCAACCCTAAAGTAATTTTAAAATTATACTTGTTACCTATCCTGTGAAGTAAATTTCAGTTATTTTTAAGTCCTTCACTTTGTTCTAGTTTTGTTCCTCTGCTCTGTCATGTAGTTGTGTTGTCTAACTGACTTCTCCTGTCTGCAGATGATCCTGGAAAAGAAATTAAATAGCCGTCCAAAGGAACACAGAGAGAGAGAAAACATTCAACCGAGTCAGTCTGAATCCAGGCCACTTCTTCCAAATTCCAGTTCTGTGACTTCACCTATGTGGAAAGCTGACAGGCAACCAACACTGCCTCTTCTAAAAGCTCCACTGGTGCATGCTGAAACTACAACTACTGTCCAGCCAGAAGTGTCCAGCCAGAGTGAAGACCTCACAAGAGCTTTGTGTCAGAGATGGAGGGTCACGGAGATATACAATCCTATAACACACACTGTCATCCCAAGTAGGTACAGCCCTTCGGCAGCACTGTAATCCACCATGAGGCACTATCATGGGGAACACAGAAGAAAAGAGATTTGAGTAGGGAAGAAGAAATAAGGGGAATTTACATGGCAACATGAGAGGATGGAAGCATGGGAGGAAAATGACATAAGAGCAAAACACTGTTGAATAACTTTTGATCATATGACATTCTCTCTGGCTCTTCTGTGCCCCAGTCTTGACTCTACGTTCCCATCTGATTTTTCTTTGCTTCTTTACTGCTATTATCTTTTCCCATGCTCTTTTGAAATGGTTTTGTTTGCTACTGCATTCTAATTTTATTATATTTTTGCTCTGCTGTGAGATGAAGCGAGGTGGCTCGGGCTGACAGTTTTTATATGTTGTCCCTGCCTCTCAGTGTGTTCTGCATCCTCATGATTTCCTACTTTCTCTCATGTTTTTACTTCTGCAGGTAATGCAAGTTCTGGTGCTGTGATCAGGAATAGTTCTGCACCACCTTCTCAACAGGCCAGAATCTTCAATAGTAGAAAACTGGAGAGGCAGATCACATGGGCGAATGCAAGTGCTCCACTACGTCCTGCAAGTGTACAGAGCCTTTCTAACGTGAGTAGCAGTTCTACCAGAACAAAACCAAACGGAACTTTCCAGGAACCAAAATGATTCAGAGTATCCTACTTTGCAACTTTGTAAAGATACTTAAATGAGGGGCAGAGCACACTGCTCAGTGACTGAATGGATACTTTTTATCAGTTGGAATTACTGTAGGCACTGCAATTCCATTGCCGCTATCACATGGCAGTCAAATGGTATCAGTAACCTAGTTCGATAAGGCAATGGGACCATACTGAGTGTGTTCTCTTTACTAGAGAGCTTACGAGTGTGCCAGCAAGAATTTCTGTGACTAGGGGAAATAAGTAGACACAACTTAGTTCTAATATGAAGTAGATTCATACAGGAACTTGCATACTGCAGTCGGCAGTGATGCAATAACCACATTTCAGGTGTTTTGTCTACTAATGAAGTTTACAACCGTGAGTTAAGTTCTGTGCATGAGGCAGAGTGCTGAGAGGAAGGCCATCCATCGATAGTAATAACCAGGGAATGCAAAGGGCACAGACATGGCTCAAACCTTACATCTCTGGCATATATAATCTTCAGCAAGTCTGGGTTTATAAACCCTAACTTTCTGCTGGAGTTCTAAGTCTAACTCCAGGCTTTCAAAGAACCCTATCACCAGTGACTTGAGCAGCAAGCATATTTTGGTGCCTACAGGTTTATGCAGGAGTTGTGTGATTGCCTATTGAATTTAAGTACAGTGGGTGTAGTCTATCTTGACCTTAGCAAGGCTTTTGACACAGTTTCCTATAGCATCCTTGTGGAGAAACTCAGGAAGTATGGGATAGCTTGTTCCTGATGGATCTCTTCTTACTGTTGTCTGACATGAAAATACTTATCAATAACTGCTAAAAGGAGACGCCATAGCCAGTAACTTCCGAGCATGTCCACATCCACACCTGCAACCTGTCTTTCAGCTCCTATTCAAAATGTTTTGAGTGAGAGGAACCATTTAGAGGAACCTCTACTGGGAGGTGCCCCTGCCATTGGCAGGGGGGTTAGAACTAGATGATCTTTAAGGTCCCTTCCAACCCTGACAATTCTATGATTCAATGATTCTGATTTATTGCACAAGTGTGGAGCAAGTATCAAACCATTTATTCCCCAATAGGAGATCATGGAGATAGCTGCATCTGCAGATGTGCACATGAGCAATGCATTTTGAAGAGCAGGTTAATTGTGACCAATTTTCTGCTACTGGAAGAGCACAATAGGGAGACCACCTTACGCATGCCCTGTTCTTTATAGTTGTTCCCTGAGAGGCTAATACTGACTAGTGGTAGTCAAGATGCTGTGGTAGAAAGACATAAGCATTGTGGCTGATCTTACACTAATGAATGTTGGCTTTTCCATCTTTCTCATTCAGCCTCGTCAGGAGATGAAAAGTTCTGACATTCCAGTTTGCTCTGTATTAATTTTCAATATCCTATAAGGTTCATGAAATTCTTGTTCTCAGCCCTTTTACCAGGAAAGACTCCTAGAGTGGCTGGGTCAACAGCCAGTGAATCTAACTCTCACCTTTCATTTAACAGCAGAGGTTTGCAAAGCATAAGCAGCAGTAAAGCAGCTCTGCTTTTGAACTGCAGATTCAAATGGAATGTAGTATGTAATGTAAGGTGTTAGTGTGTTTATTAACTTTGGCCCAAGGTGGCTGATAAACACAGTATCCAGATGCAGTATCCAACTTGGAAAGTCACCAAGCCATTTGACTGGCAGAAGCCAGGAGGAAATACTGGGGAATGGTGATGATGATGATCTGTCTTTTGTACATATATTTAAAACATTCACTGCTGGTGAAAACAGCCCACTAGCCTAACAGGCCTCTGGGCTTTTGTGTCAGTGCAGGATTAGTTTGCTGTATCTTGATCTACTGCTTGTGATACACCCACTCTCAAGCCCTTCTCCCTCACATCATTCTCACTATCCTACTCTCGATCTTACAAAACAGTCTGATTTGTTTATTCTTCATAAAACATTCAAGATCTGTCCTGCTCCTCATCTGAAGCAAAATCTGTGTTCCTTATTTGATTTTAGAAAGCTGATGACAGGTTACTAACTATCTTGGCTTTTCTTTCTTGCACAGAATCCAAGAAATACTCAGTTTCAAAGCAAAGAGGTTCGTCCCCTTATGAAGTCCAGTAAAAAAATGTTCCAGATTACTGCAAATATGGGAGCTGCCGGTGATCCGAAAGCATCCATGGGCAGTTACTCCCAGGCCTATGGAACCATATGCAAATCTGCACTGCAGAGTCTTCCAATATCAAAGTCCTCCCAGCAATAGGAGCAGTGAATGTGCACATGTTCTAAGCAGGTGAAGTACAGCTCAGCTCTTCAGGCTCTAACTGATCCACTAACCAAGAGAAAGCAAAACGGAGCAGGCATTTGACAGGTGCCCCAGCTGAAAGGAAATGCTTTGTTCATTGCATGGAACTTCTCTGGACAAACCAACAGGAAGAATAATCTAATCCCTTTGCCTTCCAGTCTTACCAGACAAGGGCACAGCACTTACTTGTTCTTATACTGAACAAAAGTTACTGTCAGTTCATATTCCTCATTTGAATTACCACCCAAAATCACACCAAATGGCAATATCCTGATACCTGAATGTAGCCATATTATGAACCTCATGAGGTTCAACCAGGACAAGCACAGGATCTTTCACCTGGGTTGGGGCAACCCCCAGTGTCAGCCCAGGCTGGGGGTGAAGGGCTGGAGAGCAGCCCTAGAGAGAAGGTCATGGGGGTGCTGGGGGTGAGCAGCTGGAGCTGAGCCGTCCCCGTGCACAGGAGCCAATGGCCCCTGGGCTGCACCCCCAGCAGCATGGGCAGCAGGGGAGGGGAGGATCCTGCCCCTCTGCTCCCAGGGCTCTGGGGAGACCCCCCTGCAGTGCTGGGGCAGCTCTGGAGTCCTCAGCACAGCAGAGACAGGGACCTGGGGGAGCGGGGCCAGAGGAGCCCCAGCAATGCTGGGGGGGCTGGAACCCCTCTGCTGGGAGGCCAGGCTGGGAGAGCTGGGGGGGTTCAGCCTGCAGAGGAGAAGGCTCTGGGGAGACTTTCTTGTGCATTACTTAAAGGAAGCTTGTCATATGGACAAGAGACATTTTACCAAGGCCTGTACTGACAGGACAAGGGGTGATGCTTTTAAACTGAAAGCGGGTAGGTTTAGATTGAAGATAAGGAAAAAGGTTTTTATGATGCGGGTGGTGAGACACTGCAATGAGTTGTCCAGAGAGATTGTGGATGCCCCATCCCTGGAACCTGACCCCATCAAGGTCAGGTTGGATGGGGCTTTGAGCAAACCACTGTAGTGGGAGGTGTCCCTGCCCATTGCACTGGGGGTGGAACTGGATGATCTTTGAAGGCCCCTTCCAACCCATTCTATGATTCTTTAGCAGTTTTAGGTGCACGGACTTTTTTTTTTTTTTTGAGTAGAACAGGTGTAACTGTGTTCTCTGAAGACAAAGATAAGTAAACTAAATAATTTTAAAGCACTTCATTTTGTTTTCCACTGACTTCTATTACTTTTCTGGGGGGTAAATGAACATAATCAGTGGTGGCTTATTTTCATTAAAATCAAGTAAAAAAGCATTTTAAATGCAGGCAGGCTCTGCTACAATATTCAATAGCTCACCTAGCATGCAATATTGTAAATACTGTAATAAGAAATACTTTATATTGCACTACAGAAAAATCCTTGGGTTTCAATCAATGTTTGCTCTGTGTGAAAGGAAAAAATACAGGGGTATCTTGTTCAATGAATAACATGGTAACTTTTTTTTTCTTTCAGAAAGCTATGTTGCAAGAGATACTATTGCTGAAACGTCATAAAGTTGCCTGAAAAGGCAACAGTGGGACTATAGTAAACTTAAAAACTATATTCCTATTTTAATGCTGATTTTTGATACATTCTCCTCATTAACTTGAAGTTCTTATAAGAAGTCTCTGCCACTGAAATTTTACTTCACCTGTGATAAATGATTACCATTCCAGAATGTTGGGGCTACAGTTACAGAGGGGATTCAGGCAGTAAATTCCAACACAGGAGTGCCCCTGTCACTGAGAGAATACCCACTTTACCTTTTGGTACCTAGACAGCAAAGGCTAGTTAAGTGTAACAGTGCATTCACCTCTGGTATCAGGTGTGGGCACTTAAGCCTGGTAGTGCAAGGGAGCTGGGAATGCAGCTCCCAGGGAAGTGCTGTTTCATTCTGGTATATTCACAGAACAGTCTTTTCCTGCCTATCTGGGGTACAGGTGGATAGAGGAAATGGCAGTGACAGGGTGAGCATGTTGTGCAGGCAGCACTCTGTGCAGCATGATGGCTTTCATGAGGCCAAGACTACAGTTCTCAGGCATGGAAGAGGAAGCCTGCTGCCCAACACGGGGCTGTGACTACCCCTGAAAGCCCAGCACCGAGCAATCTGATGACATAGCACGACACTCAAGATCCTCTGTGAGCCTGGTCTCAGACTGAGAGGCAAGGGGCTGTAACATTAACTTCTTATTCCAAAAATGGCTTCTGTTATTACCAAGTGAATGAATTATTCTGCACTATCTGTATACACCTACAACAGCTGGTAATCGATGTGTAACTAGAAGAGAGGAGTCATTCTGGTTCTGCTCAGGAATGTACTTTTACACTGAATGTGCCATGCTAAGCAAGATAAAAATCTAAAATTCTAAACAAACCCAGCAAAATTCTAAAGTGTTAATGTATCTGTGACAATAAAATAATTACATTTCTAACTTGTCTGTTGCAGAACAATGCTGGTGCAGCTAGGTTTGGGAAAGGCTGAGGAGGTATGGAATGATATAAGNAGTTCCACCTCAACATGAGGAGGAACTTCTTCCCTGTGAGAGTGACAGAGCCTGAAGAAGACTGCCCAGAGAGCTTGTGGAGTCTCCTTCTCTGGAGAATTTCCAGACCTGCCTGCATCTGTCCCTGGGTGACCCTGCTCTGGCAGATGGGCTTGACTCAATGATGTCCAGAGATCCCTTCCAACCCCTACCATTCTATGAGAACAGGGCTAGCATACACATGATAGGAGAGAGATATTTATATGCACATGTATCTCCAATCTTTCTCTCTAGAGCAGAATATTATCTGGCAGCAAACAACTGTATGGATTGTTCTAGTTCATTTTGACTGGATCTGATCCATTACTGAAAGCAGACAAAATAGGTTGACATACAGCATTAATTTATGAATTTGTATGTATATAAGAGATTAGGGGCTGTATCTGAAATGGTATATGTTTATACAACATGGAATAACCACAAGAAATTAATTTCAACTTTTTTTCCATTTTTTTGGCCACTTCTTCCCTCCTTTTCTTTTTTACCTCTTTATTTCTAGGTGTATCTCCTCATGTTAAAATGATAATTCCTCTTGAGTCTTGCACTTTTTTACCACCAACTGATTAATATGAAAATCAGCTTAATTTTTTTTTTTTCCAAATCAGTCAATCCACACATTCATTTCTCCAGGTTTTCAACAGACAGTAAAATAATCATCAATTGTTACAGATTGTAAATTATGTAAAGCCTGATAAATCATATAATTACCATTGGAGCTGGCATTGTAAAAAAAAAACAAACAACAAAAGACTGAAGTTTTGAAGACCCTGCTAAAGTTACCTTAAGGAACTGATGCAGCCTCTCGCCTCCATCCGTCACCCACACATCTGAACTGGTTTGCCGAGCTTGCCGCTAGCGTCACCGACAGGTAATCGTGAGAGTCTGGCTAATGGGAAATTTAGAAGCCTAGTTCCACGCGAGAGCATTCTTCCCTGCCATCTCTTTAGACTACAGCACAAAGATCAGGAAAAAAAATCCTGCCAATTTGGCAGACCTGCTGGATGCCAGGCAGTCCAAGCTGAGGAAAAAGACCAAACAGCTAAGAAATGAAACATCCCGTGGAGCGTTCTGCCTCTACCACCTCTCCTGCCAGACACTAACACAGCAGCACCAACCACCCGGCTAATTCGGACGGTTCTAAAGCTTCAGGGTTAAGCTCAATACCAAACTACTACCAAAGAGTTACATGAGATTAAACACTTCTGGTTTTGAAAATTCCAGCAGCCTTATTCCTCCCATTGTTCTCTGTCCCTTCTTTCCCTGTCTTTACATGGAAAGATGTCCTATCAGATGACTGTCCCCTCCTCCCCATATCACTTACTGAATTGGTGTTACACTGCCAGGGAAGTTACTAATTGGCCAAGACAGCATTTTAGATGCTTAATTAAAGTCCTGACTCAGCTGAAAAGGAGTCCTAACCAGGTCTTTCTCCATTAATAGCCTGTCAACTTAGCTTTTTTAATGGCCTTTCAGCTGCTTGTTTCAGCTCACCCCCTAAAGCAATACTTCCATTAAACATAAGGGAACAAACCAATATCAAACCAGAGCCATCAGGCTTCGAAAATGGTAAATATGAAAGCTGAGCGTGTACCGCTAGACAAGACCACAACCACAGATAAGGGCAAAGAGTTGTTCACGGTACTTTTTTTTCTCCTGTAAGCCTTCAAAAAGGTGCCTCCTGTATTTGACACGATACTAGATATGAAGAAAAGGTAACTGTACCTGAGAAAGAATTGGTCTTTAAATATGTTTTCCAGTTAATGGACATGCATGTCTGTATGTATTCCTCCTTCCTGGACTGGGCTCATGTATTGGTATGTCTATTTTTCAGTCTTTCCTTCTGGAAGTGGCATTGTTTTGTCTGCTGCTGCTATTTCCTGAGCGTAACATAAAGAGACTCTTACTTTATTTCATTGTTTTAAGCATCTCGGCAGTTTAATAATTTTATTTGAAATATACTGTAATAAGGTTGCCTGATACCATGACTTTATTGGGCAAATTGCGCCATGGGAGTCTAATGCTGACCACATTTCCACTCACTAACCGTGAAGAGGATTGCCTGTGGTGCTTATTGCCATCATAATCCAGTTACTTCCTCATTCCACTTTGACAGTCAGTGATTATATGGAATTAAATCATTTTTTGGTCTTGAAGGTCCCCAGGATTTTGGGCATGAATTTTCCCATCTTCTTGTCTTTGGCATCTGTGTCATATTCCTCTTCACTTTGACTTGTATGTTCATCTTTTTTGCAGAAGACCTCAAATCGACTGTAGACTCGCTTCTCCTTCCGCATATTCTCCATTTTTTTCAGAAGGGTGTCTCTATCCTCTGATGGCTGCCGCTGAAGATTTCGTTTCTGGCTCCCAAAGCTCTCTGACCTGTGGATGTTACAGCTTTTCTCCTTCTCACCTTTCCTTTCCAAGCTTGTAGTTGACTTAGAAAGATCAGGATTACTAGTGGATGGTAGTTGCTTGGCCAGTTCAGCTCTGTTCTTCTGACTGTTTGCAGAGATTTGTTCCAAAATCACCTTGGTATCATCACGGAGGTTGCTGCTGTATAGGATGTTAGCTGTGGATGAAGGAAATCTCCCCTGTGTTGGCTGGCTGCCTTTGGGAGGAAGTGGTGTTGTGTATTTATGGGGTTTTTCTTCCTCCATCATTTCCTGACAGTCTCCTATGGAAGATCGTTTGAGAGCCACAGCCTGCTTGTCAGACTTCCCACTCTCAGAAGTGGGTTCCTCCTCCAATTTCTTTTCACCTTTTGGGTTCAAAAACTGCTTCAGACGTAGTGACCCTTTCCTTAAAAATTCCATTGGATTTTGTTCTTGTTTTGAACAGTCTTCCTCAGATTTATTGAGAGAACTGTCAGATCCTTGACTTCTGGATAAGTTTTCAAGAACTGAGGTGGTATTTGTCCTAATCTGTGGTTTCTTCAGGTCCGTACTGACTACATTTTGGGTGTCTTCTTTGAATGTCACTCTTTCCTTCTTCTCTGGAAGATTTAATTTCTGAGTGTCTCCTACAAATATAAGACTCTCCTTCTCTGGAAAAGCAGGTTTATTATCTATGGGGTAAAACCGAGATGATAATTTGTCCACCTTAGTGTTAATATGTGCTAGTGGATCTTTACTCAACGTGTCAACAAGCTGGGGAGTGGATGAGGCCATTCCAAATGGTCTGTCCACCTCTCCATGCATTTTGTAAGTAGTGCAGGAATCTTTGGAGTCTAGTACTCTACTCTCAAGAATCTTGTATTGCACAGATTTGGTACATTTCTTCTCTGTGTTCTGTGATTCTTCCTGTAGATAACCGGAAACAGCTTTGGTCTGAGTGACTGTAGCTCGCTCTGTGTCTTTGCCCACAGCTTTGTACTTCTCCAAAAGTTCTGCCACTTTAGATGAGGCAGCTGTCTTTATAGTTTCATTGTCTTTTGTCAGTTCACTGGACATTTGCTCTTTTTGGATCATCTGAACCTTTTCTATTGTGGTGTTAGGATGATCTAACTTGGCAGCACTGAAAATCAGAGAGGACCTGAGTCTTGAGCTCCGTTGGATCAAAGGATTTATTCTGGCTCTAAAGGCATCTTGTTTCATCATAGGGGTTTCTTCACCTACTCTATCAGGATCTACAAGTTCTTTGGCACTTTCAATTCCCAGTGGCTTGGTATTAAAAGACAAAGGGGACTTGAAGGCAGGGATGAGGTCACTGGGGTGCTTTGTGAGGTTATCCCCAAGGACATCGTTATATGCCTCTGATTCCATAGGCATTGGAAGACCTTCTTCTGGTTCGGACTGGTATGCACTAAGGTATGAAGAAATCCTCCAGTTACGTAAACCTGTTCTATTTTCCTGCGTGTTCTTGTCTTCATCTTGGTCCTCATCTTTGTCTTGTAAGAACAGGCATTGTTCTAGGCTTTGTTTCTGTGTAGGAGAAGTCTGGCAAATAAATTTCTGTCCTATGTTCTGCCTTCTTAGCATCATTCCCATTGGGCTGTTGCCTGCAGTATTCAGCTGATCAGAGCCATGTCTCACTTCCCTGGAAGAATTTGAAGGCACATAATCCAGCCTTAAGGGGAAACACTCCTGTGGATAATTGGATTCAAGTTCAGGGTATCTGGGTCCCTCGCCATAGTCTTCCAGTTCATTGAATCCTGGCCTACCACCTCGGATTCTCTCAAAGAGTCCCTGAGGTCTGCCAGAAAGATGGGGCTGTTCAAACTGGTACTGGTAGAACTGATCCTTCTGAAAGTGACTAGACTGGATTTTAAATTCATCCATATTGTTCATGAACATCTGCCTGGCGTACTGTTTAGAAGAAGCAAAATTTTCAAATGTTCCTTCTGCAAAACTGTGTCTCTTAAAAGCATCCAGCTCCAGCTGCTTGGAACGGAGAAAACCCCTGACAGGATCCATCTGAGAATTCTCCATTTCTACCTTTTTATACATTCGCATGGCCGACCCCTCCATGGTGTGGCGCAGCATGTCATCCCGCCTGAAATTCGACAGGAAGTACCTGTCCGGATCAACTCGGTCCATAAAGGAGGGAAAAAGATTGTCATCCCTCTGGAACATCAGGGGTGCTTTTTTTGGAAAGAAAGGCATGTTATTGCCAAAAGGAGTCATGGCAAACGTGTTCTCTACCTTTGCCAAGACGTTGGCTGGAGGAACGAGAGGTTCTGACTGTGCAAACAAAATCCGGAATTCTTCATCGAAGCTGGCCACCAGCTCCCCTTGGAAGATGTGTGCAATGCTTCTGTGGATCTTCTCAAAAGACCACATAAAACTACAAAGAGAAAAAGAAGCAGTGATGGTGTATTAGCATCAAGTAACTCGATTGTACTACTTTACATTAAACCACTTGCTTGCCTGAAGAAAACTCTCCTGATTCTGTTGCCTGCTCAGTTCATTGCACACTAGTGCTCCCAAGCCTCAGAGTTATTGATTTGGCGTTGCATCTTTGCAGAGGATTTAACAAGGCAATAAACGACTTCAAATCTAAAAAAGGCAGTCAGTAGTAGCAACAGCAAGATAGTGAGCTAGTAATAATCCTTAGATGAAGTAGATGTTCCTGCCATTACTTCGGGTTGTAATGGGGTTTTATAACTAAAATCTTGTGCCCATCTTTAAAGAGAGTGCAAAAGGATCAAGTGGGGGACTAGAGCAAGTCAAAATTGTGGAGCAATTCTCCCTGGAAACCATTTCCAGGCACAGGAATAACAGAAAAACAACTGGGATCAGACAGCAGGGATGTACCGAGGGCAAAACATGCCTGACCCTATCTGATTGTCCTCTGGAAGGAAGGCTGGCTGCACAGACAAGGGGACAGCAGAAGATGATGTTTTTCCTGACTTTAGCAAAGGCTTCCGCAGGGCCTTTACACAGGTATCATGTGGCCAAACTGGAATGCTGCAGACAGAATGAGTGTGGCACATAGTCAAGAGGCAGGCAGTTGGACTGTAAAGTTTAACAGGTGGTGGTCAGCGATTTGAAGTCGGACTGGTGCACCATTACAAGTGGTGTTCCTTGGGAGTCAGAGCTTGGGGAAATCATCCTTAATGCTGTCATTAACAGCCTGGACAACAGGACACTGTGCACCCTCAGCAAGCTTGCAGATGACACCAGAAGGGGAGATGGTGCAGTTGATGTGCCAGGCAGGGGGACCTCAACAGGCTGGGGAAATGTTCTGACAGCAGCTTCATGAAATTCAGCAAAGGCAAAATGCAGAGTCTTGCACCTGGGTTGGAACAACCACACACCCCAGTAAAGGCTATCTAGATTACTATCTAGAAAGCAGCTTGGCTGAAAATCGTTTGGGGGTTCTGTCAGGCAACAAGATGAAAAAAAACCAGCAGGACCTTTGCAGCATTGGTTCAACCAATGGGATGCAGTAGTAGAAGCAGTACAGCCCAACAGGTCAATGGAATGGACTGTTCTCCCCCTAGTCTGCACTCTTGTGACACCGTATCTGGAGTTCTGAGCCCAGTTTTCACAGAATCACAGAACAGATGAGGTTGAAAGTGACCTCCAGAGGTCACCCGGTCCAATTGTTCTGTGATTCTGTACAGGAAGGAGGAAGATGTTCAGCATTATGGCATTGGTCTTCCCAAGCCAAGTTCTGCTTTCCTGGAAATGGCTGTATACCTGCTCGCTGATGGGAACTAGGAATGGATGCCTCATTTTGCTTTGCTTGTGAGTGCATTTACTTTAGCTACTAAACTCTTTATCTCAGTCCATGAATTTTCTTAACATTTTCCCTTCTGATTCTCTCCTACATCCTGCTGGGAGCAGTGAGTGAACATCTTCATAGGGCTTAGCTGCCTACGGGGCTTAACACACAACACCTTGTAACTGCTGTATCATTCTTACATATCGTTTACACTCTTGATGTGAAGGAAGCTTGGATTTGGGTGTCTGGGCTTGAGGGCTCGTTTAGCTGGTGTATCTACCTCAGTTGCAAAATGGTGTATTTTTCCTCAAAAGTGCTGCTCAGTATCCTTCACCGAGACAAACTTTTCCTACTGCTGTTCATTTGGAAGTGCTGAAGCACTGCTTTACCAATTAACCAGCCTCATTCTCACTGGAACTGGGAAAAGTAACATTGCAGGCCTTCTCACCTGTAGTTGCCACTCAGCACCACCATGCAGTCCACCAAGAGGAACTTCTCTTTCACGTGGCCTTTGAAGGACATCCCTGTGCGGCAGTAGTAGGTTGGGCCAGAAACTGTCCTCACCCTCAGGAACTGCAAACCAGACAAGGCACTGACTCAGTTGGAAGCTGTTACTTTCCCCTGCTCCTCCTTCTTCCCCTTGCTCTTTTAACTTCCACCTTGCCAACAGTTTTACACTTCAGCTCTTGCAAATCTGTCTGCACACACAATGGATCAATAAACAGGATAATCTGAGTGTCCTCAGCCCTGTACTCTTGTGCCAGCTCTCCCAGCTTTCTTCTTACTCATATTTCACTAGGCTCTGGCCCATTTTCCCCTTTGTCAGGTTTTTACTGGCACAACAGTCTTTTGTGTCCCAGGACATATTCCCCTCAGGATGCAAATTAGGGGAGGGCAGGTCTGCAGTTCGCTCACCTCCACATAGTTAAGATTGACTCTGCATTTAGCAGCTGTGTCCAGGAAAAGCTGAGCGTTCATTTCATCCAGCAAGATGTACACAGGCACTCTGCGAGCAGCAGCATCCAGCACCTCAAACAGCAGATCTACATCGGTGAAAATGTCCATCACTATGGCTACCACCTAGGAAAAGAATGAAAGACAGACATCGTCGATCTGTGCCGGCTTATGCCCTGACTGCTCACATTCCCCAGTACCTCACCTTCCAAAGCTGCACTGCTGTAGCCTCTCCATTTCAACCTCCTTTTCAAGCACGAACCTTCCTGTCTAAAGGTTCCTTTAAACACTGTGGGACCCAGAACTAGAAACAGAACTGCTATCTAGAGTGCATATTCTGTCTAAAAGGGTGAGAGAAAAAACTCATTGCCAATGATTGTTCCCTTAGTCATTAATTCAGTATTTTTTGGTCACATAACCACACTGGAAGGTTGTATTGAGCTGCTTGGCCACTACTTTCTCACCCCCTCCAACACACCCATGGCCATTTTCATATAACTTCTTGGCTAATGTTCAGTCAGCCAATATATAGCTGAATTTATATGCCGATAATATGGGAAGTAGCTTCAAAGCTCTATCTCCCTGTCCTTCCCAACTCTTATTTTATTAGTGAGTATAGATACCTGATGGAAGGGTGCAAGGAATATGGAGCCAAAATCTTCCCAAAGATACCCAGTGAAAGAACAAGACACGAGATATGAATTGAAATATAGGAAACTCCAGTTAAACATAGGAAAAACCTCCTTTAAGGTTGATTGAACACTGGAACAGGTTATCCAGAAAGCCTGTGAAGTCCCCATCCTTGGAGATACTCAAGGAATTGTCCTAAGCAACCCTCCCTAATAGTCCCTGCTTTGAGCAGGGGGGATGGACTAGACCATCTCCAGAGGTCCCTTTCAAGCTCAGCTATTCTGTGATTCTGTGAACTCTTGGTATATTTTAGCCTTAAACACTTTTCCATGAGACCTGTGTCTTGAGCTAGCCTCTGCTCCCCGTAAAGAGTAGTTCTATAATCATCCTTCCCCTCTGTCAGGTCCTGGGAGCAAATTTCAGGGAATTAGCTGAGGACATGATGCATTTGAATTCATCTTTCACACAAACACAGTTTTATCTCTGCTCTTGCTGGGCTCTTCAGTGACTCACCTGTTGAGCTGCTCGAATCATTCTGCGAGCCTCCTCCTTAATGCTGGGATTGTCGGGGGGTGGCGGTTGCACGAGGGTTGTCACCTCTGTTCCTCTGAACCCAAAGACCATTGGCCAGCCCAGGTCAAGCTCAGGGACAGCAAGGTCTGAGTTCATGGGCCAGTAAGTCCCAGAGGATCCATCCATGTCATTGTCACCTGCAGTATCTGTGCTACCTTCCTGATTGGCGTACTGGGGTTTCTGGAGATTCTGTATGATGTGATCCACCTCTGAGTTGCAAAGAAAATCAGGGGCTGCTTCTTCTGCCAGGAAGCGTTGGTAACTTTCTTTGCCCTCTTCAGTAAGCACATCCAGAGCTAAGCGATAATACTCCTTGTAATGGGGGGGAAGATAGTTGGGGTCAAGGGGATTGTCCCCCTGTGAGGAGCTTTGAGATCGACGAGCCATGAGGGGAGGGAGAGCTGTAAAAACAGAATAACCAACAATGAGAGCAGTTTCACATCAATGTGACACATCAAATGGTGAGAGTTGAGGGTTCATGAAGGAAAAATTCAAAGGGAAGAGACTGAAAGCACACTGATGTTGGAGCAAGTTCATCCTGTAGGGATGGGGAACCTTACATTAGACAAAGGCAATAAGCATTTAAGCATTGCTTTAATGCAGTTAAATGATTTTGGACAAAATAAGGAACAAATCAAGTTGGCAGCACTGTGATGAACAAGTATGGTAAATCTAACAGGATGCCCAACTTTCTTCTTCAGGCTGCCAATTGCTGAGCCTATATTTGCCTTTTGTTCAAAGCTACTTCCCCCCCCCCAAGAACAATGCAGCTGGTTATTATCTGGACTCCATTAAAACAGTAACAAATGGTACAAAAAACATTTACCGTGTAATATGTCACTAAATGAAAAAGCCTATGTATGTGTACAAATGCACCCTCTGAATCCTTACAAACTGAGTATTGTAATCACCTCAGCATATGAATAGCAGGGTATGAGTGAAACGCAGGCAAGCACAAGGGTATCCTGCTGCTCTAACATGCTCAGAAGTCACACAAGTCCTCAGGAGCTCCATGAAGAAATAAAAAAAAAGGACATGATTGCTTCTTCAGTCTCTTGATGCTGAGGCTCATATTCAATATTTGACAATTGTCTGTAAGGAACCTATTATTTGAGACTAAATGCAAATTTAATTTTAACCAGGTTTTGGAAGAAGAACTTGTCATGCCACAAATACAACTCGATAAATAATATCCTACTGATCAGTAAAGAACTCCAAAGCACTTTGGCTTCTGATCCTCAATTAACGTCAGTGCTCAGACGTGCTTCTCCTGGGGCCCCAGCACCAACAGGCCAACAGAGGCTTTCTCATAGCTCTCAAATTCAGTGTGTGGCTGTCCTTGACCACTCATGCAAAGTTACTTTAATGGAAGTGTGAGTACAGAGGGTGAAAGTAGCTGCTATTCCATTGCCATTATCACTCTCATTAATAGCTGTTTAATGTCTAATTAATAGCTCATTAATCACTCTCAATAAAGCCAGAATAGTCTCAAACTAAAGCCTGAGTGGATTTTCTTATCTGACTACCTGCATAGCACAGATCAGTGCTCCTACCTCAAATTCCCACAGTTACTCCTGCTTCAAACTTTAACTCCCAGCAGAGCTGCATAACGAATCAGAAAAAAAGATGTGGTGTTTATATAAAGATTGCAACTGAGACTAACAAGTTGTTGTGCAAAGTATTCCAATAGATAATTGTCTTTGTACTCTACACATGTAGACTTATTTGCAGTCTGAATTGCCTATAGATTTATCTTTCCACTCTAAATCTCTCTTTCCTCTGAAAATGAAAAGCAATCCACCATATATCTCCATTTTGGTGTGCTCAAGACACCTATGTACCTGCTCTTAACTATTTTAGTAGTGTCTTTAGCCTTTCATTTTCCAGAAATGTTCCCAGCATTCCATTTGGTTTTGGGTAGGAGACCAACACATTCAGGTATACCCCACAAAGGGGATGAAGGCCACACAGACAGCAGACTGCTCATAACAGAAATGATGAGTGAGAGCCCACTATAAAAAGCAGAGCAGCAGTAGAAGAACCTTATGATACTGATGGGACAATCAAAATGGCAGAGGGAATATAATATTGATAAATTTAAGGGGGTGAAACAACCTTGATTTTAGATTTTATTGATTAATAGAATTGTTTCAATACTGTTATAAATCAAGGAGAAGATGGGCCTTTCAAGGAAGCGTCAGCTAATGCTGAGCATTATTAGATAAGGAATAGAGAAAATAGCACCATTACACAGAGTCAGAGGGAACTCACAACCTGAATGTACTGCGAATATGAAAGCCTCATGCCTCACATCCTGAGCAAAGGATATTATAAATCTGAGCTACAACTCCTTAGAGAAGACACCTACAAAGGATGACCACGGGCAGCTGTCCATTTTTTGCCTCCAGTACTAAAGGGCATTAAATTAAACTAGAAGGTAGTGGGTTCAAATTGAGTACCAGGAAGCACTTTTTCTCAACTGTACTTACTCCTTCCCACGGGATGCTGTAGGACGGTCAGAGAAAGTACATATAAACAGGACTAGCATGCAGTACTTCGTCAGAAGGCTTTTCCACCATCCCACAATTTGTGGCTGGAAAGGTAGGTCATGAAACATAGGGGGAAGGCCTCTGTAGCTTTTACAGTACGAGGAGTCACTTTAGTTCTCCAGGGATTTGTGGTAGTCAATAGTTTCATGAAGAAGCAGGAAAAGCAGCACCAGTGAAGAAGAGCAAAATGACCCTCGTGCTTTTCTCAAGGCAGTGGCCACGGAGAGAAAGCGGCTCCGGCTGGAGGGATCCTGGTGTGACTCTAGTGATCCCCGGGAAGCGGGACAGATGGTGCCGGGGGGGATGTCCTGCGCTTCTCCCAGAAAACGGCCAGGCACCTGCGCCCCTCGGTGCTGCCGAGGCCGCCTCTCGTTGCCGGCTCCCNGGGCCGCAGCGAACACCTGAACTGGAGCGCACCAAGCACCGGAGCGCGAGCAGACCTCCGGCTGACTAATAGTGCTGTAAAATCTGCACCGTCACCCTCTTTGGCTCACCAGGAGAGGACTGAGGAGGGAGATGCCATCTCCTCAGAAGCTAATGCTGAGAAAGCACCCTCGCAGCCGCTGAGAAAGAACCCGGAGCCTGCTGGGCGTGCCGCTCCTGCTTTGCACAGGCGAGGTTCTAGTCATCAGGCCTCCTCCATTCCTCCAGGAGGTTTTAAGTTCTTCCAAAATAGACGCACAAATCGGAGAACTGTGAACTAAAACCTAGAAAATTATGTTCTGCCACCATAAGCCTCAAGTAACTTGTGACGTGCAAGGGTCTGAGGACAAGTCCTTAACAAATGGGCATAATACATTTAAGAGTAGCTACAATCAGCGAGTTTGACCATTACACTGTTGTTGGAGACCAACACTAGAATATAACAAGCGTTGTATTAGGGCAAGATGTTACACTTCTCATCAGAACCACCACCACTTAGGGTCCTTTATCAAGGACATCCCAGAGCAGTTAGGCCTTGGAAAAGGCAGGAAAACTGTAAAAGAATTATCCTTTCCCCCGCTAAGAAGACCCGACACTACCCTGAGTCTAAGCATAAGGAAATCCTAAAGTTTGCTCACTTTTACAGGATAGCTGTCATGGAATTTGATTCCCCTGAATAGATCCTCATTTTGATTTTAGGAATTACATCCAAGGAAGATCTGAAGACTTCACGCTTTTGTCTGGATTGTGAGAAAACTTGTTTGCGGCAGCGGCTGTAGCTCTGAGCGAGCAGCCTGCTGTGCGTGCAGAGATGGGACTCTGCAGCCTGTTCAGAGGAGTTTGGTGGCCCCTGGGAGTGCCAGGATTCCTTGTCCCGGGAAGTGTTGATAACCCAGGGATTTTGTTACTGCTGAGCAGTGCTTACAGCAGCATCAAGACCTATTCTGCTTCTCATCCCACCCTTCCAGCAAGCAGGCTGAAGGTGCACAGAGACCTGGGATGGGACCCAGCCGGGATAGCTGACCCCAACTGACCAGAGGGATACTCTAGAACCTGTGACATCACACTCAGCATATAAAGCTGAGGAAAGAAGAGAAGGAAGGGGAAGGATGATCAGAGTGATGCCGTTTGTCTTCCCAAGTCACTGTTAAGCGTGGTGGAGCCCTGCTGTCCTGGAGATGGATGAACACCTGCCAACCTGCTGATGAGAAANCTCCAGCAAGCAGGCTGAAGGTGCACAGAGACCTGGGATGGGACCCAGCCGGGATAGCTGACCCCAACTGACCAGAGGGATACTCTAGAACCTGTGACATCACACTCAGCATATAAAGCTGAGGAAAGAAGAGAAGGAAGGGGAAGGATGATCAGAGTGATGCCGTTTGTCTTCCCAAGTCACTGTTAAGCGTGGTGGAGCCCTGCTGTCCTGGAGATGGATGAACACCTGCCAACCTGCTGATGAGAAACTGTGAATGAATTCCTTGTTTTGCTTTGTGTGCACAGCTTTTGCTTTACTTATTAAATTGCCTTTATCTCAACCCATGAAGTTTTCTCACTTTTACCCTTCTAAATAGTAGTAGGGAAGCGAGCAGCTTTGTGGGGCTTAGATGCTGGCTGGGGTTAAACCACAATGGGTCCCCATGCAAGAAAGACATGGACCACTTAGAGCACATCTAGAAGAGGGAAGTGAAAATGGTCCAAGGGCTCGAACACCTCTGCTATGAATAAATGTTCAGAGAGTTGGACTTGTTCAGACTGGAGAAGAAAAGGCTCAGGGACACCTTTCGATATTAGACTAACACTTAAACTAATTTGATATCCCACTACAATAAGGTCACACACAAAGTGGATGTACTTTTTCTGGATTTTAAGTAAGGCTTTTGATACTGTTCCTCACAGCATCACTCTGGACAAGCTGTCCAACTATGGAATGAGCAGGTACATGGTGTGCTGGGTGAAGAACTGGCTGGATAGCCGGGCTCAAAGGGCTGTTGTGAATGGGGCTACACCTGGCTAACTATACAAGGTTGATGAATTCTCAGCTTGCATGAAGAATGTTGTTGTGGGTTATTTTAATATATATAAAATTGGTATGGTGTATTTGCATTACACCATTTGTAAGCCCTAGAAAGTATGGTTAATTTCTGTGAAGAACTCTCTCAGGAACACTTCTTATTGGCATCATCCCAATAATCTCTCTCTAACTTCTTATGTGCTGCTACCTGCTATGAATATATTCCAGGTTTTGCATGACAAGAGATGCACAAAATGATTGATACTCTTTCAGTAGTCTTTCAGAGTACTTCCTTATTAATTTAAGTGGGGGGAGTTAACTGGAACCTCAAAGTTTATTATCTTCCGTCATATACAGTAAGTGTGAGCTGATCCCAGGTCAATGAATAAATAAAACTTTCAAATATCATCTGGGTAGCTCCTGGGCAGGAACTCTGCTAGGAATGCTAATTCACAAGGAGGAAGCAGAGTCACCTGAGCTTTTGCATTCCATGCACTTGCAGTCTTTGCAAATACATTCCTGCTCCTGTCCATCTTGCAGAATTCATGTGGATTTTGCATTTAGCTAACTTTTTGGGTTGCTGGGGTTTTGTTTTGTTTTTTGGAGGGTTTTTTTGTGTGTATATTCTTTTGTTTTGGTTTGGTTGTTGGTGGTTTTGGTTTTTTAATTCTTCTAAGTTACAGCTCCTGGAAATAGCTATCTGCAACTTGCAGAACTCCGAGTTGCTGTTTCAAATCTGATGTTGTTAAGCTGCCAATTGCAAGGCTGTTTCTCTAGTTCTAGGTCAAATAACACACTATTTGATAAGTTATTCCCCTACAAATTACCTGAAAATGATAACATACCACTTATAGCCATAAATGCTTATATGTATAGCTTGTGGAATAAAACCTTGAAAACTCTGTCTAGTAATTAAAATTAAGAAATCCTAATTAAATAACCATCCCGAATGCCCTATAGAATGAAGAGAATACACAGTTCTAGAGTCAAACAATAACAAGGCAATGCTGTATACCTGGTAATATCTCTCATCTTCTCTAAGGCGTGTGAATTGGGACTCTACAAAATCCAGCACTGCACTGTGAGAACAGACACACTTTGAATGGATCAAAACTAGTTAACATAGATGTAAAAAGACAGTAGTTTAGTAAAACAAGTACATCTTAGAAAACCTCACTACAGTAAACAAATATTAATTTTGCAATTAGGGTATGCATTATTTATTTGTATTCTTGCATGATGGCTGTGTTTTCCTAGATTAAGGTGGCATCTGAAACAAAAGAGGAACTCCAAGAAGGGGTTGCCTCCTTGCTTGAACTTCACCTGCAAATGTATTTTCTGCAGCTTCAGTCACCCCAGAAAAAGACAGATGTATCTTTGGAAATCTGAACCACTGTGACTGTCTAAGAAACTAAGTCACAAACAGAAAACATACCAAATGTATATACAAGTCTGTCACTACTGGTTAATAGTGAATCTTATTTATAATATTGTCTATTTTATTTAATTAGGAATTTAATTTTCTTTTAATTACTAGACAGAGTTTTCAAGATTTTATGCCATGAGCTATGGAGAATCTAGCAAAAAATGAAGATGCTGAAAAGAATGGCGTGTGGCACCTCCACATTGCCCTTGAGGGTCTTTATAAATGGTAACAGGATATTCTGTAGTCCAGTTATAGTTCAGGAACTGCACTGTATATGGTTACAGGAGTAGAAGAGATCACATAAATCCATCACCTGCAATCGTGAACAGCTAGTGACATATCATCAGTCCAAAAGGAATCGCTGAACATCCCTCCTTCCATTTACATCACAAGTATGGAAAAAAGTAAGACCCTAAAGGCCCTTAATACAAAAGCCCCAGAGCTATAAGCCCTACAATGTAGAATCACCAGAAGGGAACATGAAAGCTCAAGCACACCACCAATGTCCTCCATGCCTTCAGCAGCTGCAACTTTATCAGAAGCATCCCAGGAAGGGCACTGCCCCTCTACTGTACAGGAAAGCGAAGGACTCCTATTATATCCTGCCAATATGACCTGTGAAAAAATTCCAGCAGTTTTTTAAAACATGATTTGATGAGCGGAACACACCGATATAGGACCTAAGAAGTTTTTAAGAACACTAGGCATACTGGCATATGTCACTACTCATCCTGTTGTCCAACTCCTGTTTTTTTTAGAGGAAGATGAAAGAAAAATTCCAGAAGCCAAATTAGCTACCAAGAGGAAAAAAATCCAACTCCTTCCTAAGCAACTAGCCCTTAAGCCCTGGGTAAATTCAATATAAAGTGCAAACAAACTATAACCAGGGGAGCAATTCAGATGTCTATACACAGATGTTTAATGTCACTTGGGATGCCCTAAGGTATCTCACCTCGCCTCCAGCTGCTGATCAAGAAGGGTGTGAGTCTCTCGTAGGGGCTGTGCCACATCTCCTGTGTTTCAGACACCCTAAGGCGCCTAAATTCATAGAATCTCAAAATGTTTTGAGTTGGAAAGGACCTTCAAAGATCATCTAGTTCAAACACCTTCCAATAGAACAGGTTGCTCAAAATCCCATCCAACCTGGCCTTGAACACTTCTAGGGATGTGGCATCCAGGGTTTCCCCGGGCAACTTATGCCAGTGTCTCACCACCCTCACAGTGAAGAATTTCTTCCTAACATCTAAACTAAACTCACCTTCTTTCAGTTTAAAACTGTTGCCCCTTGTGCTATCACCATGTGTCCTTGTGAAGAATCCCCGAACAACCTTAAAAATGACACTGAACACTCAAGTTTATGAACGAGGACTGCTCCCCAAGGGTCAAGCTCATTAGATAAATACAGGTGTATAGCACACCTACAAGTGAGCTAATTGCTTTGTGCTGCCCTTTATAGTTGGTGGATAGCAACGGAATAAGGAGTATGGGCAGAGATTAATCTTTTAATACTGATGCTTACATTTGGCAAAGCATTCTCTTAATCTTTCTCCCAGAGGCATTAACAAATCAGTCTTTCAAAGCTCAGTCTTCAATTTTTTTTAAGTCCACAATTACCTTTATCCTGTCATACAATCCATCCTACCAAGATCCAGCTTGAAACTGTCAATACTTTATACCAGAACCTGTCTAGGTGAAGGGTGGCTCAAGATTTCAGTCTTTAAACAGCTATCAGATTAAAAAAAAAAAAAAAAAAAAAGAGCATTTTTTTTCTTCCCTTGTACTTTCAAACATAAGTTGTACAGAAGGACAGATCAGTCTCAGCCAAGTTAAGGCATCTTCATTGCAGAACAACTCCATGAATGTCTGATGTCTGTACTGTCACCAACCACCAAAATCTAGTCAATACAGTGGAGTAACTGTCTCGCACTAAAGCAGACACCCATATCAAGGCTGATGAACCCTACCATTACTGTACAACATTTTGTGAGCCCTCAAATTGCACTAGTAGTTCTTTTGTACTCTGTTCCAGGTCCATTTTTAAATGCAGCCAGCATCCATTCTGATGGTTCTCTTACCAATGCTGTATCTGGGAGAAAACTGCCTCCCTGATCTTGCTTGTACATTTGTGGGTGTTGCCATGCCACTGCACTTCAGCCTGTTGGCTACACTGATACCTGATAGTTTTTCAATGGTTGTTGGCATACAGTCTCCTTCTTGTAAGTATGAAATGGATTCTTGGTTAGTTACATATAATAACTAATTGTGAGGCATCAGTTTATCAAGTGATCCAAGGTACCTGCTCTGTCTTCTATTTTTATTGACTTACATAATAATCAAGTACCTAAAGGGTACTAAACAAGTCATTTTACTTCAGTGATCAAAACATTAAAGACATAAAACATAACACTGCATTTTGTGCAAATCTGTTATAAACAAACCTTTCCAATGATGACTATTTTTTGAAACTAAGCTCCTTAAGAATTTAAAGTGCCCACTTTAACTTTGACCTGTTGTCTAGTGTGCATCACAACTGCCTTTTACACAGTTAAGGGTACACGAAAGGGGATTATTAAATTAGCTGCTGTAATACTGCAAACCATTAGCTTAGCACTGAATATTGCAAGTCAATGAGTATCTGTCTTCCACATTGCAACTCAGCATTTCACTGCCCCATTCTACTTGTAGCTGTGGTCAGCTGGGTCAAATGTAGATGAAAAGCCCTGAAGACATTTATCCTGTTGTGCAACGAGGAAAACTACTTCCTGATTCCTTCAGAGAAGTCCGACAATAGGAGATGATGCTCACTGCTGTGTTCCTGTAGGGACAGAGGAGCAGCAGCCACGATGAGCGTGCAGCGCACGGCCCTGCTCTACAGAACTTTGACTGAAAGAGGAGAGCGCGGCGGAGTGGAGAAGTGCAGATACAAAGGGTGAAAAAGAGCCAAGCCATCATTCAAGTGCCTGAGCACTCCGGTCACTTGCACACACAGGGGAGAACATTCCTCCCAGTGACTGTATTTAAACACATCTATTAGAAAGATGTATTTTTTAAAATACCAAGTAACTGTCAATCAACCAGTTTCTTAGCAAGTGACTTCAGTGTTCGCTTAGTGCAGTGCAAATGCATCTTATTTCATAAAGCAATCCTTAACTTCAGATTTTCACTGTGTTACAATGCCTCTACTCACACAACTGAAAAATTGCCTACTAGCAGATGTTTTGTCTGTTCAAGTGCTGTGTCAATCACTGCTCAGCTTTCTCCATGATAAATTGAACAGCCTTTCCGCTGGTAGGACTGGTCTCCTGTCCCTGGACAGCGTTTGTGGCTCTTCCTTAAGAATTCTCGGAACTTTCTCTGGTAATTTAACTCATCTTCACTGAGTTTTCAATTCTGTAATTGCAACCTTCACTCTGGGTTTCTGGATACTGTTTTATATCTGACTCTATTAAAATACATTTCATCAGATTGTAGTGTTTTGATTTTTACTCTTATTTACTGTTAATTAGTAAATATGATTTTTAGCATTTTAGTCAAACTTTGTCACCCTTTAGCTTTACTAGACTATTTACTGATTACATAAACATTGAACCGAGCAGCATTGGAGAAAGACTCAACTGCTGGTAAGCCTGATAAAAATGAACATTATTAATGCCTTCTCTCTAAGGATTGATACTACTAAATTCATTAACTACCTAATGCAGACCTGTTAATTTAGCATAATGTCAGATTTTGATCACATTTCAGAAAGCATTTATTTAGATGATATGGAGAAGCTGAGGCTTATTATAAGCATACATACACCTTCACCAACCCAAACTCTGTATTTACTTGAATCCCAGAGGGCATACAATTAGATCTGGAAAATCCTTCCTTCCTTCCTAAAAATTGCCTTTCACAGGCAGTAAATTTTTTTTCATCTGCATTATCCCGGCCTTTCAGCTCACCTGGTTAGGTTTTTTTCCAAAGTTCCCTGCAATTATCTCTGGATTTCATATTTTCAGCATTTATTACCACTTACATCCAGTGAAAGTTGTCTTTTCAAAGTAATGTGCTTTTATTAGCCATTAGTGTATGGATTTGTGATCAAATTACTGGGAAATAAACTAAGTTTGCACAAATGACCCTCCAATAGAGACTAAGAGCAGATGATGTGGAAAACATATAGGGACAGGCCAAGCACAATGCTTCACCAGCCTCTCTAAGTCAATTTTAGTTACTTGAAGCTCAAGAACTCCTGACCTACATATGCTTTAAAGGCTGTAGATAGCTTCAAAGGATTTTGCTATCATAAACTCACAGTTTCCCTAAATCCATATGAAATTTCAGCATCTACAACAGTCAGGGGCAGGAGTTCTACCGCTCGGCAATACAGTCAAGAACAGTTTCCTCTTTTGAATTTGCTGCTTGTACTTTGGGTTTGATATTTTTTTTTTGCTTGATAGGAAAATAAAACTTCTGTTGAGTCTTGTCATGACACTCAGATTTTTTTACCATCTGTCAAGTCTCCCATCACCCTTCTAAGTGGAGAACCCTAACTTACTCAGCTGCTTCTTACATGGAAACCGTTCTGTGCCCATGACGATCTTCTAGTCTGTGAATTTGTTTCAGCTTACTGTATTCTTGTTTGAGATGGTGGAACTGGAGCTACAAGAAGGAAGTGAAACACAGCTCTATATATAGAGTGTTTAAATTGTGTTCCTTCATAATTTGCCATTTGCTTTCTGACCACTAAGGAGCAAGGAGCATCCATCTGATTTCTAGAATAGGATTGCTACACTTTGTGGTTTGGTTTTTTTTTTTTCTTTTAGTCCTACTGCTGCTGAACTGCTCCAGTGACAACCAATTGTTTTTCCTAAATCCAAAGTGGCTACAGGTAAACAGCGTTGCTGTTTTGGTTGAATATACAGTTACAGTAGAAGACTCTGATGAAGAGTCAGAATCCCATTGTAGTAGATGAAGTACCAGCAATTATTAAATTAGTTCTTGCTTAAGATGGTCTCATCATTTAGGCCCCATTAGACAGGATAAACAGATGAAAGAGAAAAATAAACTGAAAGATACAAAGGCACAACTGGGAGACATGCAAATTTAGCACTGTACATATAATCAGCTGTGGAATTACGTGGTCCACAGACATTGTACTATGGAGAGCTTCTACAGGAACATTTCAAAAACAAATTTTTGACGGAGTTTCTCAACATAAGGGGAAGCCCAGCAGAACCAACACCACAGGTCCATGGAACCCCCTATGAAGAGCACATGGACCAAGATGAAACATTTGTGATTTTTTTTTTTTTACAGGGATTCCAAACTAGCTTTCATTTATCATTTGACAAGTCGCTACACTGGCTCACAACTTCTCCATACAAACCCCACCATACTTGGCATTTACTGTTCCTCTGATGTTGCAGCCACTCAGAATTGGTATTTCAAGAAGTCAGGAAAAAACAAAAAGAGCTTTGACCCACAGTGTCTTCTCTCCACACATTCTAGAAGGCTGTTACCATTGTTGGGCATTTCATGCAGATCTTTGCTATCCTAAATGATCATTTCATAAAATCATTTTCATAAATTTAGAAGTATCAAGACCACCACTCACGATCAGAACCCTACCATATTACATAATGGCTGAACCAAAACTGCAAACTTCAGCTCCTTTCCAATAAATCCCTCTTCTAAGCATAGGAGATGGGACAATAATGAACAAAAGAGAAGGATATAGAAGGAAACCAGTATTCAGTACAGTTTCTCTTTAGAACTTACTTTTTACCATGCTAATATGGGATAGTTGTTGGATTTTTCTTCAGGAGGAAGCTGAAGAAGAAAAAGAAGGTAGGCTTTGTAGCTGTTTATAAGTAACTCCTCCCATGCTTAGGGGCAGTGGATAAAAGAAAGCACGAAGGAGCTTGTTGAAAACTTAACAAGTGGGAGATGAAGGCTGATATAATGAGTTGATGAGAGGCAGGATCCAATCTCTCAGCAGCAAAGGTCTCCTCCACCCGTCTGCTTGGTCTTTCCCAAAGACACTGGGTCGGTTGCTACTGTGCCAGTGCACCTCTGTGAAGGGAGAGCTAATGCAATCACTCCCCTTCTCAGCCAAAAAAAAATTGCAGGGGAGAAGCAGGAGGAGAGAAAGGAGCATGCAGCTATCCGTGAGCAGTTACAAAGAGCTTGTTTTGATAAGGGAGGTCCAATGGAAATTTCCCTTTGGCTCGGCCCAAGGCCTGCTCCTGTTCGCACTGGTGTAACTGGGGATGACTCTACTAGCTTTTGGACTTACCACAAGCATTCGGGTTCTGTGATCTGCAAAAGCCATCAGACCCTCTTAATACTGGAAAGAGTAAGCAGGGATGTGATCACAGTCTATAAGCATCTCTGCACAGAAGAACATTCAGCCATCAGGAAATGTTTAATGTAAGCAGAGCAGAACAAAGTAAGTGACAGATGAAGATAGATGTAAACAATTCTCCCTTCACCTCTGGGTAAATACTAGGAGCAGAAACTGGAAAAAGCACAGACCTGTTGGCTTATGCATCATTTGTTCCCCATCCATATTATGTTCCATTTCAATGGGCTTTAGCTGTTTTATTTTTCTAAAAGAGTAGCATGAAATTCTAGTTTCATCTATGCTGAGTGGGTGATCACCACAAAGCCCTACAGATTAAAAAGTAAATAAATAAAACGAGCTGCATTTTTCTTGACTCTCTGTGCCAGGTGTGAATCGAGAGCAATGGGCTCTATCTACCCAGCCGAAGCAAAAGGGAACTGGCTCCATGCTTCCTTCCTCTCATCTGCTGCTGCCTGATGCCAGCCACTGCTGATGTCTCAGCACCTCAGGCTGGCTCTATCTTCCTTCCCAGTGCTGACTCCAGTGCTTGTTGCTACGTGTTTTGCCTGCACAGCAAGTTCCCAGACTACCTCTCTCAGATGATCGCTTCCCTGGCTGGACCTGCTCCTCTGCTTCAGGACACTCCCAAAAGCCGAGGCCTTCACAGGTCTGTGTGCACCAGCAGAGGGAACAGCCCAAGAGGGAGCAGGGCTCTTTCACCCCGGCTGGAAGGGCCGAGCAAAGCACAGTCTCTGCCCGAGCTCCCACGCTTATGTGCAAGTGTAGGCACAATTTGCTGGGCTTAAACACCTCGTCTCTTCATCGCCCTGGATACCATCAAGAGGAGAAAGGCAACACAGACGGAAGAATTTACTTTAGCTTGCTGGACTCCACAGCCAGCTACAACTCCCTGCTGCACATCCAAACCCTGCTCAAGAAGTTAATCAAAGCAATTTTGAGAGTCAAAGAAGCAGCAAATGGTATATCCAAGAGGAAAACATAAAGCATCGATTTCCAAATAGTCATCCATCCAGCATGAGAGTCTTGGCCACAGTTGGCTCATGCGCCATGTTCCACAACATCACTTACATCTCTTATGGGGGGCTGTGACAATTGCTCAGCTTTCCAGAATGTCTAGAACCCCCCAAGTTTATAAATCAATTCTCAGGGGAAAAAAAAAAAACAAAACCTGCTAAAACAGAAAAGATTCTAGGAAAACAAGTTGCTAATTCTAGAAGGGTCAGTTTGAGGAGAGGACAGCAATGCTTCAGGTAAAATTGCTTGAGCAGACATTGGGACAGTAAGACCTGGAAAATGTTAGTTGGCTCTCAAGAAAATGTTGTACAGGTAAATGATTGGGGAGGGACCTGTCTCCTGGAATATGGTTTAAGGTGTGGGTTTTTTTAATTCCGCATTGTATGATGGAAGGACAGCTGGTGCCTTCTAATCCTGCTGCAACAGACCGAATAACCTGTCTTAACAGTGACAGATATGCTCATCCCTTACAGAAGCTACTCCTACATGTGCTAGCTTTCTGCAAGGACCATACTTCTACTGAGAAATGACCTCTTACTTTAAGGCCTCTCACTTGCCAGTCTGACAGTGATGTGCCTGTAGCACTTCTAGGTTTCAAATGTACCTCAGAATTCCTGGTTTAGCCATAGAACATTGCCAAGAACATTGCCAATCTTACAAGAGCTATGGCAAAGGACGATGGATACCTTACAATTAACTACTGTTCTCACCAAGCCAGGTTCAGGTTTGTTCCCCAGAATAGCACAGTGACATGTGGCTGATAGTCTGAATTAGACCCTTTCTCAGCCACAACTGCCTGCTCAAGTCCTCACAGCAAAAAAAATGGTTTCCATTCTATTTTCTTTTCTGTAGTTTCTGCTGAAGTCTCCCTGTGTTCTCAATCTCAATGTTCTCTCAGTTTTAGGCTATAGACTCAAAGCCTGGGTTACTGTTAAAATGACTGGGAGATGAAAATATGGCATTTGTTCCTCCTCTTACAGTGTCATACATACAACCACCAGGTCTTTTCTTTTGATGACCCAACCAGCTTCTAACAATCACTCTGTGTTACAGCATCTGAGTGAATGGGATCCCATTTTTAACTCTGGATAGGTTTACACAGATCTCAGTCACTTCCCACCCCCCCCAAGTATGTCTGCCTGCTGTAGTCTAGGAGTTTCACTTCATCTGAAGACATGGTCATCACATGAGAAATTGCTTCAAGCAATTTCAACACATTTACTGAGCTTCCAGAGGTTACACCTTTATCTCCCATATTACATAGATGGGTCAGCTGACCCTATGAACTGGCATAACAACCTCTTTTTGTATCTATATTTTGTATGTGAGTGGTAAATGTATTGAATGCTACAGGCATGTGGCAGAGCAGAATTGGGAGCCTGGTCAGTACCTCAGAACACCTACTGCACTCCCACTCACCTCTGCTTATCAGTCAGTACAAAGGATCCCGCAAAATGTTCTTTGCTGGAGAATGAGGAAAATAACCAGACATTCAGAATGGGGGGGATCTTCCTACAGGCCAGAGGAAGCACTAAGTAGCAGAAAAATGACACGTCGTAATGTTCCTTGTCGTTATTGAGACAGCATGTCAGCTTGTCAATCTTAACTGTCCTATGAAATAAAGGGTGCAGAGTGGCAGGTGTAAACCCAGCCTGAAGAGTCACTAGGCCAAAACCTGATGTTTAAAGCTACTGAAAAATGAAAAGCAATCCTGTGTGCAAAAGGGGCCTCTTAGAAAAAGCGCATTAACTGAAGAGATAGAATCATAGAATCATTTAGGTTGGAAAAGACTGTTCAGATCACCGAGTCCAATCATAAACCTAACACTACTAAGTCCACCATGAAACCATGTGCCTCAGCACCACATCTGCAATAGCAACGTTCATGCCAAGCTGATAATCAATCCCTTGGACTTTAATTTACTAGGTAGCAGGTATAATGAAGTCTAAAACAGAACTCCAAAAAGAGGTCCAAGAGTGTAAGGTGTAATTTGGAGAACTGCCCACTGACCTTGATTTTTACTTTCCCCCACAACCTGACTTTAGAAATGCACTCATGAAACTCCTCTTCCTTGACAAGGGTTACAACAATTCAGCCAAACAGGGCCTGATAAGCAGTCTAAAAGTGTCCATTTAACCATAAAATACAAAGAAGTAGAATCCCACGATGTTTGAGGTGAATTTCAGTTACTTGTAAAGTTGTGATTGCCTGATAAATTATGTATAGAACGGTGTCTGTCCTCAGCCATGACGCTGCTCTAGCACAATCACACCAAAATGTGGCCTGTGACATTTTCACTTTTTCCTTTGCCTACAATTTGCCCTACAACCACACAAAGAGCATAACTGCCCAACCCCTCCCGAATGCTACTGTTCCCACTGCCAGGTGAGAACAAATACAACTCTTAGTCCGACAAGTTAGGCCAAAATGAAAAAACCTTCTCTCCCCAAACTGCGGCCCTCCTGTGGCTTTTTAACAGGGTGAGGGCAGGCTGTGTTTTTCTGTCTGCTTGTCACTTCATCCAAGGAAAACACAGGCTACTGTAGGCAGACAAGGGCATCCTGGGACACTGCTGCTCTGCACTGTACTTGTCAGGGTTGTGCTTTGGGGCTAATTTGCTCTTTATGTCTGGTCTCTATCACTGCTGAGCTTACTGCGATTTTCATGAATTAGATGTTTTCAGCAGAAGAAGGAGGCTACAGACACTTCTGTCCCTTTTACAATGCCTCCTCCCCTCTAGCTGTTTGAGCAGATAGAGAACCTCGGTCCCCAGGCCAGACAAAAGCCATAATTGACCTCTATTGACCTTAGTCAATTTAGAACACAAGACCTTCCCCTTCCTCTCCACTCACACACAAAACCTGAGGTCTGTCAAGACGGGCTCACATCTGTGGAAAAAATCAGTGCCTATACGCACATGTGCCCGTGCATGCATGTGTCCACATGCATCTGTCTGTGCTTTTGCATGTACGTGCATGAAAGTCTGTGTCGCTGCTTGCAGGCTATGTCGGCAGACAGCTACACACCCAGGCGTGTGGAGCGAGGTCAAAGCAAGTAAAGCTGCAGTGGGCCTCAGGAGCTGTTTCTTGGCTCTTAGCCTACTGAAGACCTTGGTCTTTCCAGTGCTACCACCACTGAAGACTTCTTTGTCCCAGTCTCTTGACCGCACAACCCTACAGCACTACAGCTTTTCGTATCCAAGAAGGCCAGCTCAGGCTCTGTCGTGGGACAAAGCTGAGTCAAGCTGCGAGATCTCTGCCCAAAGAGAGGGATAAGTTCGGAACTCCGCTCCTTGAGTGGAGTTCCCACTCCTTGGTGGCCTTCTCAGAGGAGATGGGACACGAGTTCAGTGAAGTGTTCACTAAGCAGTTTTGATGAGACTACCTGGGGACTGGCAGCTCTCTTCCTCACCAGCCACAATGCCTGCTGTCTGTGTGGGGACATTCTCCCTCCCCCCTT
>VWZY01006757.1:3500-29270 GCA_013399075.1 Chloroceryle aenea | reverse complement strand
TGGTGACGCTTTTAAAGAGGACTCAAGGTCACCCCTGTAATACCCCTCTGAACAGCAACATGCTGGATGTTCCTCCTCTCTGCTCCTCGTGGCCACCACCCGACAAGCTCCAAGGTATGAAAATTACCAGATGTCTCTTCTCAGCAGCATTTACACCCAGCCAGACCCAAGATGAGGATCTGTCCCATACCATCTGGGTTGCCCATTCTCCACTACTGTTCTTTGTATCTCCCCACCCCATCTGCTGAAGGCAGCAGGGCTGCTTTTTAGTTACATTATTCCTGTGTTCATGTCTCTTAAAATATTCTGGAGTATGAACTGAGCTGCCCTCACCCCAGATCTGTTCTGTCCCGCTCCGGGTGCTGCTGCAGCCCATGGTGTTTCCCCCTCCAAAGCCCAGTCCTCCAGAACAGCCGACCTGAGCTGCACTTTCTGGGTGTTCCATCAGTTTCAGGGCTGACTGGCATCCTGTATGGGAATTTATTTATTTTACTGACTATAAGTGCTTTAAATTGCTGCTCCTGGAATGGGAAGAGCTTTGTCTTTGCACCAGATTTCTCTTGTGAACGATGTTCAGTGTAACATGGGCTGGGAGGTAGACACATTAGCAAGACAGGATCATTTGGGGATAATCTGGTGTGATGTTGGCTCCTTTTCCTTGCTCTGGAGTACCCAGGAGTGCTCGGTTACGTACCCCCGGGGGGCCTGGGGCTGCAGTCGCTAACGTGGCATCCCTCTGGACCCTGCAGTCTGGGCAGGATGCTGCGTGGCTTTGGTGCTGCCTGGCAGGGCAAGTTAAGGACAAACACCATGGATTTCTGTGAGGTACCTGTCGTGCTGGTAGGCTGGTTGTGATTCTGTACTGTATTTTCTACCCGAGGGGTTGGGTTTGGTTTGGGGTTTTTTTAAAGCATTTTAAAGTGTGATAATCTGCATGACAGTTGATTTACCATTCTAATGTTTCCCTCCTGTCCTGTGTTCTACCAAAATGCATCTGTGGCTCCCCTGGTATAAAATAAAGCCAAGTTTGCTTGAATAGCTGCACAAATCCCCACTGTTATCTATACGGCAGCAGCTTGTCAAAGAAAACTGACACTGGCATAAAGTCTGTTAGGAAGTGGGATGTGCAGACCTCTGGGAAGGAGCTTTTCTGGAGGCTCAGCGCTGGTCATTGAAGTGCTTCCAACCACAGGAGCTTCCTTGGTCTGAAACTTGAAATTCTGAATTGGTGGGACTTTCTGTGGCAATCTGGGCAAGGCAGACAAACAGCAAGGGGTGTTTCTTTTCTTAGCAATGCTAGAGACATCGAGCCGAGCTGAATATTGCATCTGCTCAACAAGTCTGGGAGCTACATTTCATACGGCGAGGGTTTAAATAAATCCTCCACTTTATATTTCATGCTGGTGACTCATCCAATCAGTCTGAATTAGTCTTAATTTATTGCAAACTGGGGCAAACCACAAAACTTTCTGGAGGGGAGGGGAAGAGACTGGATTGGAATTGCCTTTTGGGTGGGTTTTTTTGACAAATAGGTTGAACGTGTGGCATAAACTTGCAATTTTGGTCTTTATCTTGCAAAGTGAACGGGAGGAGTGAGCTTGATGTTTAGAAGGAGCTCAAATTCTGATTAAGAATTCTGTTCTGAGGGCTATTTCTGACATCATCAGAAATGATCTTGCAGAAAGCCAGCCATTTTTACCACTGCTGTACCAACCATTCCTCCCTCCCTGGCTTTTTCAGCAAAAAGCTTAAGTCTGCTTTAACTGGGCTGAGAAAGGGTTTCTAAGTGAGCTTTTTGCTGCTTCTGCTGCTGTTGGAAACTTGCAGACTTTCCACCCATTAGACATTTTATTTCTAGCCTGTATCCAGCTCCAAGTCGCCAGTGTTGTCTTGTTTGAATTCTAAACAGCTTTTCCAGCGTTGGTGTTTCTCGCTCAGACAGACTGACAGCAAGTGTCCATTTTGCTCTCCCTCTCCTCTTTAGTAGACTTAACATTGGGAGACCTTTCAGGCTTCCCTTAGAGAACAACCTCTGCTTCCCCTGACTCTTTATAGCAAGCCCTGAGACTGGGTTTAATCCTTCATCGAGGACTAGAAACCTTCTGCACCAGCAGCCAGGCTGATAAGACCCAGCAAGTGCAGAGCAAATGATCTTTTGCCAATTTGTTAATCATTCCCATTTACAAAAACCAACCAAACAAAACCCAAACACAAGCAAAACCAACCAAACACACAGAAAAAAACAACAGCCAAACAAAAAACCACCACAAGTTTGTCTCTTTGATTGCTAAAAATATCCGAGGCCACGGGAAGAGCTGCCCGTGTCTGGGAATGCCACTTCCCTCTCTCGGGAGCAGTGCTGTGCTGCAGAGAGTGTTTTTTTCCAGCCTCCAGTGGGTTATTCTCCCTGGAATTGTTTATTCAGAGTGGCTGTCACCAGGGCTGGCAGGGCTATGGTGCTCGGGCAGCGCTCGCTGCCACGCAGGGTGGCCCCAGCGGCTGCCTCGTGCGAGGAGAGAACTCTGCCAGCACCAAAATGGGGGGAGAATGCACGAAAGGAGAAGGGGAAAGTGTAGAAGCAGAACAGCCACTGGCTGAATCTCACTCCTGAAACTACACAGGAATTTTTTTCTCTCTTGTCTTTGGATTACAAATCTTGAAAGCGAAGCTGGTCAGCAGGCCGTTAACTACTTACCTCCTTCTGATACCCTCGGGCCTCATCCCAGCCCTCAGTGGCTGCTGTCTGTTTATTCTCCTCCATCTCCCCAAGGTGGAGAGCAGGGAAAGCACATTCAGCATCCCAAATATTTTATTTATATCCCGCCAGCCGCGGGTAAGTGCCTCCAGCCTTCTGCTTGACATAAATCTGGTCGTCACCTCCTTCCATCAGCTCCTTACGAGAGGAGGTTTTATTGCAAAAGGAAGGATTTCCATGGATTTGGGGGTTTGGTGACCACAAATAATAACCTCCTGGCTGGTAGTGTGCTTGGGAGCTGGTGCCTGTGAGAGCTTTCGCTGTGGGGGATGCTGTGATGGGGATGGGATCTGCAGAGCCCTGCGAATAACTGCCTTGGGTGGTCCTGTTGAGAAGGGAGGCTTGGGGGCAGCTGGGGTTTGCTGCCCTGCTGCAGCAATAAAACCTGCTCTAGAAGGGAGATGGTGGCCTGTCAAGTGATGGTGTAAATGAGGTCAGAGTTGTCAGGTGCCTTCAGCTCTGCTTGGCCTTTACTTGGAAAAAAAACACAAAAGAGGGAAAAAAAATCCAAGCCCACCCCCCCTCAACCCAGCCAGCAGTCACAGCCCTTCGTATGATGAATTTTGGTCACCAGCACTGGGACAACTTCCCTTAGCTGCCTCTTGCAGATGCTTTAGAGATGAGCCACAGCTCATGATTTCCATGGGATGTTGAGCTAAGGAAAAATGATGTGAGAAACCACATGGTTTTGACCAGGCTCCATCCCTGACGGCCCTGCTGCAGCTGGGGGTGCGGGCCCTGCACCTCTTGGGTGAGTCCGTGGAGATCTGGGCATGGTGCTAATCTAAAACTACTCATTCCAGCTTCTTCAGAAAGTACTACAAGAAATTTTGCAGAGAAAGGCCCCCAAAGAGGGAGGGCAAAGACAGAGTGGAGCAAGTGCCAGGAGCTGCTACAGCCTTGTGAGCTCAGGAAACCTCAAAGGGAGCAGAAATAAACCCCCCTTGGTCACAAGCAGAGAGAATGGTCTCAAAGCCAAATTGTCACCATGCTGGGTGTGGGGTCATTTCTGGGCAGCCAGGTCATGTCTGGGCACAGTGGAGAGAACGCTGCCTGCAAACCCTGGCAGCCAAACCCTGGCAGCCTGTCCTGTCCCGCTGCGATCGCTCCCTCCCTGCAGGAGCACAGCTCCAGGGGCTGTCTGAAGCAGGAATGGGAGACTGAGTCTTTCCCCTCCTTCCCCTGCCCCGCAGTCATTTACACCATACCCTGGCTATTAGGACACTGGTGTCAAACTGGGAGCGTGATGCCAAACTGGACTGGGACCCTCCTGCCAGCATCGTCAGCCGCATGGGTGGGAGGGTGTTTGCTCAGTGGAGGCAGAAGGTGCTGAGCTGGGCAGAATCAGGCTTCTCTTTTCTATCATTTGTTATTGATATTTGCTTAATTATTGTTAATGATTTTAATGATTATTTCTATCTATATTCACCCCTCTATCCATCTCCTCCCTCCCTCACAGTGGCCACACCAATACAACACAGGCTTAACTTGTCATAAGGGAGACTGAGGGGAGGTGGTGGAAAAGCTTCCTGCCAGGCAGAGCCTTTGGCAAGCGTCAGCATCTCCTCCTGAGGGGCCAAAGAAGAAATTTATTAAAAAACAAAAATAAATTAAAATAATCTGTAAGAAAAAAAAAAAAATCTGGCCCCTGGGAATAGGAATGGGCTAAATGAGCTGTCCCAGATGCAGCAGGCTCCTTCCCGTGATATTTATAGGATGGTTTGTGTTTTAAAGGAAGAAATCGCAGCCAAATCATGCTGATTATTACAAAATGTTAGCTGCTGTTTGTGGAAGAGCCTGTCAGGGAAAGGAGGGGAAGAGCTGGTGTCTGAGCCAGCTCAACGCAGAAAAAAAGTGTGGGAAAGTCAACATTTAAAATAATTCTGCGCTGTAGGGAAATGGCTGGAGCACCTCATACGGAGGTCTTGGCACCTTCGAATGTTTCCAAGTGCCTCCCTTTTTGCCCTCTCTCCTGGGTGTTAAAAACTGGTGGGTTATGGGATGTGGAAGGAGTAAATCCCAGGGGTTTTTTACTGTCGGTGCCAGTGTCCTGTTCAGGGGGTAGAGGGAACCCCCTGAAGCTCTTCTCCCTCCCCGTGGTGAAATGGAGGTTTGGCTCTGGGGTGGTGCCAGGCTGGAAAGCATCTGGGCAGCTGCTCGGACGGGGGTGGGGTGGGGAGGGGAATTGCTGAGGATGCAGAAGAGGCTTTAGGGTTCCATCACCTTGGGGTGGTGGAGGCGAACGCCCAGTGTTTTGAGGGTGCAGAGGTAGAGAGCATGTGGCTCTCTGTGAGCGGTAAAAGCTTCCTGAGGAGCAGCCCCTGCACAGCCTCCCATGCCCCTGGCGCTCACGGGGTTCCCCTCCCCGCTGTGTTTCAGGCTGGATGTGGCCAGGCCATGGCCCAGATGGAGCTGCTGTTGGCAGCCGCCGCGCTGATGCTGCTCGGGGCCACCGTCAGCCTCTGCGTCAAGTGCCAGCTCTCCGGTAAGGTCCTGTCCCCTTGTGCTTTGGGGTCCTCCCCTCCTTGTGCTTTGGGGTCCTGCTCCCAGCCTTGGGTTGAGCTGCAGGTGTCACGCTGGCCAGACCCTTTCCCTCTTGGGGTGTCCCCTCCAGATGGATTTGGTTCTGCTCAGCTCTATGAGCTTGAGCTGGAAGGGTCTCTGCTGGGGGCTGGGGAGAAGCCGGGGGAAGGACCTCCAAGTCCTACAGCACCTCTTCCTTGGGGTGGATGCAGTGCTGTGGGATGCAGACCCCTCTCCACTGGCACCATGGTGAGTGATTTTGGGGCACCCAGCACCATCCAAATGCACAAAGCCTGTGGGATCTGCGGGGCAGACAGGCAGGAGGAGGGCAGGCATGGAAGGGGAGGTGGGGGGATAAATCCACATACACATTAAATACAAAGAGAGTGGGGCAAGCACCCACCCCAGTGGGGTTTTGAGCCCACCTCTGAGCACTGGGTGGGTTTTACTGGGGGAGAGAGGCTGCAGTTTGGGGTTTTGGGGACAGCAATGGCTGGTTGGATTTGTGGTATCGGAGACAAATGCTACACTTGAGATCTGGATTTAAGAAGAAAAAAATTAAAACCTTTTTGCAACTGCTCCTCGCTGCCTCCACTGTCCTCTTATTTTGTGAATGTGTTTTATTGGTCTTTCTGATCTTTAACTCCCAAATAATATTGTTTCTTTTTTTTCCATGTCTTCCAGCTGCCAAGCGAGAGAAGCAGCTGAGAGAGCAGAGGAGCCAGTAAGTTGCCTTTCACAATTGAGTTTCTCCCCCAAAGAGCTCACCCGGGGTGAGACCCTGGCCAGAGCCAGACTCACTCTCTGCCTCGCAGCTCAAATCTGGATTAATATAAACCAAAATAATCCCA
Source organism: Chloroceryle aenea (assembly GCA_013399075.1). Lineage (NCBI taxonomy): Eukaryota > Metazoa > Chordata > Aves > Coraciiformes > Cerylidae > Chloroceryle > Chloroceryle aenea. The sequence continues at coordinate 23,141 of VWZY01006757.1, read as the reverse complement.
GAATGGGGCTTGCAGGGCAGCGTGCCCCAGCCCAGGGCGCTGCTGGAGGGGTAATAAGCCAAAATTGAGCTGAAGCTCTGTCAGTGCTGCCTGCGAGTCATTAATCAGATGGAAAAAGCTCTGGGAGATCGGAAGGGCAGCTCTTTATCCTGTCCCGTCATGGTCTGAGATGATGTAGAGGAGTTAGGAACTTCCTAAACAAGACCCTGCCCTTGGCTGGTGCTGGCGAGACCCTGTTCCAGAGCAACCACCGGCCCGCAGCACAAGCAGCGGAGGAAATGCGACTGTACACACACGTACAGCCCCCCATTTCCCTCAGCAACAGACAAACCACAGCTCAACAGCGTAAAGGAGGGAAAAAACCAAATAAAGCTGCATTGTAACCTTTGAGATCAGAGCAAACGTGGTGCGAAGGGGCTCTGTGAAGGCACAATGGGGATGGGGGGTTGGCTTCTGCCCCGCTTGCCCGGGGCCAGGGGAGAGGCTTTGCTGTGGTCCGTGGCAGACCAACCAGCACATGCTCCATCCCCTGCGGGCTCCTGCTGAATCCTCCCGACTTCTTGTGAGCAAAGGGGTTTAACTTCTGTATGTTGACAGGTCCTTTGCCTGACCATCTCCCACCAGCCTTGTGTGGCCAATTCCAGCTTGGGATGGGGCCACTCTGAGGGTCCCCAAACCAGAGTTAGTAGGTGCAGCAGGAGACATTGAATCCTGTCGTGCTCCAAAGAGCAGCGCTCCTGTTAACTAAAAAGGGAAGAAGTTACTGGGCGTGTTTGTTATTTTTATTGCTGATCATGGAGGGTTTTTTCGGGTTGCTGTTAAGGGATGTTGGCAGGGGCAGAAGCAGTGGGGTTTGAAGCCATTTCTTGGGTGAACACCCAGGTTTTTTGTGGGTGAAAATGCTCTTCTGACCTTAGCTGGTGCATGACGTGTCAGAGTAGGGATTGCCCTAAATGATGTTTTTCTCATCCCTGGGTCCTTCCCTTCACTGATGTTGGCTGTTCCGCTGTGGTCTACAAACACATCTTGACTTTGTGTCACAGAGAAGTCTGGGAAACTGCTCCCAGCTCCCAGGGGTCCTGCAGAACTCGCCGAGTGATGCACCTCAGCGTTCCACCAAGCCCAGGGTGGAGGCTGTACTCTCTAACCCTAACCCTTCACTCACCAGGATGTTCTTGCATCTCTTTTCCTTGTCATAGACCCCAAAATCCAGCTCAGGTTGTACCTCTCTTTTTCCCAGGCTCGAAAGCCAGCGGCGGTTCGAGGTGATTCGATCCCACTGCAGTGAGTATGACCATTGCACGGGGGTCCTGCAGGCACACAACGGGATGGCAGGGGGAGTAAAACTGAAAGGGACACCCTGCAGCTGGGCAGTGAAATGATATGAGGCTGAGATTGTCAAAGCCACCTTAGTTACTTCTCGGGATGGGAATTCTCCTGAAAAAAACTCCTTTGGCAGTGGAAACAAATCCCTAAAGCAACGTCCCTGAAATGCAGCGCTAGCCCTGAGGAGACAGTGGAGTGGCTGAAGGGAGTGACTCATTTTTCATCACCCCCTACAGCTTCCTGCTGTGTGAGGTGCTGACCTTTTGATTTTTATCCTGAAACAAGCTGCTGTTGGGGTCTGTATGAAATGTCATCGTCTGCAGATGGGCTCTGTGGGGCAGCTCATTTCCCTGGGACCTCGCTGGGCCTGAGCCCCGCGACTCCCCTGGGCGTCTTTGCTTCAGCCCAGCCAAAGTTCACAACCTGTCGATGCATCTGGCAGTGTGCAGGGAGGGGTGCTGAGCGTGGGAAAAGCCCTTGAGTCCAGTGGTTTTGGGGAAGAACAGGTAAGAAAACAGCAGTGGGGGTTGTAGCTTCCTCTGGTGTGTGTCAACTATGTCTGTGGTCTGCACAAACACCAGCTTTTTTCTGTTTGTTTCCTTGTTTGGCCATTTATGAGCTTTCAATGATTGATTTGGAAGCTATTTTGGGATGCATTAGAAAAATACTTGCTGGTACTGGGCAATCCTCTCTGGTGGGTGCTCTGTGCTCGTTGAAATATCTGCTGCTGTCATCAGAATGACCAACCTCAACATGAGGAAAATCTTCTTCACTGGGAGGGTGACAGAGCCTGGCCCAGGCTGCCCAGAGAGGCTGTGGAGTCTCCTGCTCTGGAGACTTTCCAGCCCCCCCGACTCTGTTCCTGTGTGGTCTGCCCTGGGTGACCCTGCTCTGGCAGGGGGGTTGGACTTGATGATCTCCAGAGGTCCCTCCCAACCCCCACAATTCTGTGAATCTGTTTTGTTCTTGGTTCTAGGTACAACCCGAAGGTTGGACCAAACTAAGGAATCTGGAAACTATTCAATAGCAAGGTAAGTAAAAAACCTAACCAAAACCTAGCAGTAGAGCCAAGGCTGCCTGAAGTTCACCCAACATACCCAAATGTTCAGGATTTGGGGTTGGGTTCTGGTCCCTGTAATACATGGTTTGGACAATACCCAGAATCATGGAATCACAGACTGGTTTGGGTTGGAAGGGACCTGTAAAGCTCATCTGGTCCAAACCCCCTGCCCTGAGCAGGGACATCTGCAGCTAGAGCAGGTTGCTTAATTTATTGATAGTCAGTAGCGGGTTTAGACTGTTTCTAGAGTTTTCTTTAGTCTGACTGCATTCTACTGGCAACTGTTGAAATCAAACCCAAGGAGATGAGCTGTGACTGTCCAAAATGGGCACATCACGAAAAAGAAACAGCCATTCTTCATTTATAACCAGTCTGACATGAGAAATCCCCTTCTCCCCATCACCAAAACCTCCAAGAATTACACAGCCCCAGTAAATCTGCTGCAGTATCCAGGCATAGTTATTCCCATTTTGAGATCTGACCTCAAACTCTTTATCTCCCACCGCTTGATGCGTGTCCTGCTATAACCTCGCAGGGAGGTTTCACAGATGGTCCTTCTGGCTCGGTCATTGCTGTGGTTTGTAAATCCTGCTCTGGTTTGTGAAGACCTGGGATTTGAGCTCCCTCTTCTCTCTTTCAGGAAAAACACCGAGAAGCTTGGTGCCTCTCACCACGCTGGCTATGGTGAGTGTCTGCCCTGGGATGGGCACCAGGTCAATGCTCTCCTCATCCACATGGCGCTGGGGAAGCACCTACCACAAAATTCATAAATGGGAATGTTGCAAATCTCGGTTTATTTGTGTAGGTGCTGCCTGGGAGCTCCCAGTGGTTTTGGGAAGATGGAGCCTCTGAGAGGCTGGTTCCTCACTGGCAGACCACAGGCAGGGCACGGGGCGGGGGCTGTCCTGAAAATGAGCTGGGCAATGGGTACCAGTTACTCCAGGGGAGATTCCAGCTAAAAGTGAGAGGAAATATCTTCACAAGGACAATCATCCATTGGAACAGTCTCCCCAGGGAAGTGGTGGAGTTCCCAGCACTGGGTGCTTTTAAGATTTGGCTGGACAGGGTGCTGGGACATCTTGTCTAGACCAGGCTTTTGCCACCATCAAACAGCTCCCATCTCTCACTGTGAGCCTGAGCACAACATGTCCTTCTGCTTTTCCCTAGGGAGCAGGACCGAGTCCAGGTATCAGAACTTCCTGACAGGTAAATGCTGCAGCCACAGGTCCCAGGGTTTGGGGAGGGAAAGCTGCTGAGGTGATGGGAGGTTACTGGGGGGAGCGTGCAGGCAGCCGATGCTGCAGCTGGCAGAGCTCTGGCCTGGGTAATTTAGAGATTGCTTTAGAAGACACACGCTGATCTGATTAACGGTCAGAGCGGAGGGGGACGGGATGCCCGTGAGCTCTCTGCTCCCTCCCAGGGCAGCCTGAGCTGGTGCTTGCCTTAAGAGGATTATCGCTGCGTGGGGCTGTGCTCTCCTTCCCCAAACTGAGGAGGATATTCCCAATATCCCATCCAGCTGGCAGGATCTGTCCGGGAGGAGTGGTGAGCCCTGGTGTTCTCAGGGCCTGGAGAGGGTCAGGACTGCCTCCCCCTGCTCCAGCCTCCAGCCCTGCTGATGGATGGGCTTTGGGGCTGTGTGGGGAACATCTGCTTTGGGGATTTGTCTGGTTGTGCTTTGGGGTGGTGGTTTGAACTCATGGCAGGGTTTGATGTGCTGATGCCAAACCCTTTGTGTTTGCAGAAGACTGCCTGCAAGGGGATGCTGCCTACGTGTAAGTAGCTAGTGGCTGCCCACTGCTGCAATCCAGCTGAGCCACACTGGTCCCATTGTGGTCCTGTCTCTCTTGTGGCTCAGGCTGGGAAGCCTGTGGGCTGCCTCGGGCAGGAGGAGCTGATGGTGGCTGCTCTTCTTGCAGGGAGCCCGTACCTCTGGATTACTACAACTGTGCCAGGTTCTTCACCCCACCCTACGGTAAGGTCTCCACAAAAGCCAGAAGGGTTCCTTCACCAGCCCGGCTGTCCCATGGCCTTTCTTGGCCTAGGTCTGTGTACAGGCTGAAGCAAGTGTGGGTCTGAGGCATGTTTGTTAAGGGGTCTAGCAGAGCTGTGGGGCCTGAGGGATGCCCAAGCCCAGATCAGTTCATCTGTTGCTGGAGAGCCCAAATGCATCCATGGTTCTAGCTGTAAAAAACATTTAGTTCTTACTCTGTTTCATCTCTGGGCAGCAGTGAATTAGGTTTTGAGGTTAGCAATAGAGGCACTCACGTGGTTCAGATGCTCATGGGCTCATCTGGAGAGTTGAAATCACCAGCAATAGAACAAAGAGCTTGGGTTGTTGGTTTTTATTAATTCCTTTAAGCAGATTTTTGTTCTAGATGCTAATAGATTTGTGTGCTGGGCTCAGACAGATGTTGTGCTTGGACTGGGGCTCAGTTCCCTCCCAGAAACTGAGATTAAGCCTGAGAAGGCACCACAGTCACAAACTTAATGCTCACTGGGAAGGAATCCCCCCAGCTGCTACCCTGGGATGGGCATCAGGGTGTTCACCCTTCATTGGAGCCAGTCCTCTCCCCATTCACCTTATGGGCTGCTCTAGGGCTTGTAGTTGTGCTTACTGGGCTTTATTCCTATCCATAAGAAAAGTCACAGTGCCTCAGGACCAGATTTGGCCTCTCTGGTGGTGCCGTGGCTGGCGAGGCTTGGCCAACACTCCCAGTGTGGGTGATGGTGCTCCCATGGGCAGCGATTGCTGGGCTGGGCTGGACTGTCCTGGGGGTGCCCTGTCCCTGGGCCAGCCCCTGGCCTGTCACCAAGACTGGTTTTTTAGCTAATGCGTGTTTTGCTGGGGGAAAACAGCCCTCTCCTGCTGGTGCTGAGGGAACTTCCCAGGTTATCTGCATTTCTTTAAGCCCTTTCCTGCCCCCTTCTCTCCACTAGAGAAAGAGGAGGATTCCCATTCCTATCAAAACGTCATCATTGGAGTGTCCTGTGTCTCCGAGCCAGGTACGTGTGGTGCTGCTGTGGTCTGTGCGTGTTGTACGAAGGTGCCTGGAAGTGTGGGGAGGGCAGTGGTTTGCTCAGCTAAGGGAGAACACCCTTGTTCACGGGCTCAGCCCTTCCTGTGCCTCTGAGCGGGGGTGGAGGGGCTGCCCCAGGCACAGAGCAGACCTGGAGCGTTTCCCCTTTCTGCAGGAAAATGCATGTGGTGGTATCTTACCAACCAAGAGCTCCGCTCTGAGATGATCCCTTTAATTAGATTTCTGCAGCAGCTCAGGACCTTTGGGTCTGTGTTGCTTCTCTAGGTCTTCCAGTGTTGTTACAACCAAGACTGATCATGGTTCCAGCTCAGGTTCTCACCATGGCCAGCCCGAGAGTGCTGCAGCCAGCGAGCTGCTGGAGTGTGGCATTGGACCACAGTGGCTGCTTAAGGGCTTCCAGCTTCTATCCTGAGATGTTGCAATCAAAATAGGAAGTCAAGTTGGTTTCCTCTGGCAAATTAACTCAATGCTTTCTGCACTGCTAGAGCCTGCCCTGCCTCTGCCTGGCTTTGCACGGAGCCATTGGAGGAGGCAGGAGCTGTGGGGACCAGTCTGATCCCCCCCCATGCCTGGAGATATCCAGGCACGTGCTCAGGGCTGGAGAAGCGATGAGGCAGCATCAGCAGACCCACGGCAGGACAGCAGCCGCCCGGCTGGAAACTCAGCCACGTGCACGGGGCGGTCAGAGCGTGGCAGGAGGAGGAGGGGGTTTCACAAAAGGCCATTTTTAGTCCGCTTGTTGTTCAGCATCGTCCTGTCCAAACTCTTCTTAGTCACAGATGATGCTGTAGACTACGAGAACAGCGCAGCCATAGACATGTGGAAACTCCAGCACACACAAGGTATGTTCTCAGCAGTGGCTTGCTATTTAGAGATGGGCTCGTGGGCAGGGTGCCCATTGCACTANCCTCCGTCTTGACACATTTTTTTCCCCAATCATCTGTGATAAACATCTAAGGCAACGTGCAAATTGTAACTCAGTGCTGCTGTGATGGGACGTGGTGTTTCTAGTGCTCAAAAGGCCACCGTGCAGGTGGCTGTGTCTAAACTCTGACCACAGGATGCTACAGAAGAACGTCCCTCTTCACGTCTTATATCCTCTTATGTTTTGAAGTCGCCCTGGTTCAAGCTCAGCCCTGTAATCCCCTTGGACAAAGCAACACGAAGCACGCACAGCCCGTGGGTCAGCCCACACCTCTCCTGCGGCCACCGGGGCTGTATGCTTCTGGAGTGAACCTTTAAACAGCAGCTGAATCTAACGTGTGGCTTCCTGTGAAGCGTAGGGGGTAGTCTGGCCTGGGAGATAGTGGTGAATGTATATATATATTTTTTAAGAGCTTTCCGTCTCTGGTGTGGAAGCTGCTGAAGCAAACTGATTCTTCTTATCCTGTTTGCGCACTCTCTAGATTAAATCTAAGTCTGTCTCTTTTTGGCTCTGTAAAGCTGCCCACGCTCGCCGGGAGCTGGCAAACTCTCTGTGACCATTTGGAATGGCCCCTTCAAGGAGACCTTGATACTGTGACCTGAGGGTTTCTTTGCCCAGGCACAAAAATGTGTCAGCACTGGTGGCTAAAGATGAGTAGGACGTGTGGCGTGTGGATGATGTGCATGTGTTTTTAGATCAGCCTGCTTACTGACCAGTGCTTCCCATCCTCGCTCGCAGCCCTGCGGGCAGAGAGCCCGGATGATGAGCCAGATTATGTCAACACAGCCCCTGCGTCAGGCCCTGGCCCTCTGTCAAAGCAAAGGTAAGAAGAGAGCAAATGGCCGAGGTATTTAGATAGGGGTGGGAGGATTGTGGTTATGCCAGAGAGAGCTGGGCTGGAGCTTTGCCCCTTGCCGGCGGGGCCAGCCAGTGCCCAGCAGCCCAGGGCAGTGCAGGGAGCAGGAGCAGCCTGCTCTGTGCTGTGCCACGTCTCTGCCAATGCCAAGTTGACTAATGCCAACCATGGAGACAAATTTATCAAAGTCCATAGCCCAGCCCTGCCCTCCTGCAACAGCAACTGAAAACCTCTTCAGAGCAGCTTTGGGCAGAGCTCTGAGTGCTGCAGACAGGAGCCCCCCCAGAATCAGCCCAGAGGCTGAGCAGCATGAGGGAATCCCTGGGCTCGGTTGAGCCCTGCCTGCTCTGCTGCCACCACGTATCCTGTCCCATTAGCAGCAGCAGGCCTGATGCTGCCAACAGAGAATTATCCAAGGCAGTTAAAGTGGAAAAAAAAAAAAAAAAAGATCTGCATAAAGCTGCAGGAAGGTTGCATGGCACCGGATGAGTGGGTGATAAAACACTGCCAGAAAAACAGCCCCCAGATACACCAAGCACAGTGACAGGTTCTGCATTAGCTCTTCTGGCTCAGAATGGGCTCTCGGAGGCCTTGAGGAGCCTCTGCAGCAGCAAAGTGTGTGTGGATCGCTAGGAGAAGGAAAGAGGAGAAGAAACTAGTGTTCTGCTAATGCACAGGTCTGTGGTGTCTCTACATGTTGGTTAGAGTGTAGAGATGATCATCCTGCTCAGACCGGACTACAGCTCCAGCTGGGAGAGGGACTGGGACCAGTATCACACTCTTTGTCAGGTTTTTGCCCTCTGAGCACCTGCAGAGACACAGCAGGATCACCCCTGTGCCACATGCCAGCAGCCCAAACCGTGGGCAGCCCCCAGATTCAGATCTTTCTGAAGCTGTGCAAAGTATTTAAGATTTGCCCCCACCACACAAACCACAGTCCCCATATTGTCCACACTGCAGTGTTCTCTTGGCACTTCAGCAGCCCATCCTGCAGCATTAGCTCTGGCAAAGCCTGTGCTGGAGGGGGAAGCTGTGCCAAAGGCAGGCTGTGGGTTTTGGTCCAGGATTCAGTGTGTCACCCGTGGCACGCAAGTCACTTCCCAACAGCGGTCTGGCTGGTAGCAACCACAGTTCAGACTCCTCTTCCCCAGCTCACAGACACTCGCTGCTCCCCACGGTCCAACACCAGCCTCTGCTGGGATGCAGCTGAACGTGGCCTGGCTTTTAGCTCCGAGAGTGGCCCTGAGACGGGGAGACCACCAGACTGCTCTGGTTGCCATTGTAACGGGGAGGGTTCACACCTCCTTCAGAGCTGAGAGGAACAATCGGGGATGACAGGGGCCCAAAAGATTTTGGGGAACTTCTGTAATGTCTGGATGTGATTTGGTGGAAAGCAAATAATTAAAGCAGTACAGGGGCTGCTATAAATCCCCCCTCCCCAGCTGGGAAGGTAGAAGAGGGAGGAAGAGCTGTCCTGCAAAGCACTAGTGATAAAGATTTTCTGGGAAAACCTCTCGTGGCTGTAAGTGTAAATAAATTCTGGCAGCTCTGTAAGTAGACTAAAACTGCCAGTGCACTTTTTGCCATTATAACGATGCCGCTGTTGCAGCCTTTGCTAGCAGAGTGATGCTATAAAATCCCTGTGTCCAACCAACGAATGCCAGTGGAAGCTCTCCACCAAGGGAGGGTTAAGTCAGGAATGGGCCCATGGCACCTCTGTGCCCTCTGCTCTGCTCAGGGATCATGGTGTGGGAGCACAGCTGGGGCTTCTGCTTAGGCATGGACAGCTTGTAGTGTGTCCCCGGAAAGAAAACCTAACAGGCAGCAGAGTGAGGAAATTGAAAGCAGGGATTAAAAGGCGGTAGACTCAGTATTTTTTTCCCCCTCTTCTTTCAAGCATTCTGCATAAAATCTGAAGAAGTCCTTTGCTGAGCTGTAAGGGCACATCCAGCAAGCAAGAACAGAGGGAGAGGGGAGACTTCAATCCCTCCTTGAAATCTCTTCTCCAAACTGTGCCCAAGATCACGTAGAAGGGGTGCCACTGAAAGGAGGAAATGCTCTCCTTGGAGTCCCACAGAAGTCCAGCTGCAAGCCTGCCCCTGGAGAAAGCACTCTGCCCAGCACCGACCACAGGCAAGCCGAGAGCTCATTACCCCATCACATTTCCCAGCACATCTACTGGAGGGAGGATGGCCAGTCCTGTCAAGCACAAAATGAATCTTTACATCGCTGAGCAGTAATGCAGCCAGCTACATAATGTGTCAGGGTGACTCATGCATGATGGTGTTAAGACACAGGGATTATGTTCTGGCTTTCTTCGCTCTCCTACAGAAGCAGTTTCCTGTAAGAGAGGAGCTGGCAAGGCAGAGGTTGCTTTTACAACAGCAGTGGTTCTCTGGAACTGAGATACCAATCTGTTCACAAAAGCTAAAGACTGAAGAGGATCAAATCCCTGCCTTATCCACAGCTTGTAATTCACAGTATCTGTCTGCAGCAGTTTTCCTCGTGCTTCAGTGTCCGTTTTATAATGATACAAAGATGCTGCAACAAGAGAGAAGGTCTGATCCACAGCTGCCAGCTGCAGAAACTGCACCGGTCTTTCCGTGTCACTGTAGGGAACATCAGCCCTGCAACATAACCCTTGTCTCTTGAGCCCTGGTGCACAGATCTGGCACCGTTGTAGCAGTTATTTATTAAAATTGAAAAGCATTCAAAGCAAATGCGGCGTTTTGTTAGGGCTTGCTATGATACAGAGCTTGTCTGCATGGCTGGGGGAGACAGGCTGGGATGGGAGCGTGTGGGATGACCCAGAATGGTGTGCAGGTTCTGATGGGGAGAAAATGTAGCTCCTTTAAAGCCTTCTTCCTCAAAACTGGTATAGAAAACTGTGCTTCAAGAAGAGATGCGGCCGACACTAACGTCTCCGGGAGGGGTGAGAGTGGGCAGAAAGGTGGAGCTAAGGGCGAGCGAGCTCTGGAGCAGGAGAAGGGGATGTCAGGTGCTTCCTGCTGCAAGTGAGCTGGCTGTATTTTTGGCAGAATCACTGAGACCGCGGGGAGCCACCGTTCCTGTGGCTGAAACAGCGAGGGGGTTGGTGTTGGGCTCAGATTTACTCAGAGTTCCTACAAAGGTGTTTGCTCCTGTTTCTGTGGGACTTTTACAACAAAGAGAACCCAGAGTGCTTCAGGGATGTGCACGTGCGGGCAGCTACAGTTGCTCTGTTTGCCCCAGCTCCTTCCAGTCCAGCTCCCACTCACACCCTTTGGCTTCCTGATGTTCAAATGCTCTCCAAAAAGGATGTACAGGTGTGGGACACCACTGTCCCAGTGAGCCTGGAGAAGACGTGGTGACAGCACAGCCCAGGTTGGCTCTGCACAGGCTCACAGACAGGCAAGAACACGGGGAGATGATGATACTGATGTGCATGGCTCTTGCAGGGCTGTGACATTGTCATCCTTGGCGACTCCTTCAGCACCTGAGGAAGCTCCACTTGGAAGGGCGAGCTCCATTGTCAGTGGCACGCAGGGATGTTACACCTACTGGTGATTCATCTCTTAAGGGGAGGGAGCCATTAAGTGATTACGAGAAGATTAGCAGCAGTAAAAGATCCTTGGCACACAGCATCAGACCCAGACAAAGAGCTCCCAGAAAGTTCCAGCTGTGCCAAAGCACAACGTTTACTGCTCTTCTCGCTAAGCAGGGAGGTGGATCAGACTAATTACATTTTCCTGGTATAAAGTTCTTCCACTGCCAAAATCTAAATTTGAAAGTTGTGGAGATGAAGCAGGCAGGGCAGGAGCTGGATGCTGAGCATCCTCCCTTCTCTTATGGGGAGCCTGAGCAAATCCTCCCCTTGCAGTGCTCCACAAGAGGCAGCTGTAGCAAGGGGTAAATCTGCTCTCAGCCTTGTAAACATCTTGAAGGACTTTTCAGCCAGTGATCTAATTATGCTGGAAGGTACCCAGGGACTGTTACAGACACTGTCATTGATGTTATTACAGTCTGGCTCTGAAATGGTTTGTGGTGGGTGAGTCTGCCTGCATGTGTGTTCACTGTCCTTTCAGGACTTGTTTTTAGGTGTGCAGAGAGTCCTGGTGCTCAACCAAAATTGCCAAGCCCCCTGTTGTTTGCACATAATGCAAGGAGAAACACCACCTCCCCTGGGTCCATGACTCTCTCTCCTCACATTAGGGAGGCAGCCAAGTGAGCAATTCACTTCCTGTTTTCGGTTGAAGACACATTAGAGGAGCAGCTTTGGCACCGACAGTGCAGCTCGCAAATGGAGCTGGGGAGCCTTAGCGAGTTCTGCCCTCAGAGGGGGTGAGCAACCACCTTTGGTAGAACCAACTGCACTGGTGGCCTCTCAGACTGATACTACTCCTCTTCTTAGGAACACTGAGTATGATTCTGACCCCTCACTGCTATAGACGATTAGCCCAGAAGAGAGTCAGCTCCAGGATGGAAAAGCAGCCACTGAATACAGTCAAGAGAAAACCACTTTAAGTAGGAACAGGAAGGTGACCATCCACCTTCCTCACCTTTCCACTGGCACCAGCACAGTGAAGTGCAGGTAGGTACCTCCAGTGGGTGAAGATCAGCCTCCTGAGTCCTCCAGATACCGTGTTTGCCATGTTATAAAATTTCTGCAGCCACCCCTCTTCCTTTGCTGCTCACCAGTAAACATGTTGAACTGGAAAGCAGAGGCAGAGCAGGGTGGGCTGTGATGTACGGCCAAAGGAAAACTAACTCACTCTGTAAATGTGCCTTATTTAAGGTTTTGGGGATAAAAGCCGAGATGCTGTGTCTGTAGAGGACTCAGCAGCTCAATACTAAATGGTGAGTTGGATATAAACAAGCCAAGTCCAATAAATTATTACACAGCCATTACTCCAAGAGCCGTTCGCGTTACTCCACGTGGGAGCAAGCGCATCTGCGTGTTAGCTGCCGAGGCACTCGCTCTCCAGCCCTTTGGATCCACAAAGGGCTGTCTTCAGGTTCTCAGAGGAGCTGCAGGAAGTCTTGACAGGGCCACGCTGTGTTCTGTGTGGCAATGGAATGTGTTTAATTATATCACAGTGGCTCTGCTCGGAGACACGCATCTCATGTCTGGTATGGAGGTGGTCAAATTCAGCGCACGGTTGTTTTCACTCTGCAGTTCACACTTTATTGCTCATCCACATGGGCAAGGTGGTTTCCACAGCAGGACAGGAAAGCACCATGCTGTAGCTTTTTGGGGTGCTGAAACTATAGCCAAGTGACATTGCACCTAACCTGGACAAGCCAGAACAGAAAAGGAAATGCAAACACATCCCAGAATTTGGTAAATTTTTAGAAGTATCTAAAATAGCTGGTGACATTAAGAAATGTGTAGTATTTCTCCTCTACAGGCTTGGTGAACACAGGGGGAGCTCCCAGGCGTGGCACTGCTCAGCTCACCTCGATCAGAGCTTCATTGTCTTATTCTGTGCAAAAGCTTTTCTGCCTTGGCGAAACCCTCCTCATGACCAGGTTTGAAGAGCCGTCCCTAACAGCAGGGTTCAGCTTTTGTTTCTCCTGCCATTAGGTCTTGGTTCCACTGCTGTAAGCTGTTTTGTTGTGTGCACTAGACAGGCCTTAGTGCTCTGGGCTGTCGCAGTCCTCGCTTCTAGCTCGGTTACCCAGCAGGTAAGAGTTCTTGGGTCAAAGTAAATTTTAAAGCTTTATTTGTCTAAATAAAAAAAGAAAAAAAAGTACAAAACATTTTTACAGTAGAACCTGGTTGCTTTTCTGAAATTTAGACCAGGAAGCTGCCACTCTCACACGCCGGGCCCTCGCCGTCCAGAACGCACGCGAAACAAGAGCTCAGGGAAACTTCTAACTCGCCGTAGGGGCTGCGGTCTTCTGACACAGCCTGGCCAGCAGTCCAGCCATTTGTAAGAGTGAGTTCACACCTTCTGCTATCTTCATGTGAGTGTACCCGATTTCCTGGGGATAAAGACATTGTCACATCTGCTTTCTCCCCCAGCTGATGTTCAGTGTGACTCATGACTAAGCAGAACATACCCCTTACTGCTACAAGAACAGCTTCAGTCACCTGAGCTCAACAGAATCGCTGCTTCTCATGCAGACCAACTAGAATGATTTGGTTTTGTTTTTCTTCTTTTACTAAATGCAAGCCTGTATTTCCCCACTTGCTTTGTGTAAAGAGCAAGGTGTGCGTGTTCGAGGGGGGGATTTAACTGTGAAGAGTGGTTCCATTACACCAGGTAACCACTCCTCGACTGGCTGTTAATGTAATTTTACCAGTATAATATTTTACTATCTATTGGACTAGAATCAACTATGTGCTTAGAAGAACATTCTCAAGGAGTTATTTGAGGTTTTGATGTAAATTCAGCCAGCACTGCATTTGTTATCAATTCTAGTCAATCACTAAAGTGTCTTTTGGCACTTCTGTGGGTGCTTAGACTTCAAACTTCAAGTGACCATTCTCAATGGCAAACCGCTGACGCAGAGTGAGAAAGCAAGTAGGAGTAAGAAGTCAAGAAATACTATTAATATGTAGCATATCTCAAACAGAAAACCCTCAGGCTGACCTTGGAATATAGGGATCCCATCCTCTTCTTCAAAAGGCCCCACCAGGGGTTAGTACTAACCTTGATAAATTCCAGTTTCAGATATTCTGGCATTTGAAAGGTTTTACACACGCGGAAGATGTTGCCAATCACATCTTCTGGAGAGTATCCAAGTCGCCACAGGTGGGCAAGAATCTGTGCAGGCAAAAATAATCCCTCATTTATCTGCAAAGCTTATCAGGTGAGTCAAGGATATTCACTTTTGGAACAGCTGTTCATAACTACTGGAACCACACATTCTGTTGATCAAGTGATTTAACCTCAGTTGTTTAGCAAGTAATTTCAATACAACTTAATTTTTGGCTTGTTGGCATCTTCATCTGAACAAACCACTGCATAAAAAGGGATTTAATTCATCACCTCAGCTGCGTGGTGGAGCCCTTATCTGCAACAACATACACTTAGCAGTGTAACAACCTACACTGAGCATTCTTCAACACAAACAAGAATTCTGCAGAGGAACCACATCCAAAAACCAACCTTGTATGCTTCGTCAATGTTGGCATTGATGCAGTGCTGAATCATTTCTTTCACGAGCAGAGGATGAGGCTCGTCGCACACCTGAATCACAGAGAAATGTTACACTTCAAAACACCAGAAGGCTCTGCACTAAACCCCTGCCTGGTATCTTCACCAAGCTTCTACACAGGTGAAGTGCTGGATCAGGCACGTTCTGCAATGCAGATTAAATTCTAAGTGATCTGTTTTTGCAGCTCTCCCACCGTGGCACACTTAACAGCATGGAACGAGAACACCCAAGTACCAGATTCAAAAGATATCACTGCATTTCCCAGCAGTGAAGTGATTGGTGGGCTTTGAGAGAGCTGGAAAGCCACAAAGCCTCAGCCGTGCCTGCAGGGCTGGCCGGTGCTCTGTCCCTTTCCAAAAGGCACTTTTTTAGGGCCTAACTGTAGTTGCTACGCGCAGTGTTGCGCGCAGGCTGGCAAAGCACTTTCAAAGGCTCCCACACCCAACGAAGGTCTCAGCCAGCTGTGGTGCTGAGCTTGCAGAGTGGCTGGACACACTGTTACTGACCTTAAAGACGTTTTCACTGTTTATAAAGCCAAACCCAGAATACGTGGACTGTAAGTTGTTTAATGCCTGTGAAATTAAAAACAAGACTTGGTTTATTTTCTGAAGTGCTTTACTTCTCACTGCCCTCCTCAGGATGAAATAAACTTTTCAGGAAATTATTCCAATTAAGCGACAGAGGAAACAGCAAATGGGTGAAGGTTTTGTTCCCTTACACAAATTTGGTAGCCACTTCCCACCAATTCACTTATCAGGAGCAGATCAACCTCGAAACCTCACATAAATAAACCATTTCATTACTCTTGTCCTACAGGTCACATCCCCTTTACTTTGCCTCTCCAAAGATAAAGCCTCGAGAGCCACAATTCAAAGGGGTTGTTTTTTGCTTGAAACAGAAGCCTTTGTCTCATGGCCTTTCTTCTTCTTTTACCTGTCTCATATCTCCTTGGGCTGTGAAGATAATGGCTTCCAGTCCATCGTCCGTATATGGCACGTCCTCTTTCTCAACGATTTTCAGCAGCCTTGCAAGGATTTGTGAGTCTGTCAGCTTGGTGTAACGCAGCACTGCACACCGGGACTGAATGGGTTCTGAGGACAGAGATGCATTGTTACCATTTCCCTCCTCTCAAAAAAATAAACCTTTTTGTTTTCATCTTGGAAGAAGGTATCTCAGCTTCCACTTCTTCATTTATCATCTTTTAAATGTCAGCTCCAGACAGAGGACAGCATCTCCTTAAGCATATTCGGCTGTTACAGTCCTTTGCTTGAGCCCAAATGTGCTATTTGAGTCTTCCCAGATACGTGCAACTGCATATGAAGTTTGGCTTCTTCTGTTTACCTGTTTTCTGAATGTCTGTGTTCATCGTTACTGGACACGAAAAGTCTAAAGGTCTATTAAATGGTCCCTTCCACCCCAAACTATTTTCCAATGGATTAGCCTATAGGCCAGCTTTTATGTTTTGGAAAGTAGGACAACAAAAGGGGTTCAATTAACCATCCATCAGACATCTTAAACTGCGCTGGGGTTGGGTGGAGATTAAAACCAAAGTAAAAGAAATCTGCTTCTGCAGTCAGGCAGAGCACTACCCAACCAAACCAGCCGCTCAGAGCCCTCGCCAGCTACACAACCATACTCGTTTTTCATCAGCTGGATGTACAGGGGTTTGGCTGTTCAGAAGTACCATGGTTTCCTGCAAGGAGCAGGCCCAAGGTATTCCTGAAGACTGCCTTGGAAGCTAGCCAACGGCACGCAGGACAGATGAGAGAAGCTCCCAGGAACCAGCAGCACTTTACCTATGATCTTGTCAGAGGCGTTGCAGGCGAGAGCGAAGCGCGTGGTTTTGGAATAAATTTCCATTGTTCTTCTCAATGCTTGCTGTGCTCCATCTGTCATGCTGGGGGAGAAAAGAGTTAAGCCACATTTTGCCCTTCACTGACTTATAGGTGCAGCCTAATAACTATTTTTGTAAAAGCCACAGATATTAAATGGTGATTTGCAAATCACTTGGTATTCTGGCTTGATAAACTAGGCAGCTTTTTCTAGGCATGTGAACAAATCACCCCACAATGCAGGTAGTCACTGAGACCTCTCAAAGCTAACAAGCAGAAATAAATCATTAATACTCTGAAGAATACTGCTAAGAATGCCACTGCTTATATGCAGGTGGAGGAGAATGCCCCATTTTCATCCAGTGGGATTGCCTGTGTAAGCCAGACTCTTCCAAGGGAAAGAGACGGTAAACTGGAAGCTGCTTGTTCATATCCAGTAAAAACACAAAGTGTTTCACCCCAGTACTTAGCAGTGGTCTCTGCTTGATAGGAGTAATCTCATCAGAACACTGTTCAATGCATATTTATTTCCTAATTAATTATTTTTGATAGTCAAATCATCTACGACTGCCCAAGACAGCAGCTCAGCAGCTGGGAATGATGCAGCACGTTTCATGTAGCAGCTGAGGTGAAGAAAAGAACAACGTACCTGTCTGCCTCATCAAGGATGATTATTTTATGCCGACCTTTTGGAAGCGTGACCTTTTGCTGGGCAAACATTTTGATTTTGTTTCTCACCACATCAATGCCTCTGGAACAACAACACCAGCGACTCACGGTCAGTTGGGTGAAATGACAAGAGATTTTTGTTCAGCAGCAGCTAAAGCTCTCCTGAGCTCCCTGTTCTCCTGCTGGTCATTCCTGCCCCTTCAGCTGTGCCAGCAGCACTGCTGTGACACTATGGAGTAAACCAGACTGCCCAACTGGTTCAGATTTAAATACCAACTCTCCTCATTTTTGGAGGTTTGGAAAAAAAATCATTTCACTGCATTGCTCTATTTGTATCTATACAATCAGTAACCCTGCTTGCAGCACTGCCACAGAGTGGCTTATGTTTGGCAGAAGGTCAGGGTAATAGCTGAACAATGGCAGGAGAGTTTCAGCTGCTTTGCCAGTGCTTTGCCCAGCTACGCCCGCAGACCTGGCTGTGACTCACAGGAGCTGAGGAAAACCAGCTGGACAGACAGCATCATTCCAGAGCAACACCGCTGCTTTCCCAGATGGAGGCTCGACTAAGACTTATTTTTAAAAGTTAAGGCTTTTGCTTTTTATTTGGTTCTGTTTAGAAAATGAATGTTGTGATTCTATAGCTCTTCTATAACTGCTATTAAGAAAGGCAGGTAAAATTTATTGTTCTCATCACCATCCCTCCAGGAAATGTCCTCAGAATATTTCAGGATGGGTCTGCTACAGAACTTGGGAAATATTATGAGCCTGATCCTTGGAGTAGAGTCAGTGTCCTCTACAGACCCAACAGCCTTATCCTACATTTCAATCCCAAATTGCCCTTGCAGAGCTGATTTCTACCACTCCACTTTTTTACTTAAGCATCAGAGAGTTCTATTATTAACAACTTGTTCATTTTTCACTTTTAGGAGGATCTTCATGAATGCAGGAGCCTTAACTCTCTAAAGTAAATTCAAGAAAGCAGTATGTTATGGATTCCACGCTCCATCTGGTTATATTTTTGTGCATGCAGGTCTCTACTCAGTTTAGAAGCTATCAAGGAATAACATCTGTGTTGGTAGGTGGACACCAAAGATTGGTTTTCCAACTTCTGGTTGGAAAAGCTGCGTTAAAGTAAGTCCTTGAGGCCTCCCTAGAGCACCCAGACTATCATGCTGGCCTGAGTTAATTAAAATAAAAATGGATAGTTGCTGCTTCATTAAAATTTGATAAGGTTTATCCATTCTCACCTGTCATTTGAGGCATTCAGCTCCAAAACAGCATCCTTTAATGCAGGACCAAGCAGAGCACGGGCCAGGCAGAGGATACTGGTGGTTTTACCTGTTCCTGGGGGACCCTAAAAATGCAAAATGCAGCAATTGCTGGTGAAGTTTAATGTAATTTTCTAAGCTGTACTCTCTACAATGCTCCCAAGTCAGGAAAAATGTCTACAGCAGAGAAACTGAAGAGACAACATCAGAGCAGAGGTTGCCCGAGTTCAGGATCCTGCCTCCACCAGAGGAGGGAAGTGCTGCAGGGAGAAGCACAAGAGACACTTCAACAGGCACCTGATGGCCGGGGCAGTTTTTAACAGCAAGCCCTTCGTTCCCTGTGTCTTCTGCCAAGAACTCTCCTCTGTGACCATCCAACCCACATCCCTCTTACAGTACACCCAGGCACAGCTCTGTACTGGGAGGCTATTTGGGCTGGATTTCCGATGCCGAGAGCAACACAGTGAAACACAGTCAAACACAGCAATACTTACAGCAATGATAATATTTGGTACGTTCCCCTCTTTTGCAAAGACCTAAGAAAGAATAAAATCTTTTAAATTATACAAAACAGCAGGAACCAATGGTTTTCAGCTCTGATTTAATAATGAGGAACAGAGCAACAATCTCTTTTCTTCCCTCGTGCTTTTGGTTTTTGAACCCTGCTGCTTTCATGTGGTTTCTTTTTTTAACTGGACCGTTAGAGTCAGTCCCAGAATACAGGGAAAAAATTAAAAGCAGTTAATCCCCCAGATTTTTACAACTCTCACTTTTCTTTTGCATCTGTTGTATGTTTGCCAGTATAAGCTTTTTGTTAACAAATACTGTGTTCACAAACTAAGTTACCAAGGAAAATATTTTTCTTCCCGAAAAATAAATGTTATTATATATATGATGTATATATTTCTTTCTGTTTATATTATATATATTTGTTTCTTTCTGTCATTATACAAATTATTCAGTATTATAACAGCTATGAATTTTCTGTTATATCAAAGCCGACATCCCACCCAATTCAAGGAGGCGTTATTTCCTTAGAACACTGCTCAACCGTGTCCTAAAATAATTTCTTAAGTATATCAGGAAGTGTTTCTTCCACATACTCAAATACCGATGTAAAAATACAAAAGTGCTTATAGTGGTCTGCAGATCTGTGAATTTGTTTTTGAGCTGACCCCTAAAAGGAGAGACAGCTACACACCTCCAGCCTGCTGACTGTATCTTCATTTCCAACTATTTCACACAGTTTCAGGGGTCTGTACTTTTCCACCCTGCAAAAGGAAAATCTCAGACACTTCAGCACATCTAATAAGAGTTGAATAGTGCTTCAGACCGGCAGAAGAGGAGGATTACATTACGATAGCACGGGACAAAGGTGACATGATCTGTCTTTAGGGAAAGCGCTGCAGGAACCCCTTTCGCTAAGCACAGCATTCCCACAGCACTCGCTCCTGGAAGGCGGTTTTATTGTCATCATAATAAAATGGAAGAGGAAAAGGAAAAGGAACGCTCAGGAATGCC
>VWZY01006755.1:134253-192089 GCA_013399075.1 Chloroceryle aenea | reverse complement strand
CTTTGTAACTGCTCGAGAGTGATGGGTTCGCGGCAGCCCAGGGAGGTCACAAGCCTCGGAGGATGGCAGTGACTTCTGTTAGTATTTGGAGCCGTCGGCCTTTTGGGAAGGCTGGTTTGCAGCAGGCGCTGGGTGTGCGAGCAGAGAAGTTCTGCCGTGGTGTGCTCTGATGGTTCAGCGTGTAAGAGTCAGAAAGTGCTGACTGAGAGCGCCTGGTGCAGTGTTTCCCCAGGATACAGCGTGCCGCTTTCCCCTGTGCTGTGCTGTGTGGGCAAACTGTCTGAAGCCGTGGGGAGTGGAGAGTGTGCGGTGGGCTGCCTTCCAATAAATAAACGCGCGTTTGCACGTGTCTTTTTCTTGTATTGATTTAGCTCAAGGGAGTTTGGTTGGTTGGTTTGCTTGTTTGTTTCCCGAAGAAAGATGAGCAGGAATGAAAAGGACGTCTGAGAGGAATCACTGCGAGAAAGCTATTAAATGACAACAAGCAGTTGGCTAGGAGGACTTAGTACTGAACTTCATCTTTAGATAACTGATTCTCTTTCAAAACCACTCTCGGCATTACTTTTTAAAAGAGGACTTAAACTCCTAAGCCTCATGCTTACATGTCTTTGTTCGGTTTCAGACTTCCATTTCCAAGCACTCCACATGCTCTCTGCTACAACAGTTGGCAGATAAGCTTGCTCAAACAAGTATTTCACCTCTTATTTCTACTATAAACATTTATAGAACAGGAACAAGCACAAACAGATCAACACTGCTCGCTGTTGACTGCTCTGAGAAGCGTGTCTTAGCTTCTCAGGGAAGGCTTGCAGTGCAACTACAGTTTGTGGCCAAAGCTTTTGGTAACAGTTTCTTAATAGATTAACGTAAAATGTTTGGGCAGTCTTGCTGGCTTTAAGTATGCGTAAATGTATCATTCTGTACTTTATGCAGTACTGTTACACTCCAGCACAGCCCCCTCTGCGGTGTATTCTACGCTCGAGCACTTATCCCGGTTTTAATATGGCCAAGGCTTTTCAAAACTAGATTTACAGGAAGTAGTATAAAGGTAAACTGGGGAAGACATTTGAATTAATAAACGTTTATTTACAGCATAAATGGTGAAGAGATCTAAATGTATTTAACAAAGTATAAATATTAATTAAAATAATATACCTTCAGCCTTGCTTGAAGTAATAGTTAAAATGTGATTAGCACCAGTTGGTCTGAAACATGGTAGTTTGGATTGGCAGAGGAATGCATTTTCTGTCTGAGTCTGTGAGAGATGTCATGCATGTGTTACAAGGCTCTCCAAAAACTTCTTTTTTTGTGTAATTATCACACGCATATACCTCAACATAAAATAGAGAACAAAAGGAGACTGGCTGAAAAGAGGAGCAGTCTTCCTTAAGCAAATGGACAAACTACTGTTTCTTTGGAATGATCCGGAGTTGTTAGAGTCACAACAACCTTCCATCTGGATGTGTGAAATGGAACACGTGACCTCCAGATTGGACTTGGTGACCAAGAATCTTACCTTCTATTTTCAGTAGCCAATGATATTCTCTGAACTGATTTTGTGACAGATTTCAAGCGATGACCATGTAGATGAGAGTCACCTTGAAATGATTTTCTCTGCGAATATGCAAACAAGAAAGTGCAGGTAGAGGCTTCTTTTTAAAGTATGTCCACAAAAGCTGGGTTTTCTTACGCTGCTGTACCCTTGAAGAAGGTGGAACAAGGTGGAAGGCAGTTACTGGCCTGTGCACACAAACTAATGGTGTGCAACTTTGCTGTGCAGAAGGAATCTTAACATGCACTTTTTCATAGCTGGTGAACTTGGATTCTTGCCCCATGTTTTGTCAAAGTCAATCTAGATACTTGGGGAAGCAGAATGACATGATGGTGTCAGTTTTAAAACTGTTCGGAACGAAAGGAAACATGCTGCTCCAATTTAAACAACTCTTTGTTCTGGAGTTTAAACCAACAACAATACTTTTCTGTTAAAAGGAGTTCAGAATCAAAACAAAACAGTTTGGAAATACCTCATGAAAATGTTTACATTTAAATATATCAACTTTAACAGATGATTGATTGATGTATCTTGGGTTTTTTCAGTTTATCACAAGTGTTGAGGTTTCAACTCTTCACCCTGGTGCAGGGTGGGGAATTTTGCTGGAAATGTCAGCAGGTTGGGTTTTTTTGTGTTTGCACAGAGGCAAAATAATTTCCTGTTCAACCCATTTGAGAAATAAGGAATTAAAGGAAATGCTGTAGGTCACACTAGGAATCTATAAAAGCTTCTGGTTTCCAGCTGCTGCTTGACATGTTGAGCATGGAATCAGCAAATTGCTAATACAAATACAGGGTACTTATATAAAAAAAAAAGGATCAACCAGAACATTATTTTTTTCAAAATGCAGTATGAAGAATCTCTTCATCTGAACACTTAAAAACATACTGTCTGCTTCAATTGATAATTTGAAGCTAATTGTTACTATCTCCTAGCAGTGTTCCCATGCTAAATGTCTTACGGGAATGAATGCGACAGCACACACCCGCACGGGGCAGTCCTTAGGTGTGTTATTTACTATTGCCTATAATTACCTCGTATTTCTTGTGTCACATATTTACTGTGTGCTAGATAGATGTGCCAATTAATGTGACCCGCAATCTCTCTAGTTGGGAGGTAGATACTGGTGAATTATCACTTATTTGTTGCTTATGTCCTCGACTTCAGTAAAACAGGAGCAGTTCCTCCGAGAGGAGAACAAAATGATCTCCAAGGGAGATCACAGTTTACAGATTACAGTTTGCTGTAAAAGTGCTGTGACCGAGCAACTAAACAACGTGAGCTTAGGAAACCAAATTCTGTTCCAGCGTAAAGACCCATTGCCTTTCTGTGGCACAGACTCTCTGGGCGAGCAACGGCACTAAGGCTGCTGTGAGGATAGAGCATCGAGTGCTCTGCAGTACTTGGGTACTGTTGGGATGGTGGTTCATACAAACACCTTAGCCTACACACTAAGTGCCCGGGCTTAAACAGCAGCTTCTGGTTTTGGTGTTGTTTTTTTTTAACAGCATAAATAGGAAATGGGAGGACAAGTCACAGAGCCCTTCAAAGGGGAGACTACAACTTCTATTCAGTTATGGATGAGATCCAGGCGTGTTCTTTTTGATCCTGCGTAGCTGACAGAGCTCCATTTCCTTGCCTATCCTGTGTCTTGGTATCCTGACTGATGTGTCTTTTTTTTTTTTTCCCCATCCCACGTGGAGTGCTGGCTCCTTTTTTATCTAGAGACTCTTGAGTAATTCAACAGGAAGTTGCAGCAACTCTCAAAACTAAACAAAACCTCAGCCTTGCCTTTGAGATAGTCTCATACAAACACCTTTAACCTTTAGGTTTGTGGATATTCCTTCACCTTGAGTCATTGTCTGAAATCTTGGTCGATTTGGGCTAAAAGTCATGCTGCTATCTGGAAATGCAAGTTCCTGCTCTGTTGGCTGCAAATGCCACCAGTGTCCCCTTTGCATAATTTCCCCTTTTGCTTTGTCATGCATCACACTTAAACTTTTTGTAGTTCAGGATGGCTTAGGGCAGCTGTAGCAAGGAAGATAGCAAACAATGTATTTTTTTTAACATGTGTACAAGTTTATTTATAAAAAAACACATAACTTACATGATTTGGCCCTAATATAACAGTAACACATTGAGTTTCACTTATTCCATTAATTTTTCAACTAAATTAGTTCCAGCAGAGGAAGAGTGAAGCAAAAGGTCATTGCAAAAGAGGGATTCTGCAGTATGATGGTGTGACCCAGACTGACTGTTCTTTTTATATAAGCTTCCTCTTCTGCCACACGTGAGAAACACAGAATGTTCAGTGTTCATAGATATTATGTGGAGATCTGTATCATCCTTAAATCCTTGTTAGCTGCATCCAAATTCAGGTAACAGAGTCGCACTTCCATAAATCTCTTCACAAAAGATTGTGTCAGGTATCTGTTCTTTCTCATGTTAGGTAGGAGATCAAAGTAAGTAACTTTAATGATCTCTGCAGATATCAGATCTGTGGAATTATGCTCTTTCAAAGGGTAGCTGTGTTGGAAACATCCTGAACTTAAAAGTAATTAAGTACTCAAGCTCAAATCCTCCCAAGATTTTAAAATTCTTGATATGAGTTGAATCAAAGCTGATGCTAAAAGATTTGGGCCTCAGATTCTCAATGTCAAGAGCAGTATAACTATTTATAATTAGATTTGGAGTATTACCCAGGACCTACTGTCATTCATCTGTGTATAAATGGCATAACAGACTGTATTTGAATCTGCCTGGGAATGGCAAAGTCTGGGTTTGAGAATTGTGAGCAAAACTTTATAGCAGTGAAAGCTGCCAGTATCAAGGATGGAGTCCTTTGATGTTGGTGTCAATTAATGAACCTCTTGCAAATAACGTACATTTCAGTAAAATAAGTGCAGGGATTCCTCATGTTCTTCAAGGAAAGCAGTCATTGCCATTTCCCTCAAACCAGCACACTGATGGGTCAAACAAACAGTACAGTCTTTATCTCAGGAGAATAGGGGCGGCTGAGAAAATTGTCACCACCAGAATCTGACCAGCAGAGTTGAGGCCCTGCTGGAATTCCCGGTTGCAATTCTGGAAAACACCTAAGGGTGTAAAAATATTTTTTTTTTTTTTGCACAAGTGCACTGCGGCTTTGTGGGGGATGGTTCACAAGAATCTTCTGGACACAAAACCTTGCTTTTCTCTCCCTTCCTTGTGTTTCCTGGGGGTGGGACAGTAAAACTTGAGGGTGCTATGAGAAGGGGCAGATGATGAGGAGGGAAGGTCCCACCTTGCTTTAACAGAGGAGCCCCACGGGAAGATTTTTTTTTTTCTCTGTAGCAAAACTCAAGGTCATCTATGTTCTTCAACTCTCAACTGTCAACAACTGTTCCTCACTGGTCACAGCTCTGACCATTTTAGCTGAAGTGGTGTAGCTGGTAGATATAATGTCTGGGGTTTAGGAATACTATAAAGTTTGCCTTCTGAAAAGAAATAGTATCTGAAACAAAATCTGAGTCATGTGAGGAGCTCCTTAAAATGGAGCTTACCTTAACTGCTACAATTGAGAATATAAAGCATTTTGAGTTGGGCCTAACCTACCTGGTAGTCGAATTGCTACGCCACTGGAGATTTAATCCTTTCCTTTCTACATCTGTAAATTTGTAATGTATTAAAATGAAGAGCCTATTACTATTTAAAATTTAATTTAAAAAAAATTCCTTTGAGAAACCTATTAAATGGGATCTTTGATTTTTCCAGTAAGCTAATGGTCCATTTGTCTCCTGCTACTGACTGTGATGGGCCAGACTCCAGTGGCACGGGATCTGGCTGAGCTGGAGGAGAGCACAGCAGCAAGCAGCCAGAGATCATCCCAGGAAGGCAGTCAGGCTTCTGTACAACCAGCAGCCTTGATTCCCCACTGGGCCAGTGTGAGCTGGCACCTTGTCCCTGCTCTAATCTCCTGGCAGTGTGAGAGGTGAAGTCCATGTAATAGATCATTTACTGTAGTGTCACAGGCCGGTGTCATAAAGCTTTGAGCTAGAACAGAGTAAGAAGAGAGGAGGAAAAATGAGATGGAAAAAACCCTATTTCACGGGAGTTGTTTCAAATGTCAAAGTCATTTGGTTTCAGAAATAATAGTTTCTTTTTTTTAATCTTTTTGCAACTTTCTGAAAATACATTTGACACTTGTGCAATTAAAAACAAATATATTAAAAAAAAAAACAAAAACCCACCAGATTTTTTTTTAATTTCTTTCTTTGCTGTCTCTCCTTTTCCCCCCAAGTTAAGTGACTTGTCTTCTAGAATCTCCCTCACCTCTTACATGTGCAGTTTCTTTTCTTTCTTTTCCCTTTGTTATTATGTACATTTGGAAACATGGAAAAATAAACAGGAAAAAAACCTCTGTGTTCTGGGTATCATCTTTCTATCGCAACAGGGGGAGGTGAGAACAGGCAAAGTGGAACAAAATGCAGTAAAAAAAAATCATGTTTTTAGGTATTTGTCTCCTCTGAAAGAACAGGATATATCTTCTGGGGAAGTTTATTACTGGAAGATCTATCAGATGGAAAATTGTGGGCAGTGCTTATCATCAAATGCAGCATTGCTATTCTGTCTGCTGCTTTCTTTCCTTTTTAATTCTCTCCCGATACAGAGTTGCTTCCCCTTGTTTACCTGTTGCTGTTCACTTTCCCTGTCTCTTTGTGGCACAGTGTGAAAGTCCTGGCTGGTTTGGGCATTTGAAGCATCTTTAGAAAGCACGTTGCAATTGGGACTCTGTGGTCTTGTAGCAGCAGCAGCTCTTCAGGGCCAGCACAACTCTCTCCAGAGCAGCATTGGCTGGGTGGATTCAGCAGCAGGGTGTTTGTACAGATCATGTTAAACATGATTCTTATAGAAACAGGAAATTTCTGAATGTTTGAAAACCAAGTTTTAAGCTTTATGTTTACATTGCTTAGTTGATACTGGAGAGAAGCTGTGCATGAATTGGTTTGGAGTAAAACAGGGTACCAGGACAGTTCTGCCATTGCTCTGTTTTCTCTGGTTAACATACTCCTTTTCCATAGCCATCTTTTATTTATCTCTGAATTTTTTTGGCTTCACAACACTGAAGGCAAACCTTTGCTCTAAGAAGAAAAGAGGGAAGGGCTGACAGGGCAGGGGGAGGCATTTCCCACCGATGCTACCGGCAGTCATGCTTTGCAAGCTCTTTTTCTCTCTGAACCTCCTGCCATGGTTTGGGGCCAGAGTGTGGATTTCACTCTTCTGAGTGAAAGCAGCTGAAGTAAACAGGTCTCTGGACTGAGGCATGAGAATGGTTCATGCAAATTAACTCCAAGAGTATAGCTGGTGTGTGAGTGTACTGCTCTTCTGTGTTAGGTGAGCTTAGGTCAGTTCTGTGAGTGATAAACCAGACTTAATCTTGGCGTTAAAGCTCATTAGTACCCAGAGCCTGTCCTTGCCCTCTGGCCTGCTGCTGCTTTTGGCTTGGCGCTCCCCTAATGAGTGTCCCTGCAGCTGAAGAGCCTGACCAACCTTGGGCCCATCACCTTTGTGCCCGGCCCCACCAAACTCCCACGCTGCTGTCATGTTAAGGACAGCCTTCACCAGGCACTAAAATCTCATTATCGCTGCAGTCAATTTGTCGTCTCCCGCTAGGTAGGCCAAGTGTCAGAGCAACACTGCTGAAAATTTTTTTTGTGACAATCCTTTTTATTAGTATTGTACAGCAGCTCAACTGGATGAGACAGCTTAAAATGGAGAAGTCAGGGTGGGAAAGGGAGGAAATAAAGCAGGGACTGTCTCATTTGCAGCTGTTTCAGCTGTTCCTACCTCTTCTTAATTGATCATTAAGATCCTTGAAGTAATCCCCTTTCAGTTGAAAGGAGATGGGGTGGCTCAAATTAAGCATATTCCCTCACACCCGTCGTCATATTGGATTGAAACTGGACGGTCTGCTCCTTTGTTTGTACTTGCACAAGGCCATAGGGGAGGCCTTTGATGATGACGCAATTAACAGAAAATTTTCTCTGCAACAGTATATAGCTTTGATCCATTTTAATAGCAGTCGGGGACTTTCTTCTGAAGGAATGGTCCTGTTTCCTTTTCTTCTCATGAGCATCTGTACCTGAATGGTTGCACTGTGCTTTCCCCTCTGCTAGTCAGTAAATGTCTCTTCAAGCAAGAAGACCAACTGCTACTAAAACACTTGAAGTAGAATGGATTTTACTTTTACTTTAGGTGTATGTTGTCTTAGATGCATATATTTATTGTGGTCAACTTCACTTGACTATCTCTCAAGCTATAGAAGCTTTTATGAAAGCCCCATTTCCCAGGCTCACATGGTTGTCACAGATGAACCTACTTTTTTTCTCATCCTGACTCGTTTTTATTCATGACCACAGAAAAGTTCTAAACTTCTACCCTTACAACTCAAAAACTAAAAGGAGAAGAATGAGAAATGTACTGTTTTGTATAACTTCTGTCAGTAAGCCCATACCTTGATGTTTGTGTGTCTGGTCCCCACCACTCAAGGGAAAACCTGTGACTCCATGACCACAAAGTAGCTCGTATAGGCTATGAACTTGTGTCAGGTCTATCTAAGCCATTGAAATAAGCCAGTAAAGATCCTTTCGCTGCTGGAAAAGAAAGTGCAGCATCCTGCATGTTGTTCTTTGCTGATGTAGATAACTGTTGCAGTGTGCTTTGTAAAAACAGAAAAATCAAGTTTCTGGTTATTAACGGTGTTGTTCATGCTGTGCTACAAATGCTTATGTCTTCTCAGCCCCACCTTTTCTCCAAGCACCTTCCTGTGGTGTTGCAGTGGAGAATGTCATTATCCCTTGCCCTTCACGGGGCAGGTAGCTGGTTGTTTATGTAATTGTGTGAGGGAATTTTGTTGTGCAGCCCCTGTGGATTAATGAAACGTGTTACTCCTTCTGCGTGTAAGGGAAAATTGTTCCTTTGGAAATGTAAATATATGATCATGTTCTGAAAAGGCCATTTGAAACTGGCAGCCTTCTGAAGGCCTGAAGCAGAGTGCTTTTTAGTATTTGTGCTCTTAAAGTCATTGTTAGAATTTGCCTCAAAGAGTTTGCCAACAGGGACCAAGCAGAGAAGATGGGACAACAGATAGAAGGAGAGGTTGAGATGAAGCCTGTGTTCTAGCTCAGACAGAGCCCTGATAGTGTTTGGTGTTGTGGTTCAGAGCCCCTGCAGAGCCATCTTCATTATTCTAAGGAAGCAGTGTGGTAAAGAAAAAAATATCCCTTTTTTTTTTTTGGCCAGGCTATGCAATTAAAACACACTGGTGGAGTATTTGCCAGCTCTCAGGGCAAAAGAAGGGCAGAAAGATTCTCTTCTGCATTTAAATTTTCACTTACAATTTCTTCTAGGAGAGATACCATTTCCATGTTTGTTTACTGCAGGGAAGTGTTACTTCCAGTTACTCCCTTCCCTATCTTTTACTCTTTATATGTACCTTCCCAGACAGCTTTCCAATGTGATTTTTAATCTTAAATAACGTGCCAGCTGGTGATAACTGACATAGATATTAACCTTGGGTAGAGTGTGAATGACGTCAGCATGGTGGCCTTCACTTTCCCAGAAGATAAGGAATGAATTTCTGTTTCCTGTTCTTTTCCCAATTCTTTTTGCATTGTAGAAACTCAGAGAGAAATGTGTTAATTTATCCATTCAATAGAGATAACTGCTGGAGGCTGCAAAAGATACTGTGAGGCTTCCCTAAGGTCTGGAAGATTTCTGCTGCCAGCTCTTTGAGCTGCATTACTGCAGCATCAGCTGTATCCTGAGTAAAGCCAGTGCGAGGCACTTTCATTTTAAACTTCTCTAGGGGAGTAGGAGTTGATTCAGACTTAAACCCAAGCCCAGAACCCCAGCTGGTCTTTCTCAGCAGGCTCTATTAACGTCATCCTTGGTGTCTGGTAAAAGGCTAGACAGGAATTTCCCTGTTCCTGTTTTTCAGACTAGCTTTAGGCTTTCTGTTTTTTCCCCCTTTTCTTTGAAAGCTGTAAGAGATGATGTACAAGGAACCCAATATACGTTGCATTGAACTTTAGTTTCCTTTAAAGGCTTTATCAGTTTCTAGGGTAGCCTTTCCAATAGTGTGTTCTTTTCCAGGGGGAAAGTGTAATAGAAAGTACTAAGCCTTAGAGCAGATTTAATGTTGCTCAGAGCTTCACCCATTGAATACCTTCTCTTAAATGAAGATCATGTATTTAAAGCTGCTCATCTAAATGTAAGTCCTGCTGCACAGATGGCCCTTAATACGAGGGTCGTGTTTGCACATAGGCTGTGATTGGAGTGATGGGTTTGATTGAAAGCTGCTGCAAGGGACAATGTCAATATTCTTAACTGATCAACAGAGAGCTCCACTAATTTGTAAGTTTTAGACTCCAGGGGAGCCCTTGTCTGCTGTGAAGCTGTAACAAGTATCTCTAATCTCTCTTCCCATGGATGTTGGTGTTGCATTTAAGTATTACTACAGGATTAAGTAGATTGTGTGGCCAGGGTATTCAGTACAGTGGGCTGGTATTCCTGCAGTGCTGTATCTTACCAGCAGAGCCTCCAGTCTGATCCAGGATACTGCATCCAAGGAAGGGCTGCTACTTACAGTTGCCACAGAGCTTTTGGCAGTCTGGAAGAGCCACAGAGCACAGTGGAGACTGGATTTGGGAGACATCGTAGGTTAACTGCTCTTAAGACTCGCTTGTGGGCAAGTGAGCTGACAGCAATGTTAGCTGTGATGGACACGCTGGCTGTTAAAGTTTCCCTGGGATGACTTTCTCGGAGAAAGCGGAGTATTCTCCCTCGTTAAATGCCTGTTGATGGGTCACCCCAGCTCTGGGTCACTGAGCTTCCTGTAGAATGTTTTTAGTGGTCTTCCACTGAGACAGAGCTGTGATGCACAGAGGAAGGTGAGTGGGTCTCAGGACAGCACAGAACCATGAGCCGAGGAACCTGAGCGCTATCTGTTGGCGTATTAGACCTTTTTCAGTAACCCAAGGTGGATATTTTCATCTTCAATAAGAATGGGACACAAGAAGCATTTAAACCCACTCTGCTTACCAGGTCAGAGTTCAGAGCATGGAAAGGCAGAGCCAGATTAAAGGAGGAGCCTTAAAGATAGGAGTTAAAGAGCTGGTGTGTCCCTCCAGCCGTTGCTTCTTGTGTTTGTTCGCGAGGGTGGAGATCTGTAACTCTACTGCTGAATCGAAGGGTATTTAACAATATTTAACAGTTGGCTCAGTCACGATAGATTGTATTGAGACTTCATGTCATATTCTGACTCAAAGTGAGTCGTTTAGGATTGAAGGGGATGTTGCAATACATGCTGTCAGTTTGGTGATTTATATAAAGCCACAAAGTGGAACTGACAGCTCCATGGAAACAGATCCAGCCTGGCAAGAAGTTCAACTTTCAAATCCCCAGATTTAGAAGCAATACTAGTAATTCTTGTCAGAGTTCCTGCTACATGGCACATGGCATAGCATCTTTAGTCCACTGTGGTCCAGTCTTGGGGAGTAATTTGCATGGAGTTACACTACTTAAGGGTTTTAGGTACTGTGGAACCCCTCTCATTGTATTCAAGAATGGAAAGAGTCTGCTCTCAGAAAGCACCAATTTGTTGAAAGGGAAACTTTCTGCAGAAACAGATTTCTTTCTGGCAAAGCTTCTTTATCTGGTCCATGATGGAACTGGACCTGTGAAAAAATTCCCAAAATAGCCAGTAGTCAAGTTTGTCACCTTAGACATAGGTTTCTCCTTCAGCCCACCCCTGTTTCCCGTGTGCCATGGAAGCAGTAGGCTTTTGTTGGTTGCTGCTTCTTGTACTTTCACGTAATTTTGGAAGGGTTCCACTTTTATTCTCAGGGATAATTCAACCAAACCTCAAAGTCTGCTGTGTTTCTTTAGGACAGAATTTTTGTTTTCTGGCCAGCTGTCTTCATGCGTTCAGAAATGCAAGTCCTTTGCCTTGTTTAAATAAGAGTTAATGAAAACCTTTAAATGGCTTGGCAGCCATACAGTCTGTGTCTTGGATACAATAGTCAGCTTGTGTTCAGTCCAAAGTTAATGGACATCTGGGGCAGTTTCTAGGTGGCTGTCAGACAGAAAGCCATTTCTGGACATTTTGGTCTTAGAGGAAAGGTTTAAATTAAGAGTGCTGCTTATTTTCCCCCCTTGATAACTTTCCCCTTAAACAGAATCTTTGTCTTATTCTGTGGCCAGTTACTACTATTCTTCCTCTGCTTTCTTTTTCCTTTTTTTCTTTCCCCCATCAAGCAAAAGGAGCACAATTGTAAACATGCTCAAGACATTGTTAAACCACAGGCAATTTAAAGAGGAAATTAGTATTTTGTTGAATAAATGGTAGTAGATAAGCTCCTGCTTTGGAACTAAGAAGGTCTTCACTTCCAAACTTCTAGAGGGCATCTCCTGCCCCAGGCGGGGTAGCTGCTAGAAGAGCTTATCATGTTAGAGATGCTGAAATGTTTTGATGATGAGCCAAAGATGGGTGCTCTTTCAACGTTATCTTCCTTTCTGATGCCAGAGACCTGCATGCTGGAGAACACAGAAATAGTTTGAATGTGAGGCTGGAGTTTGGTTTGGTCTTGATCTTGTATTGGATTGCAGTGTAATTGCCCCTGTGGTGCTGTTTTGTGGCTGAAAGTTTCCCTAGGTTTGAACAAATCTGTATGGGTAAATGGGAATGGTTTTATTCCCCTGGCCTATGCTGGGTGGTTGCGTGCCTCCAAAGGAGCTGTTGCTTGGCCGGAGAGTCACCACCTCTGTGGCTTCAAGGGACACAGTTCAGATGCGCAGCTAATGGATTTATACCAGCCTTCGCCACTGGCAGGGGTTTCATCTGTGCCAGAGCTGAAGTACAGAGGGACAAACTTGTCACTGTTCAGTCAAACCATCCTGCAACCTGCCAAGGCTTTCCAATTTCATTACACTTAGGAGCTCTTTCAAGCGTATGTGTAGTGATGCTGTGATGCATGTCCCTTCTAACAGATCATCACCAAGATCAAAAGGTTGTCAGCAGACTGCGACTCCTCAGTTCTCTTAATATCAGTGTTCAGTCTCTCCTATATTGATAAACAAAAGCAGAGCTGAAAATACTGCTGAAGAATTCACATTTAGACTAGGCAGTCATTCATTTATAATAGGTGGGGACAAGTGGCTCAGCTTAACTGAAACATAGTTTTACCGAGAGCTCATACCCAAAAATAAATAGGTACAAGTAAATGGTTCTAGTGCAGAGATAAGGCACATTTGAAGAACAGGTATCTTAGTTTTATCATCTGCTTGTTAATGACAGTACAACAAAGTCATTTTACATTTCCTGCAAGTAAGAATTTATTGACCACATTTAAATGACACATCAGAAGGCAAAATGCAAGTGGTGAATTTCCAGCAGGTTTGACTAAAACCAAATTCCCCTTAACTGTATTGAAATTTTTATTTTAGTTTGAACTTGTGTAACTGTGTGTTTGCATGCAGTACATTCCAGTCCTTCGGTACAAGTTGCCCATGTGAATTGTGGTAGCCAAGGTCACAGATGGGAAGCATTGTTTGCAATGTTCACAAGAAAGCCCATATTCCTACCTGCCTGTACAATATATTCCTTTTACCTTTGTTTAGACTAGGGAATTAATCATAGCTGGAGGTATATGAGTAAGATGGACAAAATTTTAGTCATAAATGAAGGGTGTTTTCCCAGGTCAGAATAAGGTTCATCTAAATCTGGTAATTTTCTCCAGTGCTGGACATTCTTGCTGGATGAGCTCTCAAGTCAAGGACTTTGCCTCAAGAGCTTTGTTGAGCAGTTGCACTGCAGGCTGGGAATGCCTGAGAGATGCTGTGGTACCGGCACCTCTAACTGGGTGTTAGCAGAGGCAGAAACATAAGGGGTTTGTCTGCCACAAGATGTAAGTCCAGCTTTGAGATACAGAAGGGCAGAAGACTTTCTAGATCTTGCTCAATACTTAAAACTGTACTTAGCCCTTTTACTATAGCTGATTAACCACAAGTAGCTGGGATAGGTATTTTTGGAAAGCTTTTACTAAGGCCACTTGCTAACAGCAGCAGAATTTGGATGCAACTTCTTCAAGCAGATGTTCCAATTGGCTGCGCTTCTGTCTCTCTATTAATAAATCTCCTTTCTTTTCCAGGATTCAAATCTTTCGATACACACTGACAATCCAGACCTGACACCGTGTTTCCAGAATACCATCCTAGCATGGATCCCCAGCATTTATCTGTGGAGTGCATTACCCTTTTATCTTTTCTATCTAAAGCGCAACAAAAGAGGGTACATTGTGCTTTCTGTGCTCAGCAGGTTCAGGACGGTAAGATCTCTTTGTGGTGATCCAAAAATAATGTGCAATTTTGAATTTGTTAGTGTTCAGTATCCAAGCAAATGCTGCCATTGGGTTTAAACAAAACTCCCTCTGATT
Source organism: Chloroceryle aenea (assembly GCA_013399075.1). NCBI lineage: Eukaryota > Metazoa > Chordata > Aves > Coraciiformes > Cerylidae > Chloroceryle > Chloroceryle aenea. The sequence continues at coordinate 178,064 of VWZY01006755.1, read as the reverse complement.
ATGGGGGAATTGGAGAACTTGTTAATAGGAAATGACAGTGTATGTACAGATTTCTGATGGAGGATACCCAAGGATAGTTCTCCTGTCAGGAAATCTGTCCTGCGAGCCCCCCTATCTGGAGAGATGAAGGAGTTGATTGCTCTGCAGAAGAAGGTTCACCCTTTCGCTGAGCCAAAACTGAGCTGCCCCACTCTTACTTAAGCTTTAAACCACTGAAAGCTGCAAAGCAAACACCTTTAGGTAGGTCTAGTGAGAGTTTAATCTCACTGTGTAAGCACAAGAAGTTACGTTTAAGCCATTCTACCCACCCAGTAGCTGTGATTTCACCGGCATCATGTGCATAAGAGATGGCTGGTGTGAGCAGCACCTCTGCTTTATAAAAACATGTCTGGGTCTAAGGAAAGCAAGCAAGTCACATTCCATGAGTCATGAGAGAAGTGGGGTTATCCCTGGAGAAAAATTCTAACGTTCTGCTTTAGGGCATGTCTGCCCTTAATCTGGATGCTGCCTGTGTTTCCAGTCAAAACTGGATAGTATGGGAAAAATACCAGAAAAATACATTGTTCTTTCTCCTGGTGGTGTGTTGGTGGTGCAAATCCCTTGGAAGGCAGTTGAGAGGAGGTTCTTGGTTTGAGTGCAGTGGGGCAGTTCCATTAAGCTGACTGCAGCTGATCAGAGCAGCAGTGCTACCCTGTTCACACAGACTTGTCTCACTGGGAAGTTGTGAATCGTGATGGTTTTGCTGGCCCTCTGACTACCTCTGGAGATGAGTTTACCAAGTGCTGTTTCTGTTTGTCTCCCTTCAGCTGTTCGGTGTCCTGCTGTGGTGTGTGAGTTGGGCAGATCTCTTCTACTCTTTCCACGAGCTCCTGCAGAACAGAATGCCCCCTCCGGTCTATTTTGTAACTCCACTGGTCATCGGCATCACTGTGGTTCGTAGCTGTTTCTCCTTATTGTGACCAATAAGAATAACTCTTAGACAGGTGGAGGAGGAAGAGGGTTCCTTTGTATTTACTGCCTTATCCTATACTCTTTTAGCTGAATTATTAGTACTTGTATTACTGAAACAAATTTTGCTTACTGAAAAGGCCACAGTTAGAGATCTCTCTCTTATGTAGATTCAGCTATGTAAATTAAAATCTTTATTGTTCTGCCTCCCACCTTGTTCTCATCTGTTTCTCCAGGCTCATGATCCAGGTGTGGAGAGAATTTGGATATGACTTTGCCTAAAGAGGGAGATATGATAAAGCGTGGCTTGGGCATTGTTCAGTATTGTATTGGACTTGGGCAAACTTTGTCTCTTATCTGGTGGTTGTTCCTCCATTAAACAGAAACCAAATTTGCTTTGCCTGGGATGACTAACAGGTTCTGGCTGTTGTATGAAAAATGAAACAGTAAAATTTTCCCATTAGGTTTTAATTCCCTCGAATAGATTGTTAATTAAATAGATTGGTTTTGTTTTTTGTTTTTTTTCTTAGTTTCTAGACAAGAAATCCATCTGGACTGGAAAAGTGACAGCTCTTACATTTGTTTAAAATGTTTGTGTCTAATACTTGATTGTCCCTAGCCCTAGGTACAAAGTCTGGTTTAAAAATTGAATTCTGGGGATGAGATTCTGAAAGCAGTAAAAACCAAATTGTTTCATAAAGTTATTTGCTGCTTTCCTTGGTTAAAGGTTTTGCCATTGTCTTCTGTGAAGTTAGGATGGGGCGTTATTGCAGAGAGGTCCTGTTGTGATGATGACTGTAAGAGCTGCCAACTGGGAGTGTGAATAATGGGAGCAGTGGGACGGGATTGTATTCACGTGTTCCTGTATTTACTTTTACAGCTGTTAGCTACATTGCTTATTCAATATGAAAGGCTGAGAGGAGTTCAGTCCTCTGGAGTGCTCATTATCTTCTGGTTTTTGTCTGTGCTCTGTGCTGTGGTGCCTTTCCGGTCTAAGATCATGACTACAACAGCCCAGGTAACACGCCATCCTTGTTAGCACCTGGAGAACAGGAAAACTAGCATTAACATCTCTGTGAATGGAATGAGTCACCGAGTCTGGAGTCAGATCTGAGCCCAGCTTTTGCCAGAGAGAAAGAGAAGTTTGGTTCCGTTGACTTGACTCAGACTTGGGTAACTTGAAGGGAACTGGGGTTTCTCACGCAACGTCAAAAAGCAGATTTTGCTTAGCCCAAGGCTGTTCTGGAAACCTGATAGTCATGTGGGGGCTGTACCAACACTGCCTGTATGTATATGTTAGAACAGATTCTTTTCCTTTTCTTTTTGTTCCCCTCCCCCCCCGGCCTTTTCTCTTTTGCAGCCCCCTTCTCTTGCCATGCTTAAAAAGGGATGGGTAGTAATCAGAGATGACACATTTTAATGTTCATTTTAATGCAGAGTTCCCATTTTGCTTAGGCAGCTCGGCCACATTATACAGCTCTATAGGCTTTCTTCTGTCTGTGCCTGATGTGCTGAGAACAGCATTTTGACTCCAACTGTGGCTGTAAATAGAGAACAGCAAGTTGGAGGGAGAGGAAAGAAACCTGGGCTGTTATGGTTCCTGTTTGAAAACATAGCAGATTCTCCCACAGTAAGAAAGTTGTTATGTTTTTCACGGAAACAAATTCCCTAAGTAGGGCAAAGCAGATTGCTTCAGTGATTAGATCATCAAAGGTTGGGAGTGAAGAGGAGTGTTTGAAAAACATTGAGGTGATTGCTTCTCCTCAGTGAAATCAGTGTTGATTGTTTGGCGGTTTCTTTTTTTTGTGCTTACTTTTTTGTAACTATTAGCAGCATTATCCTTTCAGCAAGGCTTTTACTATACCACACTGCTGTCAACATTCCAGCAGAGGTTGAATTAAACCTTAAATAGCAGTCTGTGCAGAACTTCTTCAGAAAACAGCTGCAATCCTGGTGAGACCCTCTCAAACACCACTCAAGTTTAAAACTGCAGTAGTGGTGAATAAGCACAAATATTGGACTATCAGTGTTTGAATCCTTAACTTAAAATGATGGGCACAGAGCCTTCGAGTGGGTATAGGGAACGTTTCTCCTCTTCTTGCAAGTGTGGAGGACCAAATATTCTTTCTCTTGTGTTTAAGGTTTAAACATTTTAAGTGAACAATGAGAGCATTTCCTTGTTTGGCGGTTTCTGAACGAGCTGTGTAAAGGACGTACCCTCACAGCAAGAAGTTCGAAGACAACTTCAGGCTCATATGAGTAGGAAAGGAAATATCTCTAGAGCAGATGGAGCTGTTATTATGCAATACAGTGGGGCTTTTTTTCAGCTTCTTCTGACAGTATTTAACACTGACTGCTTGTCAGTGACAAGATACTAAAGTAAATGAATGTTCTCTGATCTGCGTTGACAATTCCTATGCTTAAGACATGATCTTGCAAGAACCCCTGGAGGTAATTTAAAAGGATGTCATGTAGTCCTGATTCCAGAGGGTGTCTGCATGCAGTGAAGATGTATAAGCACTTTCAACTTCACATAATTTAATGAAAAGCTTGGAGATAAGCATGTTCTTAGGCACTTTACAGAGTACGTGCATACTTTTGAAAGATAATTCCCGCTAGCAACTATTTTGCAGTATTCGACTGTAAAGGAAAAAGGAATTGCCAAAAGAAGCTGTGAAAAAGTCCGTGAGAGTGCGTGTGTGCATGTGTGTGGTGGGGGGGCTGGGAAATACAATAAAAACAATCATGTACTGTGTTTCTTTTTCCTCTAGGGCCATGTAAATGAGAGGTTCAGGTTTACCACATTTTACATCTACTTTGCTTTGATAATCATTGAGTTGGTCCTTTCATGTTTTAAAGAAAAGCCTCCATTTTTTTCCCCTGTTAATACAGAACCTGTAAGTATTTTTCCTTTGCTTTATTTGCATTTTACAAACCATATAATATTTTGAGAGTTACACTCAGAATCTTTGTGATTAAAGACAGCTTTGGATTGTCATTGAGATTGCAGTAGTTAGTAACCCTCTCACAGAACACTGAGTATGGAGAATAATGCTGGGCTTTGATTTTTTTTTTCCATTATATGTGCCATCAGTAATGACTGGAAGCCATTTAGTGAAAGCACTTTCCTACTTGCTGCTTCACAGCAGTTTAAATTATATTCATGAACATGGAAGTGTAATATTAATTATTTCAAGAGTGCTTTTTGTGGATGGTGGTCTACTTGCTTAATAAGCTAGTCTGTAAGGGTTGTCTTAATAAATGACTTCTGTATGTGTTGAGAATAGATATGAAAAAACATTAATAATAGAAGATATTAGTGATGTCTTCTCATATTCATAAAATGGTCTCTGTAGTTGGTTTTATGGCTGAACCAAGCCAAGAGAGAAGTTAATTTCTTAAAACGGACATTTCAGGAACTATACAATGGCATTTCACTTTATATAAGTGTGATTTAAAGGCAGTATGTGGAGCAATTTTTAAAGATAAAAAGAGTTCTGCATGACATGGGAAATGAAAGAAATAGTTTTATGTCTTGTTAGGACATAGGTACATATATGTAATATATCAAACCTGATCAAAACAGACTGTCATCCTACTAATGGTAAATGTGTCACTTTATTTATTTTGTTGATTTTTGTTTTTTTTTCCCCCATACCTTTATTATAGAATCCATGTCCAGAGTTAACTTCAGGCTTCCTGTCACGGTTGACATTTTGGTGGTTTACAAGGTAAGCTTCACTTTTCAAGCTGTTGGACAGCTGACAACCCCAAACTCCACTTGTCATATGTGTTGTACAGAGTTATCAGTGCAGAGACGTTTCTTCTGCAAGTAGTTGATGTTGGATGCTCTTCCATCCAAGTGGTGTCAGCAAGTCTAGCATTTACCTTTGTAGAAGCAGATTTCAGAGTGCTCATACTGCTCAAACCTCTTCTCTGAAGAGTAGTGGCAGCAACTGTGGCACGACTAGTAGGCTACACAGGCTGGTTGTGCTTATCACATGCTGGAGTGTAACCTAAACCAAGATGTAAGACTGTGTTCCACAAAATTACTTGTGGCAACCTGTGACCCACCTGAGGATGGATTTGTTTCCTATTGAGGTTCATGGGTGAATGCTTTTTTACAACAACATTTTCTGCGCAAGGGGGCAAGTAAACTGGGTTATGTGTACAACTGATTATCACCAACTGATAACTGCTGTCAAAAGGCATGTGTATTAAAGATGCAGATTTGAGATTGGGTTCACTGCCACTCCATAATAAAGAGGAGGAAAAGCTATCAAAGGTCATGTTAAGACTTATTTTTTTTCTATAGTGGTTGAAGATGTTGAGATCTTCATTCTTCCATCCATGTACTTTCATTGGTCTGGCCACAACCCTGTAAAGTTGTTTTTAGTGAGAGAGTGAGATCTTTCTAAACTTCTACCTTTTTGAATGTTCTGCTTCCCCACTGAGATTCTTGGCAACTAGATGTTTGTATCCCTTGAGAAAATTCCTCCTACAGCTGAGGAATTGTAATCTTCAGAGAAATCTGATTTTCCCTTTAACTTACGTTTCACTTTTGCATTTTGTTCACCTCTGGCAGTTATTCCAGACAGTTATTTTAGTTTCTAAAGCTTCACTCTCTTAATTTAACACCACAGTTTCATTCAAATGCTTCTGGTATTTGGGTTTTATTGTCTTTTTTTTTTTCCTGAAGTGATGTTTTCAATAAAATACATGTAATCAAAACTGTGTAATGTCCTTTCCTTAATTGCAAACATCAATATAAGGAACAGATGGAAATGGAGGTATAATTATCACCCTTCCTGTGGAGATGTATCTTCTTGCTTTTGTTAGCTCAATAGTCCCAGGGTTATGAGCAATGCTTTAAGTCCTGTTAGCCAAACTGAATTGGGCTGTTTTTCTCCATATGTGCAGCATGGCAATTCTTGGGTACAAAAGGCCCCTTGAAGATAAAGATTTGTGGTCGCTGAATGAAGATGATACTTCCAAAACTATTGTCCAACAACTAAGTAAAGAGTGGGACAAAGAAAAAGCAGAGTGCAAACAGTAAGTATACGAACAAGCCTGCGAATGGAGATTGATCTGAGTCGTTTCGACATTAGTAAGCTGCTCATCCCTGAAAATGAGCCAGGTAAAAATGGCATCTACCTCTACAACCTGTCTGTTTGTCATTCATATTAACAGTCAGATTTGCTTATTTCAGTATGGCTTGGTAGGGGGAAACAGAAGCCTTCTGGGGGTTGTGTGTCACTGACACACTTTTTAACTAGGTGCTTGAAGTCTACATGAGCAGGTAGAACCATTTGAAGAAGGGCTGAAGGGGTGTAAGCAGAAGAGATTGAGTTGGTTGGATTGCAGAAAATTAACAGCGTTCATCACTGAGCTGGTGGATGTCTAACCCCATAATTGCAGCCCTTCTAGGCATATTAGAGCACAACTTCTAGGCACCATAAACCAAAAAAGGATTCCTCATCATCCCCATCGTGAATTTTGTAGCCTTAAGGCTTGTAGCAGTGAGCAGCTCTTCACTTCCTAGCAGTAAAGATGTAAAAATCATAATGTGTGAAAGGCAGGAAGGGAAGAGTTATCCCACTTTGAGCTGAGCTCCTACTCCTGTTGCCTAGAAAGGTAGCAGCAGAATTCTCATAGTCTCCGATGGAACTGGGATGAGGGTCAGAACTCGTGTATAGTTACATCCATGCTGGAGAGGATATCCTTTTTATTGCATGTTCTGTCCTAATCTAATTTTAAGAAATTATCTATTGTGCAACTGTGTTTCCTTCTCCCATTGGTTAGTGTCCAAAATGTTTCCAAACAAATAGATGTGATAATAGTGTGTTTCAAATGAAAAATGTCAATAAGGAGGAGGCCTGCACCTCCATTTCCTTTCATTGTGGAGATTTCTTCTCCATGTGAAGGCTTTCCTCTGTTCTTTTCTGGGCATATCCTTGCCAAATTGGAAAGACCCTATTATGTGATAATATTGGGAGAGAGTTGTAAGGTTTTTTGGCAAGGCTAAATACAATGTGGAGAGTTCCACTTCGCAGCTAAAATTTGAAAGGTTTCCAGCACTAACACCAGCAGCTTGTCCACTAGTGCTCTCTGTGTGTGTAGTGGTTTTACTTTGGGGCTTTTTTATTTTCTTAATGACTCTATTTTTATGGTGTGGAATAATGTACATTGTCTGGGTTCTGGTTTTATGCTGCACAGGCATAAATCTTACTCCCTTGGGCTTTAATATACTAAGAGCACAGCCATTGTGCAGAAGTGCCTAGGGTCCAGGAAAACTTTTGCTAGGAAACCAGAAACTGTGCCTGGAGTTTTGTCATGGGATTCATTGCATTTTGGAGATTATTCCTACAAACTGAGGCCAGTTGGCAATGAATTTAACCATAAATTCTGGCTTGTGTTTAGCTCAGGTAAAATTTTGTGGCGTCTGTATTAATGTTTCTAAGGTGGGCAGAAGAGCAAAACCAAATCAAATCACTGTGCTCCAGATTGCTGGGTTTCATGTAACTCTAAAAGCTTTGTGGCTCTGCTTATTGTTCAATTATAAGTAGGTATTCTTGATTACTTCATGTCAAATAACATTAGTGATAGTTGCTTGGGAGCTGTTGTAAATACTTTTTTTTAACTCATTACATCTGCTCTAAGCAATCTTTTATGACATTTAAAATGCTGTGTCAAGTTGTACGCATGTTGAAAGTGTCATGGAAAATATTTGCAGTGTGCATAGGAAGAATTTATTTTTTAAAACATAATTATTTGCCACTCTGGGATAGCTAAAGCTTTAAACTTGTTTTACAGTAACAATTCTCACACTTCTATTCTTCCTAAATGTACAAAACCTTTTTGTAACATTTTGCTTCATAGCTGTTGTGTGAATTGCTGTCAAATAATTGCTAAAAAATTAATTTGCTACTAGTGAGTTACAGGAGAGATCAGTGTGGATTTAAGGTGTCATTCTCAATGATAAAGCACGCAAAGAGTATTTTTTCTTTGCTTTTGCTTTCTTTGTATGTATGGCCAACATCTCTGCTCACTGCAGTTGCTTCTGAGAAGGAGCTGTGCTAGATGGCAGAGAGAGAGCTGGAATCCATTTCACCTCATTTTTTGGTTAGCTTCTGTTCTTGGAGACCATGCTTATGAAGACAAATTGAAGGTGCAGGGCCCTGTCATCACCGCTGAGAAAGCTGTGTGCTTCCCTGTGAGATAAACAGTGTCTATTATCTGCCCTGCTATAAATAATGGAAACCAGGCGCAGGCTTTTCTCTTTGATGATAAACTGGGTGTGAGCAGTCCCACACACTGCTGAAAACCTGACCTCACCTAGCTACCCGCAGTAAACACTGGAAGTGCACTTTCTCCCTTTGGGATTTTTTTGCTGTGAGAGAACTGTTGCCTTGCTGTTGACTCACTGTAATAAACATCTTTCATAGCACAAAGCCAGGGGCAAGTAGTCTAGTTTCTCCAAATCCTTCAATGAGTTTAACAGCCTGATTGCCAGAAATTTAAGGCTTTGCTCATAAACTCTCCAGGTCTGATCTGGAAGGACAAAGCCGACACTGTTTGTTCTTGTCTAGTGGAAAAAAAAAATTGTCTGGTTTAGGTTCTCCCCTTGCCCTCAAACTTTATCACAAAGAAATTGGGATTTGCACATGCCTTTGTTTGAAAGGATGTGAACAAGTTTCTACCTGTGGACTGTTAGCCACAGGGATCATTCTGAACGCTCACAGGCTGCTGGAATCATTTGACTCTGCAGCCAGCCAGCTCCAAAGAGTCTGCATACTCTTTATGAAGAATCGTAAATCCAACCTCACTTGGTAGTACTTACAAGTTATTTTTCACATGCCTTCTTGTAAGCCTTCACTGTTTCTAGGGTCTCTCCTCCATCTGTCCCTTCTTATAAGGCTTTATGTGCCCCAGACTCTAATTTCCTTCTCCCTGCTCCACCTGGACTTAACCTTCCTGGCTGACGTTCAGGAAATTGTTCTGTAGCTCCCATAGCCCCCAAGAAACAGCAGCAATTTGGTATTTGCTGGTAGAAAGGCTGCCAGGCTGCTCTTTAAGAGCAATTCATGGAGAAAATAATTTTCCACAGCACCCCTTCTTTACTGATAAGCAACAGAAGTCAGGCACCTAAACCCCTGAGGTCCTTCTAGAAAAGCCACCTAGAGCCCTAGAGCACAGACCTGTTGAGTCCTTTCTTCATTGGTCAGTCTCAAAGAGCTTTGCAGAAGAGGTCCCTTTTGTTGGCTTATTTTGCAGATGGAGAAAGAGAGGCACCGAGGAAGAAAGAGATACAGCTAAACAGGGTTTTGGTACTTAAATTGTCACCTGAGTAAAATCTAGGCACCTAAGCCCTAAGTTTCTGTTCTGGAAGAACCTCAGACAGCTGTGGCACAGATCTCAGAGATAGCTGAGCTTTGGAGGTGCTGTGGGTTCTATGGTTTGTTTCAGGTTTTGAGAAATGCAAAACTCTGTATTTTGAGAGGACTGTGCCTGCTTCCTCGCTTAGCTTGGTGTGCGATTCGATACTTGTCTCCTGGAGGGATTCGGACTGCTCTGCAAGCAGCTGTGTGATCAGATAAGGCTAAAGGTTTAGTACAGCTACTAATTGAATAACCAATAGTCTCAGAAGGGCTAGGTGAGGGTGCCTTATGTGCTGTTTAAATAACAACTGTTAGAGGATTCCTTTACAAGTAATTGGAGATTCAAGGTCAACTCTGTACTCTGCCAGTGGAATTCAGACCTTCATCTCCTACTCCTGTGGGCCCCAATCTCATCCCATGGTGATTGATGTTCTGGCCTATGGAGTATACTTCATAAGTACTGCAGGAAAGGAAAAGAAAACAAGACTCATTACACAAGAGTGTCCTATTCCTGAGCACATCTAGGTCTTGTTGAAAGTCCTACTGTTGATCAGTAGCAGAGCAAAGGAAGGATCAAACTTTTAGATGTGCAGTGCTGTACGCATCGGGCAATGCCATTCTTGTTGCCAGTTGTCTCTAACTGCTTGTTTCATTCCCCTAGGAAAGAAGATGTGACATATTTAAAGAAATCTAACCATATGCTGAATCATGTTGGTGATGGTCCAGAGGAAGCAGAAGTTCTGATCAGAGACAAAAAGCACAACAGAAAGCCTTCCTTTCTCAAAGCTTTGGTGAGGACCTTTGGGCCATACTTTTTAATCGGCTCCTTCTTCAAGCTGATACAAGACCTACTTTCATTCGTCAACCCTCAGCTGTTAAGGTTGGTGTACTCTGTGAGTAGTTTCTGTGTGCAGTCCCCATGGAGGCTTGGCTTTGGCACAGCGTGTTTATTTTTGAACTGCATAGCTAGTTTCCCCGCCAGTGCTGTGTGTCTATGCTCAATCACCTCACCACCAACATGCCCTAAGACAGGAGTTCTTTACTGTGGGCTAAACTGTAAACTGGGCAAGCTTCACTGAAATTCAGGATTTGTAAATCACCTATTGCCAATGGACAGCTTCACATTACAAATTACCTGTTGCTCTGTGCAGCAGTCCAAAGCATTTTCTCCCCCTTTCTAGAGGATTGCTTGTGAAATCAAAGCAAAGCACTGCTTTGCTGGATCCAGTAGTCTCTGTACATCTGATACCCATGTGTGTTGCTGGAGGCTGCAGTTGTAGCAGGATTTGATACACAAATGAAGTGTGATGCTCAAGTTATGTGGTGCTTTGGGTGTGCCACTGTCAGCTGGGAAAGGTTTTGGGCCATTTAGATGAGTTCATGTGTTCTTAGTTGTGCACAGTAATGAAAAAGTGTGAGACACAGTTGCATTAAATTTCTGTGTAAAAGAAAATTACGTTCAATAAAAAAAGAAAATAAAAAGAAAAAAAAAATGGATCTTGGCAAAAGTGATATGTCCTTAAACTCTCCTTGCCTGAGGAACACCTGTACCTTCCATTGCCAGAGGGACCAGCTGCTCAGCTTGAGCCATAAAGGCATTTGCATGATTCCCACTTTTTTTTTCTCTGTTATTATCATTCTTAAAGTAAGAATTTCATCAGATAATCATTAACTAAGAGGAAAGTAACAGTGTAAATACCAGTTTTTCTATCAAAAGATTACTTTTTATTTCCAGATCAGTAGAAAAACACATAGTCCTGTTAATGCCTGAGAGGGGAGTGGAATTTGGGTGGAGGCCACAGGTGGATGTGGGGAAGGGGAGAACAGGAATTTCTGCTCTTATGTGAGTGTCTCAAAGTAATGCCTGTGTGGAGCTGTGTTCTGAAATCGTGTGGTTCTGTGGGTGCTTTGTGACATACCCAGAAATTTGCTAAAAAGAGAGTCTGACCCAGTAGGGTGACATTTAATAGGTTATAGACCGACTTCTTCAAGAGTCCCTAGTGAAGAGAAGGCAGCTGGCTTCCTTCTGCAAGCACATTAACTATGGTCTATTCTGGGAATTTCTCAAATCTGCATAAATTCCTGGATATGTTGTCAGTGATATTGCAAGGCATATGATGGGGAATTTCTTCTCAAGCCTAAATTCCCACAGTCTTGGAATATGCACTGCTAGTGGGAAGAGAATGGAAAAGCCACGTCTGTTTGGCAGGTTGTATGTAAGATAGTTTTATGTTTCTGAGAAGATTACTGAGTATCATACTGGGACTATAAGGAAGAGGTTTTCCTGAAGCATGACTTACAGCATGAGCGACTGGTGCAGCGCAGAAGGAAGATAGATCTCTCTGGACCAGAAGAAGAGAGATGTAGCAGCCTCATGATTCTAACATAAGGCTTTGGGGCCTGATTTGTACTTTCCAGATGTATTTTCCCCCTGCTGCTTGTTTGATCCATGGGATCAGATCTCTGTTCCTCCTGTATTTTGACAAGTCAATACTCTGGTCAGCAGTCTGAAATCACAAATGTGATTGTTGAGAGCACTGTGGTGTTCTGCCTGTTTGCTCTATGACAGTGTGCAGGTCTCGCAGGGAGAGCAGTTGTGTGCAGTAAGGAGTGGCTTATTAATAAAAGATGATGTAGCCAGTTTAATGGTACAACTATTTTATGAAAAAAGTAGGAGTGAAGAACTCTTTATGCATCCATCTGGGAGGATGTCTTTTAATCTAGCTTTTTTTTTAGTGGGAAACCACCCCAGGCAGAAGCACTCAGGATGCTTGAAAAGGATTTGGGAGAGAAGCTCTTTTTGCCTGCTTTGCTACACTGCCCTGCTGTGTCCTATCCCTCACCTCTTGCCCAGACGGATTGCCTCACAGAGCCCAGACACAGCCACGTGTTTCAGCACTGGCTCTCTGGGGAAACCTAGAGCTCCTTGGCATATTTCAGCCTCTACAGGCTCATTTGCAGATGGACTTTCTCACTGGCAAAGCCTAGGGGTTTGCTGTTGTATCTTTGTGATGTTGTTTGACTGAAACCATAGTTCAGCTTGCAGCCTGGAGAGCTGATTACTTCTTGTGGTTAGCGAGAGGATGTGGCAGGATGCCGCAGTTGAGAGAAGCTGTGTTATGTCCCATTAAACTTGCTGCATGTTTTTTATTTTTGTTTCTTTTTCCTTTTCCTTCCCCAATCTTCTGAAAAACAGTGTATTAATCGCCTTCATTAAGAACAAAGATGCCCCAGCCTGGTGGGGATTTTTGATTGCAGCTTTGATGTTTATCTGTGCTGTGCTGCAGACACTCATACTTCACCAGCATTTCCAGTACTGCTTTGTTACTGGGATGAGGCTGAGAACTGGGATCACTGGAGTGATATACCGAAAGGTAAGACTGGAAGCATTTCATGGACTGGAACACCAGTGTATAGCCAAGCAAGTGGCCTCAGTTCTCAGATACTACGGGAAGAGCAGGCACTTTGGAGAATAGCCTCCTGGAATATAAAAGATTGGGGGTTTTGGTGAGCTTTTAGGAGCACCTCTATCATACTCTACAGAATTTTCTAGTGATCAGCAACTTAATGTGGGTGTACTGCTAGGGCACCAGACGTATCAGGGGCAAATATGAGTTCACTTTCAATATTCAGAAAAGGGGTGCAGGAGAATGGTGTGTTTGTGCTATGAGTTCATTACGTGCAACTGGGTTTTCTTCAGAATGCTGCATACTGCCCGAGATAGAGGTGCCCAGAAGCAAACCATTCTGTGGTCTTGTTCTTTGGAGATTAGGAATTGATGTAGGTGTGAATTATTTTACTCTTGTTGGAGAAGCACATTTTTGGGGAGCAGCTTATTTTAGCTAATAATTGAGGATTTCTTCTCTGTGTTTCTCCCTGTGTATCAAACTGTGAATTCGCTGAATGTCTTTTATTTCTCAGTCCTTAGTCATCACAAACTCGGCGAAACGCTCATCCACTGTTGGAGAAATTGTCAACTTGATGTCGGTGGATGCCCAGCGTTTCATGGACCTGATGACTTTCCTGAACATGTTGTGGTCTGCACCACTGCAGATATTTCTGGCTTTGTATTTCCTCTGGCAGGTACAGACATTGTCACATTTTGTCCAGAATTTGTCTAAATGATGTGCAAACTTACTCTTTTTTGTTGTTGTTGTTAATTTGACCCACTGCTGCTTTTTTAGAAACTTACTGTTGTGCCTTGTAGTTAAATGGCTTGTACTGGTGTGCACAATCATTAGTCTCTAAATTACTTTGTTCAACTGGTAGGCAGGATAAGGCATTTGAAGTAAAAGATTGCCTTTATGTCTCCTCTGTCCCTACTGTGCCTTGATAGGATCAGTCTTGGACCCATCACAGCATTCCCAGTAGTTGATACGAGCTTGAGGTTTAAAAATTAAACCAAACAAAAAAACTCTGGATGCAGGAAATACGAGCCACGTCTAAAGATCATATTCCACCATATAAAGAAGTTTTGTGCAAGTCAACGAGAAACAAATCCCACCTGGAGTAACTATAATTTTTTCATTGCTATGGCAAAGTTGTTTCTGGCTTATTCCAGGTTTAGTTTGAGTACTGGCTTTCATCCTTAAAACATTTATCTGCAATTAATCTGTTTTACTGCATAGAACAGTAGCACCAATTTATCCATACTGATTTAGATTTGAAAGCCATTAAGTTGCAGCAGCTTTATGAGTTACTGCTCCACGGGTAAGCTGAACTCTGGTAGCCAGCAGTTTGTCCGTGTTTACTCGCATTGAGGATACTGGGTTAATTCAGTAATTACAGTTCCTCAGGTCAGAGAGAAGTCAATGGAAAAATTTCTTCTGAGTGGCTTATTTGTTCCCTTTCTGCATTAGCTCAGTAGCTCTGTATTTGCATTAGTCCAAACTTGCTTTCCCGTCCCACTGGGAACCACTTAACAGGTGAATCACAAAGCACCCTGCTATCACCAGTACGAACATCATAATAATTCAAGGTGGATGCTGTCATGTTTTTCTGTCTCCTCCTCACAGTCATTCTGTGGAAACAGAACACTTCACTGGGAGGAGTTCCACTTGTCTGTGTAAAACATTCTGTTTCTATAATCTGTTCTTGTTTTAATGCTCACCATAGGGCACAGCAGCACTTGGGTGCAACAACAACTTAACTTTTCTTTCATTCCAGACATTAGGGCCTTCTGTGCTGGCAGGAGTTGCTGTGATGGTTTTACTTATCCCATTTAACTCTGCAATAGCAATTAAAACCAGAGCATTCCAGGTAAGGCACCAGCATAGAAGGTGACATCATCTGAACTGGCAGTTGTGCTATGATAAATGAAGGCATCAATGGTTGTCTTGATCATAAATGAGCTGCCATTTGCATCAATTTACTTCTAAGTAAGATTGTACTGTTACAGTGAATAACAGTATGCTCTCAGATAGTTGTTTGGGGTTTTTTTCCATAGTGAATTAAGGCTATTTGGGGAAAGGCATGTCAGTTCATACTGCTGGAGCAGCTTCTGAGATTAGCACTGAATTTGTCTCCGTATCCCTTCACCTGGTAGCTTCTTCTAGGAGGGTCTAGAGAAAGGGCAAATAAATGAAGTTCTTTGAGCTGTCAATGACTGTTTTCAGAAGTGGGAACTGAAACCTGGCAGATTATTTTTTATGCTAATAGCCAGTGTTGACTCTTCCTGCTACTGAACTGGGCTAAATTTGAATTATTATCTTAAGGTGAAAGGATCCTTTATTCCTTTCTTTGTAGTCTTAGTCATCTCTAGTCAAAGAAGGCTGAAAAAAGCAATATAATAGTGCCCTCTGGCTTTGTGCTAGAAAAATAAGTGGCTTGTGCTGTGCAAAATATCAGCAACTGTTTGGAAGACTAAAAAAAAAATAAAAATGAAGCTATTGATGTAAAAAAGGTAAGAATTGGAAAAATAATATAAATTATGGCATTTAAACACAGCCTTATGGTATTATTACATGCCTTAAAGAGACATGCAGGCTTCCCATTAAATGACTTGGATGCTGACTTGTTAGTATTAACATTCCTTTTCTCCCTTGCCAGTTCTAAGATACTCAGAGCTGCATAACTTGGTGCACGTGTGAACAGAGTTTTTCATTTTGTCTATACAACTGAGCAGGGATTTCCCCCCCCCCTTTTTTTTTTCTTTTAAAAAGCAACTGAAAGAAGCACTGTATTCTAATGTATATAGAAAACAAAACCAAACCATACAAACAACAACAAAAAAAACCTGGGAGTAACCACAATTTTCAAGGGATGCCCTAAGAAATACAGCAGGAATCAAAGGAAGAAGTGGGATAGTATTTTTGTGAAGTGCCTGAATCTTTCTTTAAGGTGGTTTTGAAAATATAACCCCTAGCTGAAGATGAGTGAAGAGCTTTGATACTCTGCTTTTCGACCATTTTCTTTGATTTCTGGTTTCTTTGGAGGTATAGACTTGCACAGTAAGCTTACTGATAAGTCTGGCTTTCTTTAATTACCTTTTGCACCCTCTTTAGAAGCATCCTAAAGGATGTCACAGTCACAGCTGTGAGATGTGCTGAAAGCTCTCTGATAGTCATCCCTCTAACACTCTGTCTCCTGTCTTTACTAATGACCTAGGTGGAACAAATGCGATACAAAGACTCCCGCATTAAATTAATGAATGAGATTCTGGGTGGCATAAAGGTGCTGAAGCTGTATGCTTGGGAACCATCATTTTCAGAAAAGGTGTTGGAGATACGAAAGAATGAGCTGCGAGTTTTGAAGAAGTCTGCCTACCTCAATTCTTTGTCCACTTTCGCCTGGATCAGCGCGCCGTTCCTGGTAAATTCA
This sequence comes from Chloroceryle aenea, assembly GCA_013399075.1. Classification (NCBI taxonomy): domain Eukaryota; kingdom Metazoa; phylum Chordata; class Aves; order Coraciiformes; family Cerylidae; genus Chloroceryle; species Chloroceryle aenea. Next base: position 161,919 of record VWZY01006755.1, on the reverse strand, counting down.
ATTTGCATGACTTCCTGAGCTGTACCAGAGCATCCTTGAAAGATGAACGCCAGGCTTTCTGCTTGCCAAATGTACACAGGGATAAAATGTAAATACGTAAAAATAAAAAAATATTCACATTCTTTGAAGCGAAGTTCCCTCTTCTCTAGAGCCTTTTTGTTAATTGGTATTAAAGTATTTCTTGATAAAGCCTGCCCGTGGAAGCTGGGAATAGCTGTCTCGGGAGAATTTCTACCCACTTCAAAGTACTTCCCATAACAAATTGAAACTAGAATTTGAAATCTCAGAGATATTTGTGAATAGCAAACCCAGCAAAAAAACAATTTTAATTGTGTCAGTCAGGACAGCGTCTGTCTTAAGGTTTCATTTCTGCCTTTTGTGTTAGAGTGCTCTCCTTGTTTTAGTGGGAGAAGGAGTCATTAAATTACTCTACAATCTAAAACAAAAGATTGATTAATGTAAAAATGAAGCCTGAATGATACATTGCCAATTCTGAAATACTTTTTTCCTCAGTTTTCTATTTCCCATCTATTTTCCACTTCACTGGACTGTGAATCCTTTTGCAGAAAGGGTTTTGGTGAATAAAAACATTCAGACGAGTGCTTTGTCAAAAATCTTCCTAGACAGCTATTCTTGAGATTCAAGGCCCAACCCTGCAGAAATATTTCTAATGGCCTCAAGATCCTGCTTATTTCACATTTCTTTAACGCACATCGCTGTTCCTGCTCATGGTTAGTTTATGGCACAGGATAGCCACCCCACAGGGGATGGTCCCTGTCATACAGTGAACCAGCAAATAACTTTCATTTTACTCCCTTTCCTATTGATCACTGAGTCCTGTTTGTTTAGCCTGCAGTTTACAATGGGAAAATTTGGTCGGGTGGAGTCAGAAATGCAGCCAAACCACAGGCAGATAACCACTTCTCATTTTTATTTGCACAAGTTCTGTAGTACACTTCTTGAACCTCCTAGCTCAACTAAATGTAGCCATTAGTAATCTGAAAGTTTTCCTCCACGTGCCCTGGTTTTTTTCTGTATTAACTTGTTCAGATGACTTGTCATTCTTAAAGCATATTGAAAAGGTCAGAAACAGAGAATTTACCCAATTTTGTTGTTGATGCTTCTATTTCAGAGATGTCTGTGAAGCTTGACTGCTTTTTAAAATGTCAAAATCTTACCTAGGTCTCGCAGTGAACTCGCTTTCTGGTTTTCAGGTGGCGCTGACGACATTTGCTGTGTATGTCTCGGTGGATGACAAGAATGTCTTGGATGCAGAAAAGGCTTTTGTCTCCCTCTCCTTGTTTAATATCTTAAAGTTTCCCCTCAATATGCTTCCACAAGTCATTAGCAACCTTGCACAGGTAAGGAGGATCTGGTGCATAAGTTGTTTTGAAATACTTGAACAAAAAGAATCCCAGATGTCCCTGATTTGGGGAAGGCAGAGATGCCTTGCATCTCCTGTTAGCTGGTTTTCTAACATCTTTCCTCTACTGCTGCCTGTTTTGGAAAGCCTGACATCATCTGAGTAAACTTGTCTGTGTGAATTTAGCTTCACTCAGATGAACTCAGCTTAGACTGAGAAATTTTACAGCTTAAAGCTTGGATTTCAACATAAGACTGATTGCAGAAGAGGAATGAGTCACTGTGCAGGAAGCCCATGGGGTGAAAGCTTAAGCCATTCTGCATACTTTCTTTTTCAGTAGTAAGAGCATTAAGCCCTCATTAAAAGAATGATAAAATAATACCACACTCTTTTCTTAGACAAGCGTTTCCCTAAGGAGAATTCAGCAGTTCCTGAGTCATGATGAACTTGATCCAAATTGTGTGGAAACAAAAGTGATTGTACCAGGTAAAGACTTAAGTATTTTTCTAAACTATGCTAATACAACAAAAATCCTGTTGGTTTGGACTGGTTGAGTTATGAAAAACAAACAAAAGTAAGAATAATAATCTAGGTTTTGTTGGGTTTTGGGTTTTTGTTTTTTTTTAATGAAGCTTCTGCTTTGAAAAGTATGTGTTTGTTTTTCAGGCTTTGTAGAAATTACAAAAGTTTCTGGCTTTATTTTTGAGCTTTGAGCTGAGTTATTTGGCTTGAGTTTGCATCTGCAATGTACTGGATGCTGATAGCACTGGCTAGTGAAGGGCATCCACTCACTAGGGACAGTAGGACCTGCTCAAACCTTTTGCTCTGGACAGGTGCTCAGGAACATTGTAAACAGTTTCAATTTCTTCTGTTGGAAACAGTATCCCAAAACAAATGAACGAGCCAGGTGGTCTCAAAAAAAAAAAGTGTTTTCTTGTGTATGGCTTTGGTGATAGTGTGGTTTGAAACTTGGCTTGTGTGGGATGCCATAGACAGAGGAGGAGGAGGAGGGCTGGCTGTGTGGCTGTCATGTGTTTACTGTTATACACCACCCCAGCAGGAGGCAAAGAAAACCTGCAGATCTGGAACTTCTTAGTGTGACAAGCAAAAACTGCACAGAGGCAAATTTAGCCTGATACGTCAAAGTCAACAGCATGCTGGTTTCTCCTAACAACTTGAATGTGGCTTCTTAAGTAAAGTTGTGCTAACAGTTGTGTGAGGCTTCTGAGCAGCAAATACTGGGACTAGCTTCACTGGGGCGGGGTGAAGAAGGACAGCTTTGGGCTCCATAGGCCTGTAAGCTCACAGTCTATTGCTTAAGCTGCAATCAGTGATTTTAACTCTGAACAAGACTGCCTTGTGACCTGTGGTCATGAGAATCTGCTTTCTACGCCAGTAGAAAAGGGAACTGTAGTGTACGTGCGACACCCACACATGAAGATTCCCCTCTCTGCCAGGCTCTCAGCCATCCTGTTCTGGGTTAATACATTTCCTGCCTTCTCTGTTGTATTTTTGTCATACAGGCAATGCCATCAGTGTAACAAATGCAACGTTCAGCTGGGGAAAGGAGCTTAAACCATCTTTGAAAAAGTAAGATTTCTTTATGTAATTGCAGTACTACATCTACCTGCACGAAAGCAAGCTGTCTAGCAATATCTGCAGGCTCGCATCTGGAAAAGGTTGTTTCCACACATCCCATATGTGCATCCCTTCTGCCTTTTACAGCATCGAGCTAATCCTCAGGCCTCATGGTATTTAGGCTCTGCAGAGCAGTTCTGTAAGCCTTTAACTCAACAGCAACTACCATAAAATGGTTACCTGTTAGAGACAGAAAACGATGTAAAGTTCTTAAATGGATTTAATTTTTAACTGAAGCATTGGACAAATCAAATTGATCTGATGGATTATGAGGACAGTTGAGATACCTGGTTTTGGACTTGACCATGTGAACAATGGTCTGTTCTTTTTAAGAGTCTTGTGCCAGACTCATCCCTGTGGCTGTAGATGGGCCATTTCCAGGCTATGGGAGTGCATGTTTTGTTCATTTACCTGTCTGAATGAATACAAACAAATTTGCCTGGAAGCACATACTTCCTTATGTTATGTTTTGTTATCAGATCAAAATCACAGAAACCTGATAAGTATTCTTAGAATTCTCAATCCAAGGAGCTCATGCTGCTGTGCTGAGTGTATTATGTTAACAGGTTATATGTGGATAACCTGCAAGCAAGAGGCTTCAAATGAGACAGTTTGGTTTAGGCAAACAAATCTGCAGCCAGGTTGACTTCAGAGTTCTGGGGTTTATTTTAGAAAGAACCATCTCCAGCTCAAATTGCTAGCCACTTGGGCCTAACAATTACCCCCTGACTTCCAAAAGTAGCACTAAGGCAAACGTCTGCTAGAGGGAAAGAATAATGGAAAAAAAAATTTAATGCTTTTGAATTTTCCTGCTTTGTATGTTTTGGTGTGTCTTTTTTTTAAGAATCGAACAAATAGCCTTTTGCAGTGTTCAAAGCATCAACTACCTTCTTGCTAAGAATCTGTATAAGAATCAGAGCCCCAGTTCTGCATCAGGATCCATGGAAATGGAAGTTTGGCTTTATTTCATTAGTTAAAGACACTTTGATGTCAGAGAGACTCTGTCCATCAGCCATTTCCATATCAGTTTACCTTCAAAACCAGGATTTAAAGTGGTACCTTTAAGAACAGAGTGGGGAAAGCAGTAAAGGATTTTAACAGGGAAAGTTTTGGTTTTCTTCTGTTGTTGTGAACCCTAGTTACCAGCACTAGAAATATGTTACTAAGGTTTTGGTTTGGTTTTAGGTGGGATGTATTCTCTCACTACTTTTGCATAATTGCTCTTGTTTTTAAAATCAAAACCCAAAAGACTTCTGGAAGACTGTCTGCTTTCAAAACACTTACTAACCTTGTCTGACTTGCTGATGGACTGATATGCAAAGGGTCTCAGAAGGCTTGCTACCAATCCTACTGCTTTAGCAACCAACAAGACAGATGAATGCTGGGTTTCCATTGCTCCTACAGTTCTGGTTACAGTTGGCTGTACACAAGAAAGTGAGGAGAAGACCGGTGACCAAGCTATGCTTACTATATCCAGTCAGGCTGACTTGTCACTGTGTATTTCAGCCCTGGTTTGAAGACCCATCATGTCTTTAGTAAACTAATGTTTAATTAATTTCCAGCCTGTTTCCTCCACAGTATAAATCTGTTGGTCCCCAGTGGTGCTTTGGTTGCCATTGTTGGCCATGTTGGCTGTGGGAAGTCTTCTCTGGTGTCTGCTCTCCTGGGTGAAATGGAAAAGCTGGAAGGAGAAGTGGCTGTGAAGGTTGGTATTGTTTACAGTGCCATTTAATGATGGGATGGAAGTGTGCTCCTTCTGCCTGCCATTGCTTATAATGTATAGCAAGCTGGAGAGGGAATTGTGTTTGCTCCTGTGCCAACCTGTCTGTGTTTGTTTGGGGTTTGCCCACACCTGTTCATTTGTGTTTTATATAAAATGACTTTCCTGATTCTATCAGCCGTACATCGGCAATTAGCATGCATATATGTATAATGGGGATGTATATCAAACAGGAGCTATATCTGTGTACTGCGGATTTTAATCAGAGTTGTAAGCATGAATTGCAGCTTGTTACAAGTCAGAGGTTTCCTTTCTCCCTCCTTGTTTAAGGGTTCTGTTGCTTATGTGCCTCAACAAGCCTGGATCCAGAATGCCACGCTGAAAGATAACATTTTGTTTGGCCAAGCTCCTAATGAACAAAAATACCAAAATGTCTTGGAGGCCTGTGCTTTAAAAACTGACCTGGAAGTGCTGCCAGGAGGAGATCAGACTGAGATCGGAGAGAAGGTAATATATCAATTTTTTTTGAGTCAGACCTGGTTGGTGATTCCTGTCCCGTCTGGCTAAAAAGAGATTGCTGTAAAGACAGCACTTGGTTTGGTTTGCTCTTTAGAACAACATCCCTGCTACAATCAATGCTGGAACAAGCAGGGCAGTTTTGTGGAAAGCAGTTGGACTTCAGCTTGTTCCTAACTTTAAGCCTGTGTTTGTACTGTGGTCATAATTGCACATCTAGCACTGGAAGATCAGAACTTCCTCCGTTTGTTGTCCAACTGTAAAGGTGCACCTGTCCAGAATATGCAAAGTCCTTCCTTTTCCTGTAGGGATAAAAAGGGAGGGAACATATGGTGTGCGTCAAGTGAAAAAGCGATACAATCATCCCTTAACACCTCATTTTGATGAGGAACTTTTACATCTGTGATTACCAAAAAAGTTTTTTTTTTATAGGCCATTACATTTGAGAGATATGAACTGGGGTGGAGATGTGGATTTGTATGTAAGATGAGAGATGTGGAAGATGTTCCAGGTGCTGCGGCCCTGCTTTGAACGTTTGCATTTTACATCCTTGTTGATGGTCTTCCTTTTTATAATTTTGTGTTTTAACAGCTCCCTTTAGGAGCTTAATAAGCAAGAGGCTTATTCCATCTCCAGATTGCTGGGTGAGTGGAAGTTTGGCAGTGAACAAACAGATTTAGAGGCGTTCTGTTCCTGTCTCTGGCTTGGACTGAGTTATTCTCTTCAGTGTCTCATGTTTCAATTTAGCACCCGTGTGTTTGACTGGGTGAGAGCCATAAAAAGTCATCACTGTTGTTGGAACAGAGTTGTATGATATATTTTATTCTCTCCTCTTTCCCTTCAGGGCATCAACCTTTCAGGTGGCCAGAGGCAGCGAGTGAGCCTCGCTCGTGCAGTATACAGCAACTCTGACATTTACCTGTTAGATGATCCTCTTTCTGCTGTGGACTCGCATGTTGCCAAGCACATCTTTGACAAAGTGATTGGTCCAGATGGAGTACTTAAAGCAAAAGTAAGCTGGCATTTAGATCCTCTTAAAAATGCTCACAAACACTGATGGGTAGCAGGAAAGCTATTTCACCACTGAAGCTCAAGTGCTGAATCATTCCTGAATTCCCGTGTGTAATTGGCAGTGTGGCCACCTTTTCCCCACGGCACGATCTCTGCAGTGAGCTGCTATTTAGGCATGCCCAGAAGTGATGTGATCTAGTCAGAACCCGTAGAGGCAGAAACCTGCTCTGTTTTTAAAACCCCGACTATGAGATCTCCAAAAACACGGTATTTGCAGAAACGTGAAAAGGTTGTCAGTTTAGTGGGGCTTGGTGTTGCTCGGAGGCAGCTCAGTCAGTGAGGAAGTTGTAACAGCTTATTGATTTTATAGAGGTCTTTGGTGGTACGCAACCAAACTGCAATCTCTCTGTTTCCCCTTTTGCTGCTGTTATGATCCTCTCAGACTATGTCACAGCTCAGAAGGGAAGAGCTGCAAAGAGAATCAGCACAAGGGAAAGGGGGAATGATAATTCAGTTGGTTTACTTCCCTCTGTGGTTATGTCAACGGTTATATCAGCATGCAGTAGGAAGCATAGTGAGTTCATCTAATTTGTCTAACAAGGACAGTGTATTTCCCCTGGCATTTCACCCTGATGTGATCACTCACCCCCTGTCCCAACGATGTGGTAATATTTGGCTTGCTGAGTCTGCACAGTGACATCTGAGAGATGAGATTTTATTTATTTATTTATTTAATTTCATTTTTTTTTTAAATCCAGACTCGAATTCTGGTGACCCATGGCATCAGCTTCCTGCCTCAGGTAGACCATATAGTTGTCCTGGTAGATGGCAAAATCTCTGAAATGGGATCTTACCAAGACCTTCTGAAACAAAACAAGGCCTTTGCAGAATTCCTGCGAAATTATGCACTTGATGAAAACATTGAAGAGGACGAACCAACAAGTACAGTATTGCTTTTTCTTAAAACGTGTCTCTTTTCCTGTCAACCAGTTTGCAGATACTTTCTCTGGATAAATTGTCCCCTGCTCTTTCATGATATTCTGGCATTTGCCTTTCTGTACTACCATGAAAATTGCTATCTACGGCCAGGTCTGCATTACTGATAAATGTTTTCACAAATTTCTTTCAAAATTTCATATGGTTTGTCCTAGAATAAAACAATTCTTGTGTTAGAAGTTAGTTAAAAGTTGGGGATTGATTTTACCATAGCAAGGTCAAGCTCAATAGGAAAAAGGAGTAGCCAAGAACAAACTGGGCTTGCTATCAAAGGGGATGTCCAGAGTCTGGTAATTTTTTAATATGTTGTTGGTATTTTTCACATAGCAAAGTTCAAGTGACATTTTCATCTTGAGTTACTTTTCAGCTTGGTTTGATCCCTATAAAATTATACAAGGTTAAAGCATTTTGGTAAATGTTTCCTCTGTGTGACAGTGTTCCCATGCTCTCTGATTGCAGCACTGCTGCTCTCCAGACGGGCAAGGAGGAGCACTCATGACATCATCTAGCTATGGCAGAGGCTTGCAATAGTTCCTGACATGACTCCCCCATCCCAAAATCATGCCTAGGCCATACCCTATATATTAACTTAGCTAGAACCAGCTATAACAAACACTATGGCTTAACATTTCTGATGCACTAAAGGAATGTGATGTAAATGCATTTGGCAGACAACCTGCCTCACCAATTCTCTGCAATCCAGTTAGGAGAAATGATGCACTGAAGGGATGTAAGCAAAACTATGACTTCATGCCCTATGATTTTCCTGCCGTGGTATTGTTTTTCATGACTCTTGCTTTGTATAGCCACATTTTTCTGTGCTTTCTGCTTTATGCAGCAGAAAATCTGAGGTGTGATCTTGTCTTGTAGTGCTGGAGGATGAAGTCCTGCTAGCTGAAGACACCCTCAGCATCCACACTGATCTGGCAGATAACGAACCGGTGACAAACGAGGTCCGCAAACAGTTTCTTAGGTAAACATGGAGTTCACATGTTTATAGTCTGCATCAAAGTACATCTGAAAGATGTTAGTCACATACTGCTGGGCTCTGTTTTCCTTAGTTTCCTTAGCTTCCTCTTATAAATAATTTGGGTTTGTGTCCTTTTGAAAACAAAAGTGAAACAACATGCAAAGTAGTTGGAACATCTATTCCTGAAATCCTCTTAGTCTGAACTGACCAAATTTGTTAAAGGAGCTCTCTGGTTCTCAGGTAACACCACTCTGTGTATTTACCCACATAACACTAAACTGCTGCCAGTCGCATGATAAATAAACCCTTTGCATTGTGCCATTCCATTGGGAATCGTGGACATGTCCAAAAGTTTTCATAACCATGCCTATAGATGCTGTCCATCTACTGCTGATGTCAAAACAGAGAAGCTCAGGGATAAGCTTTGAAATGTCTGTCTTGCAATGAAGCCTCTAAAGGCCTTTACCCAAGAACCCAGGCCCTGCCACAGCTTTTGTTAGGTGCTGTATTTCTGGCATCACTGAGCATTGCTGAACAGTCAGAGTGGTGGTACAAGCACCCGTAGCTGTGAGTGAGGCTGGCACAGGAATGCAGCAGAAGAGCTGGGAATAAATCCAATCTGCTGCATCCCAGTCTTGCCTTAGCCCTGCCACAATATGCCCTTTTTCTCTTAATGATTCTTTTGTTTTGACTAGGCAACTTAGTGTCATATCTTCTGAGGGAGGAGAATGTCCCAACAAAATGTCAACGAAAAGAAGAGTCTGTGAAAAGAAGCCAGCAGAGCCTCCTCTGCCAAGAAAAAGTCCTAACGACAAACTTATCCAGGCTGAAACCACTGAAACAGGAACGGTATGATTTGATTTTCTCCCTCCCTTTTTCTACATTTTTATTTTTTCTGTTTGAAAAAATATCTTTTTCTTTTTACATTTGATCCACTCCTGTTAAATGTGTTGTATAAATCATGACTGCAGGCTTTAGGCATTAATCTGGTGGCCACGGTCATTCAGATTTGGGATTTTGGCAGAGGTTTCTGCATCTGGCAAGAGCTATGTACCTAAGGGGGGGAAAAAAAAGAAGAAGAAAAAAAAAAAAACGAAAAAATCCCTTCCAGCTCATGCCAGAGTCACCTGATAGCAGTAGCACTGTGCTCTGTCAGCTCTGCCTTACACTGCAGAGCTTTCAGCAGCCTTGGTTTTGAAACGGTTTGGCAGCTGCTGAGTCCAGCTGCAGCCCTGGGTATTCGGTGACCTGCAGCAGTGGGCTACACGTGCCAGCTGCCTGCTGTGTGCCAGCAGATCTGTTCTGCCTAAATGATACCTGCCACCCCATCTTCCAAAGCATTTTATACTTATAGGCACAAAAGCAGGGCCAGGGATTGAAATGGGAATAGGAAAAATGAGAAGGAAAAAAGAGAAGATGGGAATACAAAAAGTGAAAGAAAGGGACAGAAAGCAGCTGTGGATGGAATAAGAGGAGGGAGGTTTTGTTAAAGAAATCCCCCTTCCTCCCCTACAAAGGCTCCGTGTCTCCTGTTTAGTCTCATGTACAAGGTCTGTGGCACAGACCTGTAATTAACTGTTTCTGTGGATTGTTTTGTTTTCACTTGCAAAGTCCCTAATCAACAACACTTGTTCTTTTAATTATTTCTTCTTTTTTTTTTTTAAGAGACTGAGTTTTGTCCCAAGTCTCTATCTCTTTTTGCTTCTCTGCCTTTCTGTACTACTTTAGAGTCAGCATCTCTACTTTTTGCCACGAGCATTATCTGTTTATGTCCCTGTTGGGGTGCACTACCATTTGGTACCTCATTTGAGCTGCCATAAAGCCACCTGAATGGAGGCATATTCAGCACTTTTCTTTAAATAGGCCATTTAAAGTAGTCCTGAGCTCCACACACATGCCTGCCAAGTTGCTTCTTTTGCCCTAAAAACTTGGCTCCTGTTCTTCTTACCCATCCTTTGCTGTTAATTGATCAGCCTTTTTTTTTCTCCCCACCTGCCCCCGAATCTTAAAAACTAAAACCCAACAAAACTATTAAAATAGAGTTCCTCAAACTGGAGTAGTTCAGAGAAGTTTCTGACCTGTTTGGAAGTCATCACCCTGACATAGAGCTCAAGCAGATGAACTGGTCTGTGGGGTATGTTAGAGTTTGGGCAGTTTGGGATTTAGCAGTTCCACTGCTGAAGAATTTTCTTCTCTTCTTCTGTCTAAACTCTTGATTGTGCAAGTTGTACAAAGCAGCTTTGGTGTGTGGTTTTGCAGGTAAAGCTATCGGTGTTCTGGCAATACATGAAGGCTGTCAGCCCTGTCATTTCTTTAGTGATATGTTTCCTATATTGCTGCCAAAATGCTGCTGCCATTGGGGCCAATGTGTGGCTCAGTGACTGGACCAACGAGCCAGTGATAAATGGGACTCAGCACAACACAGCCATGCGGATCGGAGTCTACGCTGCCTTGGGGCTCTTGCAAGGTGAGACCAGGATGTAAAATCAGGATGTCTGGCTATTTAGTAAAGAGGTGAGAAAACCATGGCACCAGTTGCTGGCCCAAATTTGCCCCCCAAATCCTATCCTAAGCAATAGGAAGGTAAGGTAACCTGGAGCTACAAAGTCTGAGTTCAGCCCAACGCTTTTAATCTTGGTGTGAAGCTCTTGTGGGGATTGAATGCGCAATGTGGAAGCTCGAGAGAGGTAAGTTGGAGAGAAAAGATGAAAACATAAGTGCAGAAGAGATTACGTGGTTGGGGTGAGTTTGTAGCATTAGGACTTCATGGAGGCTTGAGGATGGTTGTGCCTGTCTCATATGTGGACAGCATGGTGAAATCATACAGGACATGTTCCTGTGCCACAGGCAGCACTGGCCACAATGCTGTAGTGCTAATGAGCATGGTAAGAGAAGGGTGGACAGGGAGTATAGTAAGGGTAGGAAAGCTTCTAGACCAACAGAAACTGCTGAGAGCGACCTGCGAATTGGGAACATCGTGTTCACTGGTTATCACATCTCCTCTTCACCTGTTAGGCCTCATAGTGCTCATCTGCTCCTTCACCCTGGCCATGGGAGGCATTAATGCAGCCCGGACACTCCACACTGCTCTGCTGGAGAACAAATTCCACACCCCACAGTCCTTCTACGACACCACCCCAACTGGCCGGATCATCAACCGCTTTTCGAAGGACATCTATGTGATCGATGAAGTAATCCCACCAACCATCCTGATGTTCCTTGGAACATTCTTCACCTCTTTATCAACCATGATTGTAATTATAGCAAGTACTCCACTCTTTGCTGTGGTTATAGTTCCACTGGCAATTCTGTACTTCTTTGTTCAGGTAACTGGAAAAATCTCTGACTACCATTACAATGACTGATTCCATTGTTCATTTTTCCTTCTAGGAAAACCAATATTAATTTGGGGGGATATTGAAATATATGAAGCAACCACACATTTATGTAAACAAAACATTAGTTCTCTCAGAAAAAGAAATGTTCTGTGAGATGTGGTTGTGAAATAAATAGGCATAACTTCTTTGGCTTTTAAGTAATAGCAAACAAGCTGACTGCTAGAGCCACAGCAGCACTACACTTTAATATATTGAAGTGGGTAAATATTTGACATACTGACAAGTTTTTAAGGCAGAGAGGAGTTAAAATGTTGAAAATAGAAAGCATCAATTTTATTAACTTCCAAAAATGAAGCTTGTGTTGTAGACCATAAATAGAGACCTGATAATGGAGGTGCAAATTCATGTTTCTTTTTCTTGGAAGATGAGGCTCCTACAAATGGATTTGTTTTATTAGACTATGTTAAGTAATTTTAAAGGGACATTGATAAATTCAATTTACAGCCTCCAGAAATTGCAGTTACCCAATACTCTGTTGTGGGATGAAGCAAAGTTAGTTTTCTTGGAATTCTCCTTAATTATAGAAACTATTTTGGAGGGTTGAAGCGCATCAGTAGTGACCTTCTTTAAATCCTTAACCTAAAAAATTCCTCACTGTTAATTAAAAGAGAAAGTATTTCATGTGCCCTTCCGTTTTCTCCAACAAATGGCAGCGATTCTACGTAGCTACCTCTCGCCAGCTGAAGCGTCTGGAGTCTGTGAGCAGATCTCCCATTTACTCACACTTCTCAGAAACTGTATCAGGGGCCAGTGTCATCAGAGCCTATAGAAGAGTGAAGTCCTTCATAGACATCAGTGATCTGAAGATGGATGAAAATCAGAAGAGTTACTACCCTGGCATAGTATCAAACAGGTAAAAAGGGTCCGTGTAACATACGATAATCCTGTGTTTGTGTAACCGGTCCATGCGGCCCTTTACCGCTCTGCTTATGTCTGCCTTGTCACCAGGTGGCTGGGTGTTCGAGTCGAATTTGTGGGGAACTGTATTGTCCTTTTTGCTGCCCTTTTTGCTGTGATTGGTAAAAACAGCCTGAATGCTGGCTTGGTAGGACTTTCAGTATCTTATGCATTACAGGTATGTATGACAGCTTTCTGCTCATTGATGGGTTTGCATTTTTATAGCTGCTCTGGATATATAAGCAGTAATTTTAGTGCTTGTTGAAGCTGTAGTTAATAAAAATGATTTGTGAGCTGTCTGGAAATAGTAGACATTTACACTGAATGCTGGCAGACCAGCAGCAAGCTCACGTGCAGTAGGATTTCAGGACACTTTGGGAGCATTGAGGGTGTGCTGCACCCCAGCATCCCCAGTGGTGACATGCAGGTAACTCAGGAAGGGTCAGGTGCACCCACCAAGAACAGGTCATTGGAGCAGTGTGGGGTTAACATGTCCTGCATCATATCTGCTGTGTAGTGCATCAGTGTGTCCAGGTAATCACAGTCAGTGATTACAATCAGTGGGATTCATGAACAGGCAAGATAAACTGTACTCACCCAAGCTGTGGACAGCTGGCCTCCCTCTTGCCAGTAGCTTTTTATATACCATGAGTGTGCAGGATTGCTGTTGGCAGTTTTCCAGTGAGACCCATGACTATGAGAATGGCTTCCAACCAGCTTTCTTGAGAGGGCCATTTCTTAAATCACTGTGGGAGGCATTTGCTTCTTCATGTGAGCACCTGATTACTGTAGACTTCTTGTCCCAGTAGCTGTATTAAGGTCAATTAAAAAGTAATAATTCAATTTGTAATGTTAATGTGAATCCATGCCTTAATAGCAGTGTCTGGATTTGTTGTAATTCTTATTAAATCTGTCGTTCCTTTGTGGGTGATATTTTCTGCCTTGTCTTCTCCAAGGTGACCTTGTCTCTGAATTGGATGGTCCGAATGACTTCTGAACTTGAAACCAACATTGTAGCTGTTGAAAGAATAAAAGAATATTCGGAAACTGAAACAGAGGTCAGCCACCAAGCGTCAAGCATGCTCACCAACAAGCGTGGTGAAATTTTATTGCACACATTTCCATGGTCTTTCTTTAGATTCTTGAGAGACAGTTCCTACTCGGAGTGTGTTATCATTTAACCTGAACAAATGTCACGCTTTGAACTGTAATTTATGCTATCAGAGCTCCAAATTATTACTGCTGTCATGCAGGCTGTGCTTAGCATCTCATTTTCTGCTACTGTGAGTATCTATAGCACAACAGAGATGAGTTTCAGTATCAGAATATTGCTCCCATCGGGTTTGAAGTGTTCGATGCATAGTCCTACCTGCATGGATGGTGCTGTGATCCTGCTACGGAGCACAGCTGCAGGACAATTGTCACGCTGTGCACATGTTTGCAGTAGTATTTCTGTTTAATCAGCTTAATCAGTCCTTGTCTCCCCCGAGAGAACAACGTCTCTGGGAACACTGTACTGCCTAATCCAGGAAAATCATCTGCTTTTGTTACCAAAGACTTTTAAAGGTGGCAGGTGGAGCTACGCTGGGAAACCTGCTGCTCTGTGGACATGCTGGTTTTTGGTAGCCCTGTGTACCTGATGGGGGACTAAGAACTGGGAAATGGAGGATCTGAGGAAAGCTGCAGTGTACGGTTCTGGTGATAAAGTAATCTGGAGGCTAAAAGGAAGCTAGACAAGATGCGTGTGTTATAAACCAGGGCTTGAGCTGGCACGAAACAGGTAGTGTTCCAGTAAAGTTGATGGGGAAAAATGTAAATTTGTATTCATTAATGATTTGGCCCTATATGCTCAGACTTTTTTGCCTGTAAACTTCACAAGAAAGGCCAAAATGGGTGGATACTTGGGAACCCCTGTTTTTCCCTCATTATTAATGTTTTCATAATGGAGATTTGGTTTATCAGCTATATTTGTAGTAACCTACAAATGTTGTTTGTATCTCAGTTTGAATTATTTGTTCTTAAAGCTGCATGAGGCATTTCTGACTTATGTTTTCCTTAGGCTCCCTGGATCATTGAGGGCAAGAGTCCACCAGAAGACTGGCCATCCAAGGGAGAGCTGGAGTTTGTGAATTATTCAGTGAGGTACAGGAAGGGCCTGGATCTGGTGCTGAAGGATCTAAACCTCCAAGTGCACGGTGGAGAAAAGGTGAGTCACCAGCTCCGTGTGTTTGCTAGAACTGTGCTCTGGGCCTCCAGTGGCAACCATGGAGTTGAGGACAGGGTCTGTGAGCACACTGGCCCCAACAGTGGAGAACTACTCAGGCTGGCATTGCAGGAGCCAGCAGTGACAACCGTGCTGTCAGTGTGCCATCATCCTCCAGGCTGGGAGCAGTAGCACCCCATGCATGGGACTTTCCAAGTTAGGTTTGCAACAGGCTGTCATACACCGTGTAGGAGGCACCAGCACAAGTGGCAAGAATGCTTTCCTGAAGCAGTGCAGATGGGGGAAGGAATTCCAGCATTTTCCACTCTCTGGCTTGCCCTGTGAAATTTTTGGCGCAGAAGGAAATGACATTCTCTGCTTCCTTAATCAGGCAGTTGTCTTTGTTCTGGGAGATGTGCTTCTTCATGCTTCAGCTGAAAGTTCTGGGGTTTGCGTGCTGGTGACAGAACAATTAGCATGGGAAAGTCCTCCACTTAACAGACTGGTATTAAAAGAGAAGAGAATTACCTTATACTAAACAGACAGGATGACAACCGCCTTCTGGGTTGGAGATAGATACACATGCTTACTGTAATGTCTGACTTGCCCTCTGAAAAGCCTTTATTTCTTCTCTCTGATTGGACTCCTGACACGGGTACTTCAGCTAATCACCCAAAATTACATGAAATGCTGTAGGCCTTTTTACAGATTTACATGAAATATCATTCAAATTACCAGAATGGCAGTATATACATTACAGTGTATGACACGGGTTTCTAGGGAGGGATATCTTAGATCCAAATCTTGTATCAAACCTCTCAGAGAAATCTTGGGGATTTGTTTGGGATGCTTTTGTTGGGTTTCGATTTGGTTTTAACTATGTGCTTTGTTTTTAAACCTGCAATTTGTTGTAGATTGGAATTGTTGGCAGAACTGGAGCAGGGAAGTCCTCCATGACGCTCTGTCTCTTCAGAATCCTGGAAGCTGCAAAGGGAGAAATTAAAATCGATGGTGTGAAAATTTCCGAGATTGGTCTCCATGACCTTCGATCAAGGCTGACGATTATTCCTCAGGTACTGTTTCTGTGTGTCACAATAAAGGAAGGCTCTCTACCAGCTTAGCAAACCGTAAATAATGGTTTATCCACAGAGGAAAATGCTTTGTTACACTCAGAAAACTGTTTCAAAAAACCAAGCTATTTATACTTTAAGTGGTCCTATCCTGACACCTTGTAAGCTAATGCTGGGTGATAAAACAGGATTTAGGATAAAATGTCTCTACAGCTGGAACTTGGGTTTTAAGTGTGTATAATGTAATGTATTTTCAGAGTGGATGGGGTTGGGAGGAGCCTCATCTGCAATGCAGTGGAGACTTCAAAGCAGTAACTCATAACATCTGTCCTTAAAACAGCTAAAGTACTTGTCTAATGCAAGTTGGTTTTATATCCAGGATCCTGTTCTCTTTTCTGGAACATTGAGGATGAATCTGGATCCATTTAATAAGTATTCAGATGAAGAAATATGGAAAGCTCTTGAACTGTCTCATCTGAAGAGGTTTGTCAGCAGTCAGCCATCCATGTTGGACTATGAATGCTCAGAAGGTGGAGAAAATCTCAGGTAAGGAATGCTTGGGCTAGCAACTTACACTGAGCTTCCGTTCAGCTGTAGCAGTGAGAGGCACTTGAGCACAGGTTTTGTAGCTGGTTGTTCCCAACATGATTTCCTGTTTCAGGAAAATCACGAAGGCTCAAACATTTGCCTCCTGTTCTGCCACTGCCACGCATGATCTGATTCTTCTTTGCTGCTGGGAAGCATTTCTCCCCAACCAAAATCCTGTCTTACAGTAAAGAAAGCTCAGGCTGACAGGGTGTTAGGGCTAGGCAGTCTCTTACATATGGTTTGGTAGGAAGGGAAATGCCATGATAGCCTGTAGAACTGCTGTGCTGAGTAACAGTCCTCTGCCTGAAGACTTTAGCAGTGTTTAGTTTCTGTTATTACTTGGAATTACTATTTACTGCAGGGGGGTTAGACTAGATGGTCCCTTCCAACCCAAGGCATTCTATGACTTAGTGCCTCAGAACATTACTTTTTCTTCACGATTGCATATGCTGAGTGTTTTTACTTCCTGGACGCTCAGGCAGAAGCACTGTAATCATTATTTTCCCTGGCTTTTGTCATGGTGATAGAAAGGGGGCAATGGTGGCTCTGCCGATAGCAGTTCAGGCAGTGAGAGAATGCATACACTAAAGCAGGCTGAGTAATGCTTCAAGGTGTAGGTATTGGCTCTAGGGCTGACAGATCAGGTTCTTTGCCCAGTACAGGGGTTTTTTTTGTTGGGTATCTTTACCTGACAAGTAATCTGCTCTGGCACAAGTGATTCTGAGCAGCAGAGAGCTAAGGGCAGCGTGGCCTCATTTGTGAAAGCCCTGTTTCTGTTCACAGCGTTGGCCAAAGACAACTTGTCTGTCTGGCAAGAGCACTGCTACGCAAGACAAGAATCTTGATCCTCGATGAAGCGACAGCAGCGATCGATCTGGAGACAGATGATCTTATCCAGATGACAATTAGGACCCAGTTTGAAGACTGCACAGTGCTGACAATAGCACACAGGCTGAACACAATTATGGATTACACAAGGTAAGAATCTCCTATGGGTACATGGGGAGACTTACCAGTTTACTGGGCATGTGAAGCAGCACTTCAAAGGGTCTGTTTGTCTCCTAAGTAGTCACACTGATGCTCTTGTCAGGTAGTATGTCAGCAGTGATGTTTAAGCCATATAGTCCTACTATATTCAGACCTGACTTTGCTTTTGGTGGTATAAGAAACAGGTTCTATACTCACTAACCAGAGCTGCAGGAGATTCCCCAGAGGGGTTGTGGATGGCCCCTCCATGGAGGTGTTCAAGGCCGGGTTAGATGAGGTCTTGAGCAAGCTAGTCTAGTTGAGAGGCATCCCTGCCCATGGCAGGGAGTTTGGATTAGATGATCTGTAAGGTCCCTTCCAGCCTAAGCCATTCTGTGATTCTCTCCAGTTGCATTGATGGCACTGTCAGCAAGCTTATGGATCCTTTTTTAACTAGCAGCTGCTGTAACTTTTTCACTAGCATCATGTGATATTAATTACTCTAAAATATAGTACTATATTTCATGAGCTTTTATCACCTTGGCCTCCTGGTACTGTATTTTCAATTCCAGAACTATCAGTATGACACCTTTATGTTTCTTGGGGTTTTTTTTTCCCTTACCACCCCTGGGAGACAATTACTGTCCTATACCTTTTTAAATCAAACAGCAGCTCAGGGAGAATGTTTATCATCTCTGTGTGTTGCAAATAACTGAGCAAAAGAAAGCCAAGGCAAAGCTTAGAGGAGTTTGCTTTGGGATGAAAAGGGATACCATGTTTCTTGTGAGGAATTCTCTGACCTGTCTTCACCACCACCACCTCCTTTTGTTTTGTGCAGGGTTCTTGTTCTAGACAGTGGAACCATAGCTGAATTTGATACGCCTGCAAACCTTATAGCATCAAAGGGTATTTTCTACAATATGGCCAAAGATGCTGGACTAGCATGAAAAGAAGACCTCCTGGGGGTTTGGGTTGTTTTTTTTTAATATTACTGACTTGCCACAAAAGTGACTTGTGAATGTACTGTAATTTACAAACCAGTTTTTGTAGTAGACTAAACTTGTGATATGTGAAAAAAAGTATTTTACAATTATAAGGACCAGAAAGTTACTTTTATATTTTTAAATATTTTCTATAAAGTATTTTATTACATCCTTTTTTTTTCCCAGAGAATGCCAAACATTCTGCCAAGAACATGTATGTATCGCAGGGTTTATAATTAGTAAATTATATTAATGGTACAAAATCCATCTGTTCTGTGTGTTTTCTGCATAAGGATGCATTGGTTCTGAAGTGGAAAGACAGGCCTAGGTAAGCAGTGACTCAGCTGAAAAATAGTGAAATAATATGTAATCTCTGGATCCAACCTGTTCCTTCCAATATTTCCCATGGGACGAGGGAGGTGAATTCTGCAGCTTCAGGGCTGTGAGCTGTCCCAGGACCTTCGGCATCCCTGCCCAGGGCAACCTGAGCACTATAAAATTCCTCTTCAGCACAGGAATTACAAGTAATGTGTATTTAAAACAACCTACAGATGCCTTAATATAAATCATTTCTGCCAATTTAGTAGACTCCACAAAAGCCTGCAGGGACAGGACTGGCACAGAAGTATTCTAATTTTGCTCTATCTCTCTTAGGTATGAAGTCACTATGAGTAAGTCTCCACTTAAGCTGAACATGCGTGCCGAGCAGATGTGTATATAATTGATCTCATTCAGCACTTAATCACCTGAATTAATGTGAGATTTGTTTTGCAGAAATAAATACCTATCTTGTTACTGATAACCAAGTCTCCCTAGATAAAGGGAGTGCCATGTTTAAACAGTATTTGCTCCTAGAATCTGATAGAACACCATTTGCTTTAGTTGTTCACTTCCTCCACCAAGCACTCCAGAAACCTACCCAGGAAGAAGTCCCTATGTTTTTCCATAAGTACAGTTCACAAAAACGTTGAGAAGACAAAAATAATCGTTTATTAATTCTTACAAATGATACTTCTTAAATAGAAACAAGAACCTGGAGCCAAGCGTTCGTTCGACATGAACATTTCATAGAGCAGAGCACGACGTCATGGGTTATTTCTCACAGACAGTAATGTAACGGTTATACACCGATCGGATCGGTACGGAGTTAATAGGATCTTCTGTGTAGAAACTGCATCGAGTATAAAAATATTCCTGGGAATGCATAGAGAGCCATCAGCATCTGTGCAAGGTGTCCAGTGTAACCATGGTGTCATCAACCCAACAGGTTAAGCCTGGTACCTTCAAACGGCCGATGTCTAAACCTGATCCGTTCTGCGTGCCAGGGAGAATGCAACGGGCGGATTGCGGTACAAGAGCGACTGGTTTATTATTCTACTATACAGAGGTTAATACACCACCAGCAATTTAGCATAAAAAACAGGTCTTGCCAATGACTCAGACCACATTTGGCCTCCAGCGCTTTCCAGAAGAGGTTGTTTTGTTGTGACAAAATGTTCTACTGTAGCCTTAGGAGACTGCGCTTCAGTCTAGTTAATCGGCACAAAGGAAACTTGGGGTTTGGAAGGATCTGTGTTTCCAGGTGAACACTGGGCAGCCGACTACAAGGCAGATTGGGAGAGGGCTCCCTCTTGTGTGCTCAGGCACTGCTGCTGAAGCTGCTTCCCTTTGCACAAAGCTCTATTCACTGGATGAGAAAGAGAGAGCAGGAGTGAATTTGGGAACCAGGTCCTGCTGCATTAGCTGTAACACAGGCGGCTGCTCTGACGGCACAGGAGGAAAGAACATCTTCATCTGCCCCAGCCTCTGAGAAAGGAAGCAAGGCTGTGGTGGATCCTCACCCCGGTCAGAGGAAGTCACCTGGAGCAGTAAGAGTTTCAGATGCAGCTCTCACCTCAGCTTTCCCTCCAGCTAGTCTGGGGGGGCTCCCTCCTCAGTATTCTACTTCTACAGATCCCATTTCTAGGTCCACCTACACTGTACCGCTCACTTGGGCTGTACATTCTTAGGACAAGACAATAAAATCCTTTGGTTGCTGTTGTTTCCAAAGAAACCTGGAGGAAGGGTGGGGGAAGATGAAGAAGCAGGGGGAAATTCAGCCCAGGCCATGTTCTATTTGCCTGTTGCATCTCATACTTCAGTTCATTCATCTAATTCCTAGTACATACTTTTACAGTTAGGCTGCCAGAATACAGCTCTTCCTCAAATGCAAATGACTGAATAAATACTAGAAATATATTTTAAAAAAATAGATAAAAATCCAGTTCTTAAATACTTATCAATTTATTTATTCCAGAATTTCATAGCAAAGTAGGCTAATTCTGTATTTTAAGTAACAGGAACAGGCAAAATTATTTTTTATTTTTTCAGTAAACAATGTGAGTAAACAGAAGTCACTGGGGAAAAAAGAAAATACATTGCATAGGAAAACCATCAGGATTTAGTATTGGCCCATACCCTGGGCATTTCACTAGTTTCTTTTTACACAGGCAACTTTAAAGGTTCAAGATGCAATCTTTCTCAGGAATGTAAAGGTAAAGGAAAATAAAATTACAACTTTTGTGCTTTTAAAAGGGGAAATTAAAGCAGCACTGAAGAAATACATTGCCAATACAGTAACAAAAATAGTATTTTAAATTGCACATGTCAATACAATATATTGACAGACAACAATAAAAGAGATTTTGGTTGAGAGCACATTAATGATTTGGATAATTACTATCACTTTATATTTGCAACCTGAGAAATAGGGAAAAGTGTAAACAGGGAATAAGAAATCGCAGGTAATAAGTCACTTGACAGCATTTAAACTAGACATAGTTTTGTGCTTCTTCCACAGATTTAAACCCTTCTGCTTTTTCTCCTTCTAAATAAGATAGGATTTAAAATACACAATCTCAAGTGTGAACATTAATGGCAATGGACTCAGTACAAATACTAAATGGGTTTCATGGCAGGTTCTTTAGCTTGAGTATCTCTGCTATTTTATAGCAAACAAATGATTAGAACAGTTTAAGGTTAGCCTTTCCCTGAGAGCTGCGAACTCTGCAGTATTTCAAGATTATCTTTTGTAAGGAAAAATGTTGCATTAACAGACAGTTCTACTGAGACTTCCTTTGCAAGACACTATGTTCATGTCAGGCTCATTACTCACAGATTAACTACAGGCTGTAACTGTGCATAATGACTTTAGTTCATTTCAAGGTTAACAAAATAGATAATTTTTTTTCACATCATTAGCCCTTATATTTAAAATGGAACTTTAAAATGAGACAAATCTTTTGGTTTAGTCTTTAAACAATTAATATGTAAGTTCTGATGCCTTCTTGTTATAACCACTCCGTTCAGAAAGCGTTGGGACTCTGAAAAGTAAGTTTTTGTCGCTTACTGTTAGAACAAGCTCCAGTTCTTGGAAATCTTGTAGCCTTGCAACATCTTTGTCCTTTAAATAAATACAGTAAGTTGTTAGGTGATAAATCATCTATTCCATTTTGCATAGGTAGGTTAAAATAATAAGCTTGCTACAAGGTATGTATTTATCCATAAATATGACAATTCTTTACAGTAAACTGGAAAGCAGACAACCTGTTGCATCTTATATTTATTCTGGGATCCTATTCAACTACTCAGGTCTATTTTTAGAAGGAATGCAACACTGATGGTATGGGCAAGTCATTAGTGGAATTACACTTGTGAAGATCTACAGCATGCCACCCCACTCCTCTTTTCCTCTCCCCTGGTAATTCTTAGAAGCTCATGAATCATTTCTTGCATCTACCTAAGAAGGTCCTGTATGCAGCTTCCTCTCAAGTGACCCCCAACCCTATCGTAGAGCTGGCTTTGGTGAGAGCAATGGAAGATGACCTCCTGCCATACAGGCTTGAGCTCTGGTCCCCTCCACAGCAGCACTCTGCTGCTAAACACCACTAAATAGAATTTGTTTTGTATCACCTCAAGGAACAGTAAGTGTCCTGCAGTCCTACCCAGAGAGCCTGAAGGAACTAGAGATGGAAATAAAAACAGTCCTTTCAACAAAGACCTGAGGTGGCAAGTGAGAGAATTTCTTTTTTTCCCTTCACTTCTTGACTAACAAAAAATCAGTCAGGTTACAGTCAGTGATGATGCAGCACAGAGAACTCTATTAATCTAGTCCTGATCAGATTAGCTCCATGACTGACACCAGCTCTAGAGGGATCTGAGAGTGAAGGAAAGGTCAATGGTGAATCAGTGCAACAGGTCAGCAGCTCCGCTCTGTTTGCTGCAGGGGTGAATGGCACTGAAGTGAAAAGACAGTTACACCCAGAGACCTACACTCGGAGTAGTTCTGAAACACCCCTCTGTGTTTTGAAAGGACTGCATGTAGTCCTTACTGGAGATGAGTACTTGCAGGGCTTTCAAATGTGATGGCAGGTCACAGTGGTGTGGTACTGCACTGAATTTCAGACTGTAGATCTTAACCGGGCTCAAACCCAAATGTTTATAAAAGGGAACAATCAAGAAACTTCAGAATCTTTTTACTGAAATTACCAAAACAACTGCTGGAACTTCTTTGTGTTGATTGGTTGGGGTTTTTTTCTTTTTAACATAGGCTTATGTAGATGACCAACCTAAAAATCATTTTTATAAATTACTGCACTTCAAAATTCAGAGTTCTTACCTTTCTTAACATCGTATTTGGTAATTTTCTGATCTTCTGTACATGCTCCGGGTTTACACCCAGCTCACAGCAACTCACTCGGAGCAGTTCCTTGTAGGTCAGTTCTTGTCTGTCCAGTTCAATTTCAATGAAGTCATTTTCTCTAAGATTAGGGTTTTGTATTCTAACTTTAAGCACCAGTTCTGTAAGAAATAAAAAGGTATATGAATAGGCAGCTCTATAAAGGAATGGGAAAAGGTAGATTAACTTCCAAACATTTCTATGTTCTATTAACTTTGTTTGTACCCTTTTTAACAATATAAGAATTTTCAGAAAGCAACCAACTGGACTTGTATGACCAGAATTTTCATTAGATTGTCTTTCACCAACCTATAGGAAAAAATCATGACAAATGTAATGTAGTTTGTGAGTGTGCGTGGATGAACCTTTGAGTGAGTACTCATCTTACTGGATTTATGCTAACTTAAAAGTAGAATGAACTGCTTATCAATTTGCTGAGCAATCCAAGAGCGCTTTTATTGGGTTTTGATTGTTTTGGTGACAAGTTAATTTCTCATTGCTAATTCATGGCATCAGAACACATCTTATTTCAAGAATTAAATTCTGAACTGAAACTGAAATTCCAGGTTTTGCTCTTTGTGCAGGTGAAATGTACCTGTAGAAATGGGAGATCATAGAAAGGTTGACCTCAAGATTCAGGTCTGCAGTCACACACACAAGCTGTGTGATGTTCTCTCGAGCTCAGTGACTGCATTCTCAGTCTTTATTTGAAGCTATTTAGAGAATTAGATTACCCTGGTGACTGTGTGCTTTTATAGCATTTGAGACAAACAGCAAATGTTTTCATCAATATTTTAATAACAGTTCCACAGAAACAGGGTATCTGCCTCTTTAATTCCCTTCAAATGTTTCCTGAATGCCTAAGCACAGGAACCTGAAAATCTCCAGCAGTGCTGTGAACACACATAACCCTGATCTGTCATTTTGGAAGGTGATAATAGACAAGAGTTCTAAGATAAAGCGAAGAGAGACTTTGACTGTTACCTTGCATATTAAGTGGAAAAGCTCCTGTGAAGAAAACCGGCTGAAATGCTGGCACAGGCCCCATGCAGGAGCCATCCTCTTGCTGAGGTACGGACTGATTCGATCCCGCCGGCAAAGGGGGATTTCTGCTCCAAGACACCGATCCCCGGTAAACTGGACCTCTCTGAAGGGCAGGTGTGGCGTGGGGTGGTGCAGAACAGCCTCTGTCATCAGCCACCTCGGGAGCAGTGCTCCCGTGCAGTACTCGTGCACGTGTACAAGTCTCCACAGCAGGTAAGGCCGGGGAGTCAGTATCTTGCAGTTCCAAGAGTGAGATGCTCCCGTTCACGGAGGGCTCGGGAATACTGTTACTCATGGTGTTATAAACATAAGGGAAAGGTGGGTTAGCCAGATAGTTAGGGATGATTGGCAGATCTGAATCTTTCTCTATGTTTTGAAGCTCATCATCTTCCACTGCAAAACAAATAAAATAACATTCTCCAAGACTGATCTGAGGGGGGGGAAAAAAAAAGTACTGCTATGGCACTGTGGGGTTTCTTTTTTTTGTTTGTTATTTCTTTCAGGAGAGGGAGTAGAGGGTTAAAAGCACCATAGGATAAAAGACTAATCAAGCAGCACACCTTTTTTTTTCTACAGTAAACAGAACCATGCTCAGGTGTTGCAATACTGTAAGCTCAAAATCAGATTCTAGTAATTCTGGCAGTGCTATTTCCTTCCAAACACTGCACTGCTTTTGGTTTGGTTTAATTCATAGCCAGCACTTTGTAACATGGTCTCAGGTGGTATAATGGTGGTGTCTTCATAATGTATAAGGCAGTGAAAAACAAAGGGTAATACGTTGTTTTATATTAAAGCAGAGGACAAAGGGAAAAGAACACGCAGTACTGGGAGAGCTGAAACATTACCAATTCAGCAGCTGGCAGACAATAATGAAAACAAAACCAGACAAGGGAATACAAAGGGGAGGAAAGATGTTGTTAATCGACCACATTTCACATTACTTATCACCTCTACCAGCAAAGCCTACTGAACAACAAGGGTTACAAAACACAATAAAAAATGCTTTACCAATGTCCGTTAATGAGCTGGTTCTCTGGGCTGCTAATTTTCCATTTACTCACCACAGAGCATCAGCTCCACAGACCTCAGGAAAATTGGGTGTTGCTCATATGAGGGCTTCATGCAATTTTGAGAGATTGTCTCCTGTTGCCCCTTTGAAACAGGAAGCCCCATCTATCTGTAACTTGTTTAATTGGGGCTTTTTTCAAAATACAGCTTTTCTAATTTTTCAGTGTTTAGAAAAAAGGTTGGTTAGATGGATATGGAGTTTGCTGGTGATCCTCTTTTCTTCCACTTTGATTTCTTACCCTGCAGTCGTTCTAGAAATCAAGACACAATTATTACCAAACCCCAGACACAGTAGCTTCATGTGCAAATAAAGATGGGAAGGCATGTGCTTTAAATAGCCTTTCACACAGCCTTGGACAATCTTACTGCATAGCCAGTAGGTTTGGTTTACCTCCCAACATCTTCCTTATCTCTCGCTTGGAGGTTAACTGGGCCGGCCTTTCTCCTTTCTTGGTGAGGATCTCCTTGTCGGCCCCGGCGTGCAGCAGGTAGGCCACCACTGGAGCATGGTTCCGTTTACATGCCCAGTGCAAACAGGTCCTGTGTGTGGAAAATGTTAACACTTTGAAATCCTAAACTACATGTGATTACCTTCCACTCACTCTTGCTGCCTATGAGAAGGACAAGGCCGAATGTATGTCCAACATAAAAAAAGGCTTCAATTGTAAACTTCCTTGCAACTTTCCACTGGTTTTGGAGCCTGCAGTGACACCTGCTGATGTAGTTTTCTCTTGCTCTAATGCTCTGGATACCAAGTTACCATAGTAGTATTTTTAAAGTTCAAGATCTTTTCAATTTGTCCTTTATTAGGCTACTAACTTTTCTGGCAAAATAAATACAAAAAGAAGGCTTGTGTATTTTAATCTCTAAGTTGTAGTTAAAATACTTGCCTGCCTATGTGTGAGCTAATAGGGAAACTTTTCTAGGATGCTATTTTTATTCTTTACTTATTGCTGTCAGCACAATGAATTGTACTTTTTGGAAAGTAAATGGAGTTTAAAATCAAGCAGCACACCTTCTTTGCCCAGTTACCATTCGCAACACTAGTGATTTCCAAGCTTTCATCTGCAGACAGCCAGTATTCTGCAGTGTGTAACTGAGGCACACAACTACCCCTTTCCCTTTTTTTTTTTTTCAAATTACTATTTGCTTTTTCTGACTTAGAAAGACTAATACGGAAACATCCTAAAAGCCGCTGAGCTTAGGTAGTGCTTGGTATTAGGGGAGTTGCTACGAAACCCCTGTTTCAGAGGGGATACAGCTCATGGCAATATAAAAACCCGAACTCTCCAAGGTTGGGCTGTGCATTTCTGATAGAAAGTGCTATTTTTAAATGGGATAAAAGTATTTTGTCAGTAGAAAATTTTCTGAATTTTCATACACCAGTTCGGAGCAAAGCAGTGGGAAAAGCACAGATAGAGGGGCCTTGTCTCCTTTGAGTGTACAACCTGCAGGTTTTGTTTGTACAGTTCAGTTTATACGTAGGGTATGAGAGCGTTGGCCTCATTTTGGGGTCCAGGCTGGTCGCACGCAGAGAGGGACTACGGACACATCACACAGCAAAATGTGAGTACTCAGCACCTCTTAGCATCACACGCACTGAGAAGGTCATTGCAGAAATGTAAATGTTACAGCAACCATACCAGTGAGGATGCATTTACTGCCTTAGTTAATCACGAGCAGATTATTATTTAAAAAAAATAATTACATGACAGATTTCTTCCATGAATTACAGTTTTAGGTACAAACTCATTTTGCTGACAGGCAGCTGTCTGTCTTACACACTAAGATAATGTCTTATGAATCATTTCTCTTTAAATTTCTACAAGTTCTAATTTTAATCACCACCATTTGCACCTCAAGTTTCAAGTTTCCCCACGCATCTCAAAATCACCCATTAAGCTTTCAGTTTTAGCTCTTTTCCTAATTTTCTTCTTCCTGTTTTTAATCGCAACATCAAGCAGCACAGTAAATAAAGGATGATTTGAAGTTAGGGAAAACAGTCTCCAAAAATGCCTGAGTATTCCCTGTAAATCCTGCTTCAGATAGCACTGTGTGTGTGTCACCTACAGAGTCCCACTCTTACAAGTGTCTATTACAGAAGAGTCTCGGGGTTTAGTGTTGCCAGGTGGTATCGGACTGAGATGTTCGACCCAAAGGGTTTCTCTATCTCCCTGAAGCATCCTGCACCTCTCCTGCTTGAAAGTCATTTTCAAACCGGATTTAGGAGTTAATATAGAACATTTCTGTTGAGATGTGAACACGAGATGGGAAAGCGAGGNTCTTGCCCTGTATTCGTTTTGCGGGCTCTAGATTCACGCAGTTGTTCTCTCTGGGAAATTCTTTGTGCATTCTCAGCAAAATCCAATTAATAGGAAAAAATATAATAATGAAATAATAGACATCTGCCTGCACATCAGTTGGAAAGATGACAGGTAATTCCTGCAATTTGAACTGTTTGTTTTGCAAAGCCGGGCTTGACCATCGTGGGTTTGTCCTAAACCAAGTTACGGGAGCA
>VWZY01006755.1:104938-131421 GCA_013399075.1 Chloroceryle aenea | reverse complement strand
AGTGTAAGGTGTTCCTGGGGGGGAGCTATCCTAAACAGTACTGTTGTTTAGTAGTACTTACTTTTTTTTTGTTGTTGTTAATATGGTGATTAACTTTCTGCAATAAATAGCTTAAACAAGACTTCTAAAATAATTACTATTAATAATTTAATACTGTTACTTGGTAGTGGGCTTTCTCTTTATGCATGGTTGACCCTGTAATGAAGGATGGCTTTTAATGACACCCGTCATAGTAGTGTTATTTCACCAAAAATCAATGGAAGTTACAAAGTTTCTGTGGCTGCTTCTTTTGGAGAGATGATCAGCTGCTGAAAAGATGTGGGTTTTTTGGTGTGTGTGGTTTTGTTTTTTTTTTCTTTTTTTTCCCTTCCTCGTTTATGGAATATATTTTGAACTACACTATATATTGAAAGAAAGAAAGAATGTGTCACTGTTACAATAGTTTATTACCTGTGAGATAGAAATTTCTGTGGTTTAAGCGGCAAACAGCATTTAGCTCCTCCCCCATAGCATTTTCTTGGGGTGTTGTTAAATTGGGAGGAGGAAGAAATGCTTGCTGTTGTAAACTGCATCTTAATCAGAGGTGGGAATCTCACATTTTCAACCAAGGGTTATGTAATTTTAAAGATGGTTAGCACATGTTTTAATTTGTCTCCGAATGCATATGATAAGGATGAATACCCCTTTTACCTGAGGTTTTGCAAGTGCAAAGAAACACTTTAGAAATGCTTCTAAATAGGTAAACTGTGCACATCAGGAGGAAAACTGAGAGTTCAGGAAGTTTTCACAACCTTCTTAATGTCTTTCTAAACTTCTCTTATTAACCAAATATCATTATTCAGTTAGATGTTCAGTTACATTTTTTTTTCGATGTTGAACTCGAAAGAAGCTTTGGAAATAGCAAGTAAATGGCTTGGGACATGTTTGTTCAGATACAACAGATAAGGGGATTTGGATTATTTTAGTTTGTTTCTCAAAGTGAGGGGTTTTTTAAATTCTTTGTTTGTTTGTTTTTGTTCCCTTCATACTCTTTAATGAAGTTCAGATGACTTTCTTAACCTTCAAAAGAGCAGATCTTTCAATTTTAGGTGAAAGTGTTGAGGATGACCATTCAAATCTGTCGCTAAGCAGTTGTAAAGTTCTGTTGTTTCAGCTAATGGGGGACCTCCTTTGGCAGTTTAGAAGGTGGAGAGCTGTCCTGTGGCTTAGGCCAGTTGGAAATTCACAGGCTTAGGGTTGAGCCTTCAGTCTTGCAGGAGCTGCTGCTGTTTGCTCTTCTCCTGCTTTTATTTATGAAGTTTATAGGGCTATTATTAAATGCAGCTTCTGTGTGAAAGGAATGTTTCCATAGATTCCTATAGTCAGCTGACAAGGTCAGAAAATTTACCGTTGTTAAAACATGTTTCAGTTTGACTTCTTCCCTCAGCCAAAGATTGTCAATGCTGATACGTTTCAAAAGACAAGAAATGCAGTTAAGGTTCAAATAGTAGTAACATTAATTCATCTGCTTGACTGCTGTTTTGCTTTTCAGCCAAAATATATATGCTAATGTAATTTCTTCTATAATTGGACATAAATCAACATGTAGCCTTTTCACTGTAAGCATTTTGTACTTGCACCAAAGCTGAGGATTTTGTGTCGCCTTTCACCAGGTTTGATATGGAAGGTTTTCAAAACAAGCTCATCTCTTATTTTATCTTTGTAAGCTGCATCTAGATGGATATAAAAAACTGGAAGATGCAGTGAAGTACAAGATAGGAGTAGGTTGTTTTGAAGATGTGGAAGCAGAGTGTGTGATAGCTGAGCATTTATTTGCAGTTCTAATAAAACGTTGATCATGTACTGTGAAGCCTTTTGTAGAGCTTAAGTTCTTAGTTTAAAACTTTGACGTGATTAAAGCCTTTAATCTGAAAAAATTAAAATCAGTTGCTGCACATATCAGTGTTGTAGTAGTATGTCCTTAGATAAGTTCTAGTGTGGGCATAAAGGCTTTTTGTTTTGTATGCAGGAGGAAATCATGAGTATCATGTATTTTAGTCTTTTTGCTTGCTGTCATATCCATAGGCATCGTCTATTTCTGGAACAGTGACTTTATTGATTCCCACATTCTTGCTTTAATATGCCACCTGTACAAAACAAGCTCGTGTGGAAGCAGCAGCTGTGTAAGAGTTGTGAGGCTCTTCATGGCACGGGAAAACCCAGCATTGACTACCAGTGCTTCCTGTAAGACTTTGAGATTGTGATGCCTTCAAGGCAAATTCAGTATTTTCAGAAAGCGGGGAGGGGTGCAGAGCTGTTTCAGACAAGTAACTGTAAGCAGTTATTGATAGGAACACAGTTTTTTAAATAAGAGATTATGTATGTAAAATATACCATGATTTGATCGTATTGGCTATTTATGATGTGTTACGCTTCTGAGGTTTTTTAATGCTAAAGACCTAAATTGGTTTGCATTTAGATAGAATCTCAGAACTTAATCCTCCAGGGGATGATGTGGGAAGGACTTAAGTGCTGCTTGTTTTGGAAGAATATTAGTAATGGATGGTTATGTCTAAGAGTAGGGTTTGGGAGAGAGGCTTATGTTTGTTTGGGTTGGGGTGGATGGGATTGCTCATAAAATGACGGATGCATGTGAAGTGAAATGGTCTCAAAAAGCTTATCTATATGAAGGAATTTTCTGGGTTTTGGTGTGTAAGCCACAACCTGCTGGATTGTATTTTTGGCCTTTTTACTTAGAATTGTCTAAATGAATTTGATTGCATAATTGTTAATTACACTTCTACTTAATCAGTAAATAATTTCTTCCAGAAGAGGAACATGTTAATGCATAAATATTAATGATGCAGAGCTGTCATTAGTTTAAATAGGAAAGCTTTGAATTGGTTCACAATTCAAAGCAAAAGCTTGCCATTTTTGCTGTTGGCTTAGTCACCTTTGAGGCAAAGGGTACTACTTTCTCACATCTGAGAGGTTTCAAGGATTAGTGGATTTGAGATGAAGTGGCAAGTTCCAAGAGTCTGTCTTTATTTGCTCTAGTGCCTTACCAAAACGTAAGGGCTTGGACACATGAGCTGTGGCTAATCCTGCTGCAGTAGTTCGACAGTAGCATTCCTATCTGTTGTACTTCTTGGTAGTGGAGTCATTGGAATAATTTGTAAAAAAAGGCTCGTTGCCTGCATAGGTGACTCTCCATGCTAACATGCCTGTTGCTCATTTGCTGCAAATACGGAATTTCCATATTGCTTCTGAGCTGTGCTAAGTGCAGCAGTCTGATAAGTCATGGACAAGTAATGCCATTTGAAGCATGTCACCTCTGTTTCAGTTCTTTAATGTCTCTGGGACGCTTCAGCCGTTTCTTGACCCTTTCTATTCTTACTTATCATTAATTACTTAAGACTGACTGTAAGTGCAGCTGACTGGTATCTACAGCCTGTCAAGGCAGATGCTCCACACACTGAAGCTAAGCCAGAGTGATACCTTTCAAGGTTCTGGAAGATTTTCTCCAGTAGTGTTTTTCTGTGGAAGCAAAATCAGTTGAATACTTCAATGAAATAGGTACGAGAGAGAGAAAATTGCTGCAGACACACTGGCCTGAACCACTCTGTGTGAATATTTCTCTGCAGGCTGCTTCTTAGGAGGACTGTCAAGTAATGCACTGGATACCATAGCACCCAGAGCTAGTTAGGAGAGAACTACTATAGCTTTTCCATCTCTCTGTTTTGATGTTTTGGGTTTTTTTTGGTGGTTGTGGGTTTTGTGGTGTTTTTTCCTTTTTTTTATATACGTATAAAAAATTTAGTACAACGTGTGATGCACGTTAAAGCTACATATTTTAGTGTTGCTTACTGCAATTTTTGGCTGTAACTATCAGCTCGTAAGACGAAGCTTTTCCTAGCAGTGCCATTTCATAAAATAATTTTAATTATTTGTGGTGTTAGTTTGTTGGTGTGGGTTTTTTCTTCCTTGTAGTTCTCTCTCTAATAACTCTTCTGTTGCTGCCTGCTTCAAAACTGTTAGAGGACATTTTGCATAATCTTTTGAGTGTATAGAAGCCATTCTACAACTTTTTGCAGCATAATGTAGTCAAACTGTTACTATTGTGTTCTCTGTTTCTTAGGAAATTGGCTAATCCATCTCTGAAATTTTTCTCTCAGAAGTGCTTTTTTCACTAGCACTTGGATGTGATGATGAGAAAATGGGAGCGAAAGAGAACATAGAGAGAAATTCTATTTCTGTGGACTAGTACAGTGCAGGAGTTCATCCCAGAAACTGCTCCCTTGAAACAGCATGATATTGAATTAAGGGATATTGCAGCTTTCAGAGAAGAGAGCAGATTCTGAAAACAGTTTTTGTCCAGTAACTTTTCCCTTGCTTCCCGAGAAGAAGAGAAATTGTGGTGGTGTTTTTTTGTTCTGTTTTTTTTTTTTTTTGGGGTGGGTGTGTGTGCGTGTGTGTGTTTAACTATACTTGATAAATTGCTTTGGATAGTTGTCACAGTGTCCTTACCTGGATCACGGGAGAAATACTCAAATAAGAGATTTTTGTTGGTTTGTTTTTCATGTCCAGGGCTTGTCAGTAGAAATATATATTTTTTAATTTATTTTGTTTCTGTATAATCTGTAAGGCAGTCAGTACAGTTTTAACTTTGGGAGTCTGGTTTGCAGTCTGGCAGTTAGTATGGAGAAATAAATGAGACTAGTTGATCAAATTAGATCAGTGTGTCAGTTAGATCAGTGTCACAGGCACTCAAGTGATGTGTTGGTGTGGGGTATGTTTGGGGTCTGTCTTCACCCCCATTTCTCAAAATGTAACTTAGGAAATAATATGTTGCAAATCTTTGACCACAGCATAAATGAAGGTGTTAGAACCAGTTTGTAATACACAGTAGTGATTATTACATTTGCCAAGTATTAGAAGAGAGATGTTAGAAGGATGTCCAGACTGGTTTTGGATTGACACTTAGTTAATGGAAAGCAAGTCTAGGGGAGAGGTCTATTAAAGAGATAATTATTTAGGATTGCTTATAAAGTTAGGGTTGAAATTATTTCTGGTTTCACCTTTTTGGTTGTTCTGATGGATAGACAGGCGATAGTTCTGTGTTCTCAGCTTCAAGAACTGACCAAGTAACTAATCTAGCTAAGCCCACACTCATGGGTGAGGGTGAATAATCTTTTTTTAAAAAGCTGGGTTTATCCCATCGTATGTTGTTACTGTCTAGGGTAGGTTCTGTTATTTTTTTCTAATTTTTTCTAATTTCCCAGTGGCCTTTTTTCTGTTACCAAAAAGAACCTGACTTGCTAATGTAAGGATACCTGATGCAGAAACAAAACAAACCCTTAATAGTTGGCAGGAAACCAGGTTAAAGTGAATATCTTCTCTGTCTTCCTTACGAGGTATACAGTCTCTTTGCATATCTTTTTTGAGGTAGGGGTTTTGAAAACTAATGGAATGGGGAAGCTTTTCAATAGTTCTTGTATGTGTTCTTAAGTCCTGTAACTGACATCCGAGTCCTTGAGGCAGTATCTTATGTTTGAATGCTCATGGCTCCGGTTCTCCAAGCCAGCAGCACTGAATAGCTGAAGGCAGGACACAAAGTTGTTGGAGACAGGCTCAGAGGAACTTGCTTTCACGCTTCCATGGCTGACATTCTGACCACTTGCAGGTTTTCATTGTTAAGGAAATTCACTGTAATATATAAATGCTCCAGTCAGATTTCATTCCTTTGGAAATACCAAATACAGTATTGTATTTCCAAAGAGATGACACTTTCCTATCATCTGAAATCTTTAGCAGTAAAATTAAGAAATAGTGTAATAGAAAGTAAGATCTCGTTAAGATGCACCTTGTAGCGCTTACTGCTGCCAGGTAACACAAAGATACAGGGTGTATGGGGATAAAATTCTCAGAAATTCTGCAGTGTACAGAGGGACTTTTTACACTCTATTTTAGAAAATAGAAAAAAACCCCTCTAAAATTGCTAATCACAAGAAAAAAAAAAGCAAAAAGCCTTTTCTTTCTTCTCTTTGGCAGGTTTGTAAATACTACCTTTGTGGCTTTTGCCCAGCTGAATTATTTACAAATACCCGTTCTGATTTAGGTAAGTCCGAGTCTTGTCATTTTTATTCACTTCTATACACTTACAATTGAACTTTTGTTTGCAGGCATTTTTATTGTTTAATGCTCTGGAAAAACACTTTGAAAATCATGTGCTGTTTTTGTGTGTGTGTGTTGGGGTTTTTTTTTTAATTTTTAAATGATTGCCAGTAATATAGCATGTTAACAGCAATATTTATTCCAGATCCTACTTCTGTTAGGTGAAAAAAGAAATAGATTTTTTTTTTTTCCCCTCACTCCTTACATGTAAGGTACATTATTGGGTGTGGGGTGGCTTTCTCCTACTCAAGTGTTGGCTTCTAGTTTGGTTTATTCTACCTGAGGAGTGGTTTAACTTGGTTTTGTGTGAGTATATGTTGTTGAGCTTCTTTACTTTAGAGATTCATTTACTGTCAGTTACTACTGAAGGATATCTCTAAATTACCAATAGCTTTAAAGTGATGGTATGTGGACAAGATGGAACAAATAGGAAAAACAGCTGTCTTGTCTTAGCATTAACCTTCAAGTCCACTGAGGAGCTAATAGGCTGGGGAAAGTGAGGATTTTTAGCATGACTACTTTCATGAACTCAGGCCACGTACCCTTAATTTTACTCTGAAGATCAATGTTTTAAGTAGCCAGGTCATGACAAAGAGCACTGGAGCTTAGAAAGTGCTTGAAGAACGTACCCATCGTATGTTCTGGGGTTTTTTTTGGCCTCAGATATTTGAAGTATTATTTTGTTTGTGTGGTTTTACTGATGTAGATCTTGATCTGGAAATTCTGTTTCATATGAAGATTTTATATGTCATTCAGAATCTCCTTTGGTTTTATAATTGCTAAACCGTATCACATTCTTTTTCTTTAATGTGTCTTTCAAACTCCAAGCAGAGGAAGCAGAAAGACAGGCATAAAAGTCCCCGGGAAGTGTTCATAGCTCTGTTCTGGTGTGGTGCACAAACAAATGCTGATGGAATGTGAACACAGCATTCAAGAATGCAAGCTTAAAGTTTTTGTTTGGTTTTTTTAGGTCCTTGTGAAAAAATTCATGATGAAAATCTACGTAAACAGTAAGTATATTTGTTGATACATTAATGCAAAGAGTGTTTCTAGTATGCTTCAAATATTTTGAAAGCAACCCAACCATGAGAAACTACATACTGGTTCATTTACATAAATGGTTGGTTTAAGTGTATATAATATTCTGTTACCTTGAGCAAGAATTGGTAACATTGCAGATTTTGTTATTTTTAATATGTTATGGATTGATGTGAGCTTTCATTTAAAAAATATTTTAACAGGTATGAGAAGAGCTCTCGTTTTATGAAAGTGGGCTACGAAAGAGACTTCTTACGCTATTTACAAAGCTTACTTGCAGAGGTAGAACGCAGGATTCGAAGAGGCCATGCCCGTTTGGCACTGTCACAGAATCAACAGTCTTCTGGGGTGAGTCTGGAAGAATCATTGAGGCAGTTTCTCCTCTAGATAGTGTATTTGTGTTCTCTTCCCTTGTCTCTTCAGGTAAAATGCATTGTTTTTCAGAAGATTCCCGTTAGATAAGCTTCTTCCTCTGTTAGCCAGCAGATTTCATCTAGCCCTAATGGACAAGCAGAGTGGCTCTGCAGTCAGCCAAGAGTCCCTCCACATTCTCCCCATCTCTGTTTCCTCAGAATCAGTATCTGTTTTCTGTCTTGCAACATTAATCCTGTAAGGTGTTTTCTTTACCCTGTTAACCTCAGTTTACCTTCTCTCCCTTAGTTGCATTTTCCTCCTTCCGCTACCGGTAGTATCACTGTAATACAGCTTTACTAAAGTAGGGAAGTGCTGGGTCTTTCAG
Source organism: Chloroceryle aenea (assembly GCA_013399075.1). Classification (NCBI taxonomy): domain Eukaryota; kingdom Metazoa; phylum Chordata; class Aves; order Coraciiformes; family Cerylidae; genus Chloroceryle; species Chloroceryle aenea. The sequence continues at coordinate 123,491 of VWZY01006755.1, read as the reverse complement.
CAGCTGATGGAGCTAAATCCCCCTGTCAGCTGCCACACTTAGGCAGTAGCGTCTTTCTGCTCCAGCACTGCCATTGGCAGGTGATGATGGAATCGTGGAAGTTTGAGAAAGAAATACTTATGTGCAACTTTTTTTTCAGTTCCAAGCTGCCTACCGGCTGTTCATGAAAAGCTTAAACTGACTAGGAGGAAAATTGGACATGTTTACTCAACTCATTTTCTCTTATCCCCTGATGGGTTTGGAGCATTGACTGTGGCATGTGCTCTGAGAGTTTGTGACTGCTGGGGTGGCCTTACTTCTTTTTGCTGCCCCAGTTAATTGTTCTGTGCAAAGCCCAGCTGTTCTAGAAGGAGCTGTGGACTTTATCCAGCCAAGAGAGCTTACTGGCTGCGGAGTAGAGCAGAGGTTGTGGGGGAGGAAGTTATAAGGCTATTTTGGCAGGCTATGGACACTGTTAACAAGTACATTTTGGATGGAGCGAGATTGTTCTTGCATTTATGCTTAGAAGTTAAATTTCAGAGCCCACAGAACTTCTAGTCATACTTGAGTGTCTGCAAAGTTAAGTAATAGCTGCATGGCAGTTTCAGAGTTTAAGTTTAGGACTTTGAACTGAGATGTATTATCTTCTATGGGCTAGGGCCTTGGAATGTTCTTGTTGATTAAGAGAAATTAGTGTGACTAGAACTTGCTTCACCCAATGAGAGTGGAGTAAGCTGTGCTGAGGAGTGGTTTATGTTAGACTAGACTATTGCCATGATGAGAAGAAGCAGGAGGAGGTTATTTCTGAATGTAAGAGAAGTACTTTCATGTGTTTTAAAGCTATTTTACCTAATAAAAAAATAAAATCCAACTCAAACAAAAAAAAAAAAACACACTTGTACTGTTTGTCAGGGAGCGGGACCTACTGGTAAAAACGAAGAGAAGATTCAAGTGTTAACTGACAAAATTGACGTACTTCTACAGCAGGTGAGTTCTGTTTTTTACTCCCTGTAACAGAGATCTCTTGCTTTAGCTACTTGATACAAAAATTACAGTTGTATTTTTTTATTGTTCTTTAGATTGAAGAACTAGGTTCAGAAGGAAAGGTGGAAGAGGCACAAGGAATGATGAAACTTGTTGAACAGTTAAAGGAAGAGAGAGAATTGCTGAGGTCTACAACTTCAGTAAGTAATGTTTGTAATTCTGTCAGACCTATTTGAAAAATAGGTGCAGCGGTGCGTCGTTAATTTGTCCTTGCACTGAAGGCATGCAAGTTCTGTGCAGATTGCATTAGGCAATAACAGGACACTTAAACTGTTCATCCAGTGTGTTGATTTAGCATGCTACCTTCAGAGGGGGTTTCCTGCACATGAATGATGAAGTGATTTACACAGCAGTCCTGGAGGTGAGCTCGTGTCTTACTCCAGGTCTCAGCTAAACTTGGCTGTGTAGCCTTTGCAGTATTACTCCAGGGAGTTACCAGTTCGACTGTTACAGAAAGCCTGTGTGGTAGGGCTGTTTACTAGAGACAGGCATCTCTCTGTCTTTGAGAGCTACAGAAGCCAAGGGTAATGTGTTAAGTAGCAGGTTCCTGTTGATAAATAGGAGCTTATTTTTAAACGTTGTATTTTGAACAATATGTTCAAATCATGGTTCCTGGGTGTGTGTGGGTTTTGTGTTTGGTTTGTTTGGTTTTTTTTTAATGTTGTTATGTCACAGTTGGTAGTGTTGGTGTCCATACTGTATGATTAGTGGGTGATTAATTGCTCAGCAATAATCACTTTCATTTTATTTGCTTCATTAAGGCTTGATGTGCCTGAGCAACCTGCTCTAGTTGAGGATGTCCCTGCTCTCAGCAGAGGGGTTGGACTAGATGACCTTGAGAGGTCCCTTCCAACCCAGACATTTCTATGATTCTATGAAATTTCTGTGTATTTCTTATGTGTCTATTGAAACAGTGAATTTGTGACCACTATCCTTTAAATAGAAGCCCAGCATCCTTTTTTGTATTTCTTCATGGGATATTACAAACTTCTCACTCTGAGACATGTTCCATGGTTACTCTACAGCTCCAGACGCTTCACTTTATGCCAAAGAACCTTAAGAGAGAACTGATTTTTATTTTCCTTAATTGTGAGATTGCAAGGAAGCTGCAGATACAGCTATATACACATTAATCCTTTGCAGTGGGGAATAAGGTTTATTTTCTGTATTTTCTAATTGTCTCTTTCCTCATGGCTTATGTGGAATGGGTGAATGTAGAGAGGTTTTGCCCTGTTCAGCCTGGTCAGTGCAGTGCTCTGAAGAGAAGGCATGCAGATACCATTCTCAGCTTTCACTAGTGCCTGGCATTTGACAACAGTAACAGTAAAGTTCTAAACTTCTTCACTGGCTTCCAGCTAAAAATCTTTGTTTTATCAAATATTTTTCTTTTACAGACAATCGAGAGCTTTGCAGCCCAAGAAAAGCAAATGGAAGTTTGTGAAGTTTGTGGAGCCTTTTTAATTGTGGGAGATGCACAGTCCAGAGTAGATGACCACTTGATGGGAAAGCAGCACATGGGTTATGCGAAAATAAAAGCTACTGTAGAAGATTTAAAAGTAAGAATCTCCTTTAGTGACTGAATATTAAAAAAATGATTGGAGTCTTCCTGTGGTAAATAAAAGGCTGTCCAGTGGACTTTCTCAAGGGAGAGAAATACACCCCAGAGATGGTATATAAAAATGAAATGTGCACTGTAGGATTCCACTTAGCTTTGTGCCTGCACCAACAATTCTTGTTCTGTGTAATTACCATAAATAAAAGCAGGGGTGTAAATTCAGGTGGGAATTTTTTGTGGCCTTTGTAAAGAACTGTAATGCAGGCTCTGCTTTTGTAAGAATGACAAGCAGAAAGAGTTCTGCAAGACAAAGGGTCTCCGTTTCAGGGATTTTAGGAAGTGCTTCTGTGTGGGCTGTCCTTTGTTTGGGGAAAGAAAAGAAAAATAGTGTAAGCATCTACATCCTCAGAATGTATAAACATGGTTATGTTGAAAGATTTGTCTTAAGTAATTTGTATTTCTTTCTGTGAATGTTTTTTTAGGAAAAGTTACGAAAAAGAACAGAAGAACCTGACCGTGATGAAAGGTTAAAAAAAGAGAAACTAGAACGAGAAGAGAGAGAGAAGGAGAGGGAACGGGAAAGAGAAGAGCGGGAAAGGAAGAGACGACGTGAAGAAGAAGAAAAGGAAAAAGAGAGGGCTCGTGATAGAGAGAGACGTAAAAGGAGTCGTTCACGGAGTAGACATTCAAGCAGAACATCTGACAGAAGATGCAGCCGTTCACGAGATCACAAAAGATCCAGAAGCAGAGAAAGAAGGCGAAGCAGGTACATCTGTATGCAGAAGTATATTCATCTAACTTTCCAAAATGTAAAAATCTTGGGGAGGGGCTTGACCTGTCAGCCTGGGTCATGTCACCAGTTTGTTAGCTTCCAAGTTCTCATCTCTCAAATGAAATCAGACTTTACTGGTTCTGAGGATGGGTTAGTTTTCCTGTGTGTTCACTGTCTTCTCCCCATTTTTTTGAAGTGGGTGACACCATTGTGATAGAAGTGGTTACGAGGGAGCTTTGAGTAGACAAATGCTTCCAAAGAACAGGGTCTTGCTTTTTTCCTTAAGTTGGTCTTTCACTCCTAGGGGTGGATGTTTCTAAGCTGTGTGGTTGAATGTTTAATTAAATGAAGACAGTATGAGGCCAGATCTTATGTACTGAGAAATATTTATATGCAGCATGCTAAGGCTTGTTTTAAATACATGTTTTCTGCAAATAATGTATTAGAAAGTGTTATTGGTTTACTATTTTATCTTCTGAGTTGGAAAATACCAGCTGACATTTAGATTTTTGGAATTTTCCCTGAATGTTAAGGAGTCGTGACCGAAGAAGAAGCAGAAGTCATGATAGATCAGAAAGAAAACATAGGTCTCGCAGCAGGGACAGGAGACGATCAAAAAGCCGGGATCGGAAATCCTACAAGCACAGAAGCAAAAGCAGAGAGAGAGAACAAGACAGGAAATCAAAAGAAAAAGGTATGTTTGTGTGGAAACGTGAGTTCTTATCAAGTTCTGAAAGTGATCTTTCCCTAAAGTCACTAAAGTTCTTAGTCTTTCAGTGAGTGACCGAAAGTTCTTAGCATCAGATCTGTTTTTCTAAGCCGTGTATGTTGCTGTTCACCAATTTGAAGCATTTTTGTTTGTTCCACTTTCCATTAATGCACATGCGTGCATATGTACACTCCAGGGCCCACCTCTTTTACCTGTTACAGTAGTTATTACAAGATTACCAATTTGTATGCAAGTCGTGTATTTTGATATATTTTAAGACCTGTTTACCTTCAGAAAAACATAGGCCTGTAATCAGATTTTCCTAAGAGTTATCTTCTATTCCTTCTGTTAGCAGTTAGTTCTGCGATTACCTTTTGCTGGCGTTTGTTTTGTGGGAGATTGGTGGCTGGTTTTTCACCTGTACCATCTCTGACTTGTCTGCACTATAATGTTTCCTTTATTTTCTTTTAACAGTGCTTTTAAGTTGTTGTTATNAGGGGGGTGTTTTGTTTTCAAATCTGTGAGTGCAGTGCAAGATAAATCTCGCAGTATTTCTGTAATGTACTAAATTACAATTTCCTGCCCTCTCCCCAATCTCCTGCTTTCCCTGCCTTGTTTTGTTGTTTGATTATTTTTTGTTTGTTTTAAGAAGCAAGATTTGCTTTGTCAGTATTCAGGTGAGTGGCAAAGGAATGCTCTGTTACAATGGCCTTGCAGCGCTTTCATAGCGATACGTGCCATGTACAGCAGCCTTGATGGTGCCTCACTGCTTTATCAAAGGCTGGTGTTCAGAAGCTTTTACCTTTTAAGTAGGGTTAAAATGAGCTACAGAGTGAACACTACAGATTGATATTCTCTGAAAAGATACTAATTCACTGTTACTGCTACATTTCCCCCTTTAAAAGTATCTTGAAATTTCTAGAGAAATGTAACACTAACTCCCTGTTGGGTTGCTGACTACTGTCCAGTCTGAAGCAGCCACCCCAGTTCATTATTAGAGCTGACCATCAGTAATGGATGACACAGTTCTGTTGTGTTTATAAGGTACTGCCGACTTGCTTTGGAATGAAAGGTGCCATGTGCATGTTTCTGGGTTCCATAGGCCTGTTTGCCCTACCCGTACTTTTCTGAATTTATCCAGTGGATTAGTTCCCAAAATGTTGGTGATGCTTCTAGTGTTTTTCTTGCCTGACTTCCTTGGACCATTTTCATTTTTCTGGTTTATGCTACAGTGCATCTTTAGTATTGATTCTTCTCTCATTTTGCTTTGCCCTCTGTAAGCAAAGCGGGCTTTAACTGCTTGCTCCCTGGCAGCAGAACCGATGTGTAGTGTTTAAAGTCGGTCAGTATTGTAGCCTGTATCTGTCCACTTGTTACTTTATTCCTACCTGATATTGTGCATTTTTACCTACTTTAGGAGCAGATTTCTGATACTTAAGTCAAGACTGTCCTAATCAGCATCTCTGTGTACCTATGCATATAAATTACTGTGTTATTCATTCAAATTTGGTCTGGTTTTGAGCTTAATAGCTTTTCAGGTCTGTCCTCAATCCTTCCATAAGTAGAAGAGCTAGTGAACTTTCTTTAACATCTTGATATTTATGTTTTTAACTTGACTGATTTCCTTGCTGGACATTTATTTGCTGCTTGCTACTTTCTTCCTCCAGAAATAAGCACAGTGAGGTGATGCTATGAGCTGTGATGAAAATTCCACCTGGGAAAATCAGTTACCTTTTTTTGACTGTGTAACTATAACATTTGTAGGAACACAAATAGGCCTTAGAGCAGCGTTGTAATGCTGAAGAAGTTTGTGGTTTCCCTTTGTTGGGGAAAAAAATGATTAAAAAAAGAGGAAAAAGTTTAAAAAGCAGTAGTATTTAATAAGCAAGCATTAAATTTCTGTGATGAAGCTGTAAACACTGTTACCTCCTTGTTTGCAGTGTGGCAGTTAAGTAGCTGGGTTTAGAGGTTCATGTATCTGAAGTTTTAAGTTAAACTACCTGCTCTGATCTCTGCCCAAAAAGTAGTAATGCCAGAAGTTAAGCCTTACTACATTTCCTACTCTATTGGGACTATTTGCTTCAGAATTTGTTTCTGTCTCCACCACTGATCTGCAATTAGAGAAGTAAGCAGCAAAGGCCTGACACTAACTGCCCATGGTAGTGCCTTTCATCTTGGATTACAAGTGCTTTATAAACATGTATCTTAATGGGGGGGAGGGAGCAAGGCACACTTGCCCAAGACTTGCCTACTGTTACACATTAAATTAGTGCCATACTTTGAAAATTCAGAAGTCCAGGCTTCTTGTTCACTAAAATGCTGTGAAATACCTTTAAGACTTTTAAAATGGTAAGAAAACAGTATATGTAAAAATGGAGACAGTGCATTTCTGACTCAAACTTCAGGAGCAGGAATACGGTTGCTAAAGGAGGGGACTGCCAGCCATAAACAGCAGTCGAGCATTAGCTTACTATAAACCAGTAGAACAACTACTACTGTTGAAGTAGACTAACTTCGGAGAAGGTGGAATAAAGAGATGTTGGGATTTATTTTTTTTTAAGCAAAGGAAAACATCTGTTTTGCAAGAACCTTCATTTTCTGAAGGATTAATACTGGAACATTCCTCCAGACCACTTTAACTTGCTTCTTTACCTTCCTTAATCTGGGTTCATATACTTGGATAAAAAGAATTACGTCTGTGATTTTATTTTCATGTTAGTGATTAAACCTTTACAGATATTGTTTGAACACCCGAACTCTTAGTAATACTGGTACCATGTACTGATTTTTGCATTCTCTGAAGAATAAAACCATTCACATTATCTTGGTAAGAATTCGCACAAAACTTAGTAGCCCACAAACTGAATCAGAAAAATGTGCATGTGTTGAATCAGGAAGCAGAGTCAATATTATTTGATTATACCTCACAGATCACAGATGAAATAATATAAAATAAACAGGTTCATCACCAAACTAATTGTATGTGGGTTTAAAGAAAGAAATCTTACTGGTTGACAACACAGGGGAGGAACCTAACTGCTTGCAGATACTCCAGGAGTTTAAAGAAATTCAGTTATTGGCCTATTTGTTGAGTACACTTTCTCAGTTCTGCTTGGCAAACTGGAGGTTTGCTATGGTAAACCTATTTTATTATTTTAAGTTTTTAGGAGAATTTCATCTTTCATACCACAGTTTAATAGTAGTTTTTTTAACTTTAAACAAAATTATCCTTCCTGACCAAATTCAAGAAACAAACAAGACAGAACAAAACCCTGCACACTGCACATCCATAGGGCTATTAAGATCTACCATATCTACATAGGACAGAAGATAAGATTATTGGACTGACTACTAGTCCTCTGCGGGGAAACAAGACTACTATTCCTCAGTGGATCTACGTGTGCACCGGAGATACCTATAAGACACAAAAAGAAGACTTTTTAACAAGGTTAGTTAGAGTGCAATCTACCTGCGGAGTTGCAAAACCGAGGGCAGACAGATACAGAATTCTTAGTTCTTCAGTTAGCTTTTTGACATGACTGTCAGCGTGCTTTCTCCAAGCACCATGCACTGGATGTGCTGCTGCAGATGAAACCTCAGTGGTAGCATTTGTTAGGCAGTTGCCCTCATTTCTCCGTGGGGGCTTTACCCCTCCCTTTGGTGGTCTGTTTTAAAACAAGTTGGGATGTTGCTTCTCTTTTAAAGCTTAATTTCTACTTTGTCTTCTGGAATATAAAAATGTGTTTTGCCAGTCTAGGTAATAACATTCTTTAAAATAGCTTTTTCAGAGTGTTTGATCTGTATGCTCCTGTGTTGGGGATATATATATATATTTATATGATCTATTTTAATTGCCCGGAGAGCAGGGAGTAATCAGAAAAAAGAGCATGAATGTTGTTCTGTATGATGACATCAGAGAGGTTGGTTTTTCAGATTTTTTTTTTCCTTTTCAAAGTGTCTTTACTGATCAAAGGTTGAATATTATGGTGTGAAATAATACAGAAATAATTGATATGTTTATTAAATTTGAAAATACTGAATTTACAAATGAGGCACGCAGCTCTAATACTGAATGTTTTTCTTCCCATGGAAATATTTTTACTTCTGGCTTCCTTCCTTCTTTGACAATTACCGAGGAAAAGATGAGATTTCAGCAATGCAGCAAACTCTTCAGTCTGCTGTCCAACTCGTGATGAAATTGTTGGGTCCTTCCCACATCACTGTTCCTTTGCCCTGGGCAAATAGTGCTTTTAGGTATCTTCCAAATGGTGTCCCCAAGCCTTTTTAATGAGTGGATTATAAATGACTGCTGTTTTTATAAAATTGGTAATTAATAATGCTGACAAGCGTGCAGCTTCTGTGACACCCTGTACAGTAAAGTTAATTCTGATTGTCACTTTGGCCCTACCTTCAAAGCTAGCGGGGTGTAATACTGTTTGTTTACCTAAGCATTGTATTATCTGGGGATGGATTGATTTGATAATGCACCTCTGTATTGTCCCATCACTCTTCTTTCTTTTTTCAAGAACCATATTTAGTGAGAATTGTAAACCAAAGACAACCATACACTTCATAAATTAAAACTTGGCGACAGAGTCCCATGATAAGTAAGGAAGCCAGGCACCATAACGACATGCTTGCCTAACTTCCTGACTGTGTCTTTCCCCCTCAGTTTGTATATTCAGCAGACAGCTGAGCAGCTGCCTCTGTCAGGAGGTCTGTTCTTTCTCCTCTTCTGCCCACCCTGTACTGTCCCCTTTGACCTTTTTTGTACCCTTTCCATTCCAGCATGGTAGTCTGAAGCCTATTTCTGTAACTTCTTTGAGTATTAATGTTATTGCTATATTAAGTAATTATCCAGTTTGTATGTAGTGTATTTCTCACATGTGCATTGTTTGTTTTTACTTTGAAATCCATGGTCAATGTCTTCTTTCATGGCAGAAAAGAGGGGATCTGATGATAAAAAAAGTAGTATGAAGTCCAGTAGTCGAGAAAAACAGAGTGAAGACACAAATACAGACTCGAAGGAGAGTGATACTAAGAATGAGGTCAATGGGACCAGTGAAGACATTAAATCTGAAGGTGACACTCAGTCCAATTAAAACTGATCTGATATGACCTCAGATCAGACAGAGGTAAGTGCATTATTTCAAACTTTGATTAGGGCTTTTTGTTACTGTTTAACAGTGCAGCGTAAGTATGCACAGATGAAGATGGAACTAAGCCAAGTAAGAAGACATACTAAAGCACCTTCAGAAGGAAAAGACAGTGTAGTCCTGCAAAACATTTTGAGGTACATTGTTTTGTCTCGGCTATTTTGTAGCAGACTCGTGCCCCCCATTAGTGTGCCTCTTTGGGACATATTTGTAATATAGTCACCATAGAAAAATTAATTATCCTTTTTTATTTTTAGGGATTTTGTTATCTTTTTTTTTTAAAAAAAAGTTGAACTGTTTTTGTATTTAAGTCCATATTGTGTTGGTACATCGGCAGAAACTTTTGCTTTAATACTAAATATTTGAGGCACATGTTGGACTACTTTGTTTTCATTTAAACTGCTAGTATTTCTTTGTCAAGGATGTTTCTAGTTTTTTTTTGCTTTATTGCCTTGCATTCTAATGCAGTTTGTTCTGTAACTCGAGAGCCAGTAGCATTGGATTGATGGAAGTGTAGGGTTTATGAATTATTGCAGCTGACTACCATACCTCACACAGCGTTGGTGTTGTGAGCGGCCCATGAAAAGCCAAATTAAAAATCAAGGATTCAGTCAAACTAAGCAGGTACTCATGCCAGGTACTCCTTTCTCTACCCACATCCATGTTTGAATGCTGTTGCCTGTAATCTTTAAGCTTACTGTTGTGTTTTTGATTTTCAAGATAGTGAAAAGGACTTTTTGTGTATTGTGTGAATACTGTAAATCTGATGTTAACAGAATGGAATTTTCTTTCAACTGTATGTAGGGATGCAGTGCTGCCCAGAATTAGATATCTTTAAAGAGTTTAAAATGCAATAAACACTACATAATAATCGCCTTGTTACTTTCAATGCAATTCAAGTCTTTAAAGAGGTATGTGTTTAATATTTCCTACTGTGTAGGAGACTTTGCAGTCAGCCGTAGCACAGAGAAGTGGAATGGCTGATAAGAGAGTTCTAAGACAAATGTAAATGCAAAGACAGATGCCACCAGATGTTTACAATGTTCATGGCAAGAATGTTTGCTGAAAAACTGTTTGTGAAAATGAAACAGCTAAACAATAGGAAATGCAAATACTGTATTAAAAGGAAAACTTGCAAGTTTTTTCCACGCTTTTGATGTAGCTTTCTTACTCTTGGAGAAGGTCTTTAGTTGTATTCCTGAAATAAGGGACTAACAATGGAGAGTACAGCGGATAAATGAGCTTCTTGCAACATAATTTGTTACTGTAGCTTCATAATTTACGCTAGAAACTCTTAAACACTTAATGTTGGTTATTAAACCTTTAATGCTACATTATTGCTTCTAAAGCCAGCCATGTGCAATGTTGACATTTTTATAGAGTTAAGATGCCAGCTAACAACTGGGCCAATATGTAGGAATGGTAAACAAAATACTCTTAATGCTGTCTAATTGTCTGTTTTCCCAAAATTTTACATTATAGGACTACTACGTGAAGAGTCTGTGAAGACAGTGGAAGACAGCTTAAACTGAAGATCTGCTTTAAAATGAGGTGAAAGAAAGCTGTAGTGGCGTAGAAAATTATAAAGTTGAGTTAGTATTTCTTTTTTTATTTCTTTTTTTTTTTTTTTTTTAAACTTAATTCAGGACTGGTATTTCCTGCCAGAGTTCAGAAAGATGTGTTGATAATAGCACATATGCTACTGAGAATATAAGTCCTGTATCCATTTTTTTTTTTCTTTAAGACTTTTTAAGATAAGAAACCAACATAACCTGAACACATGGCTTGCTCAGTGTTTAAATGCAAGTTTTCATTCTTGGACTTTAAAACACAAGAATAAATGTTTAGTATTTGTGTGAATCGAACTAAAACAAATCCCATTTTTACAACTAAGCTATTCCTAGCTTCTTGATATACGAGAAATGGAAATAAAGTATCTGAATTTCTGTTACAAATTTGATTGTCTCTGTCATTGAACGTTTAATATTAAGTAAGTTTCTTTCCTAATAAACCTACTCATGTCTTCAAGCTTAGTCCATTAATTTGGATGTTTAGTTCTGTGGTGTTTGCGGGCTTGGGGTTTGGGTTTTCTGCTGCCATCAGTTACTGTTTCATTTCAGGCTTGCTTTTTCAGCACTTCCACAACTGTTGTATTCTGTCCCCCCTAAAAAAGTGCAGTTTATGTGGCAGTTGGTCAAGAACTTATACAAATCTCACAACAAAAACGTAGACCTTTAAGCCTTTACAAAGCAGTTGGACTTTTACAGCATTATCAGAAAGATGTCACTGCTGAGATCAACAATCAGACTCCTTTAGATTTGCACTGTAGTATGTTTGGAATATTAACCAGCGCATGCAGTCGGTAAGCACCTGCAGTCTGCGTGTCAGAACAGATACAGGGGAAATGAGACAAGCCTTAGGCCTTGCACCTTCCATTGCACAGGTCCAAATGATAAAATGAGGTACTTTGTAGTAAATTGGTCTGGGACTGAGGTTCTGACGTGTTTGATAGGAGTCATCTTTGTTATGCTGAAGATGAAGGAAAAATTCTGTCTTTCAGAGCATAGGAAGCTTGGTGCCTTTTAGTAACTGCCTTCAGCTGGGACTGGAATGAGCATTTCTGCAGGATTCATCTATGTGAAAACTCTTCAGAGCTTGAGCCCAAGATAAATCTAATCTCAGATTTTCTAGGAACGCTAAGACAAAAACAAGTAGATTATTTAAGTAAGCACCTCCTACTTGCTTTCTCCATGCTGGTTTGACAGCCTGACACTCTTATTAGATGTTAAAAATGTACTGGACTGTGATTTTTTTTGAGGTCGTGTTAAATTTTGAGAGCATCCTGTCCCTTCTAGCAAACGATGTATCATCATCCCCCCCCATCCCCTGAGAAAGGAAGAGATCTGGGTACTTGAAACAACTGGTACTTTAATATAAGTGAAGAGTAGCAATGTCAGTTCAGTACAAGTTTGTAGTGCAAACAAAAGTTGTCCTTGGAAGAACAGTAAGTTTTGTAAACTTAGTTTAATTGTCATACCAATGGTTCATTGTTCAAAGAAAAACAAAGCCCAGCAAAAACCAGTTAACATAACTAGTGTGCCTTAGAGTATCAAACTGCATAAAACATACAAAAATATTTCTCTGAATGCATAGACTTACTGTTGTTAGTACAGTTAGCTGATGATTAAAGTCTTACCGCATTAGCAGTTATTCTTGGTGGAAACTACAGCAAATAAAACTGGTTTGGTTTGTTTTTTTAAACCAGCTGCTCCTCCTCTATCTCCATGTTCAGTAATTAGTAGAGGCAGTCTTTACACTGATTCCTTAACGAAAGGAACTGAAAAGAAATTAGATACTCTTAATTTTGAGCCAGTTAACTAGTACTAGTTTTTTAAACAGTTATTGCATATACTCTGAACTAGCCTCCAAGCTGCGTTGAAAAGATACACAATTGTTAAAATAAACTCCTTTCCTCTCCTACAAGAAAACCAAAGTGGGAGCCCCAGTGTTGCTTCATACTGTGTCTCAGTCTTGAGCTTACCAGGAGTTAAATTGGGATTTAAAGTAGCCCAGGTCCCAGAGAGGGAAGGGCCAGGACTGGGAGGGGGCAGTTAGCAGAGTTTACCTGATAGGCTGTGTATGGAGCAAGAGAGAAAGGATAGCAGATACTTTGAATGCACTCAGCAAGAAGTGTAAGCATCAGTAACTTGGTGAAATCCCGAGCCCGGAGTCAGGTATCTCTGCTGCTGGCAGAAGGGGTTTCTGTGTTTGCCCTGGTTACTGACCTTGCTGGGAGAAGGAGCCCCTGTGAGGATAGAGCAGCTGTGCTGCAGGGAGCCAAGGCAGCCATGCTGCTCCTACCACACCACGCTGACTGTACTATTTATGGTCTGAATGGCAGCAGCGCGCTCCAGATGACAACACACAGTGCATGGGCTGCACATCAGCTCTGCTCTAGTGCAGCTTAAGAGAGCAGCGATTGAAGGAAAATCAATACTATCTGGGGGGGATGACCGACAGAAAAAGCAGTTCTTGTCCAGGAAAAATAAGTGCCTTACCCCTCCACCCACCCCAGCACCCAGTTAAGGTGTCTGGCGCGACAGTCATCATCATCATAGGTTCTGGTACAAAAGAAAACAAAAAGCCTCCTAAGGTGTAACTTTGCAGATTACCACGTTAATGGGGAAAAAAGCTTCAGGCTGTTACTACTCCCACAGTGCTACAACTTAAATTCTTTGTTAGGACTTAAAGGGAATGACTTCAAGCTGTGTTTTAATGATGACTTTTGCCATTCATAAAACCACGGATGGGCATTTTTCATAACTACCTTGCTTAAACATAAGCCAAGCAGTGTGGAGTTTAACCAGTCAGGTGTTCCCTCCTCCCCAAGAAAAATCCAGTTGAAAGCACCTGGAGACATTCGCTCCTTTCATGCTCATCTGGCTAAAGCTCTGGACATGGTGTCAGTGAGAACAGACTGTGCAATATCTACAGTTGCAGGTTAGTTCTTCACTAACGTTTCCAGTTTAGTGTGGCTGATGAGGAGCGTGGTCTTCTACAATACTTTGAGACTATGCTCTTGTGCTTCTCCAGCTCCTCACGTGGCAGGAACTGACCACACACCTGTAACTGGTCTGTGAGGGTGGGCCAGAGAGGAGGTACCTGACTTCACCGTCTTGATGTTTGGTGTTTGCTCAAATCGATGGGAAAATAAATAAACCACAGACGTGGGTTTGTGATCTCCTCCCTAGCTCTCGAAACAGAAGGGCTTTTGAAAGGGTGCTGCTATTCCTTGCATTGTGACTTAACTGAGAGAGGCTTCTATATTATGGTTGAGAGATGACATCGCTTAAGGAACGAAATAAACATTTAAATGTAGACACACTCGTACTCCACTCTGTTTTCAGCCCAAGGAAAGTTTTTCTCCTTTCACTTCAGAGCATAAAATATTTCTATCCCCCGCAGGCAAGACAAAGCATCTTGGTAGCTCCTTGTGAAGAGGCAAGAAATTAAGATTCAAGCTTTACATTGTTAAAGAGCAACTGTTCATTGTGTGCCAAATACCTTCTGACATTTAACTCAATCAGGAAATTTAAAAAATATTTATGTATATACACACAATTTCTTACTTGGTCAGAGAGTGGGAGTACTCAACATACTTTTCCTATCAATAATTCTTTCCTGCCCTCTGTTGCAAAGTACAACCAGGAAACTTCATTGAAATACACTGGAAGCATGGGATTTTAGTAAACAAATGAGGTATCCCTTATCTGAATACAGTATGAAGTAAAAAAATAAAAGCAAAGGGGGATATTAAATATAAAAGATAAACTATTAGTTAAAATAGTAACCCTAACAATAACTTAAGGTTTTACACACATTTAATTCCCTGCCTTCAAAAGGCAGCAGCATAGCATTACCAGGCTTTCATACTCTAGGTGCATCTAGCAGAGTCAGTACGTCAGCTTAGACGCTCGGCTGTTGTAGCATGGCCTGTCAGTCAGAGCTGATGCAGCATTTCGGAACGGAGAGCTGTCACTTTTCACAAGAACCAGCTCCAGCTCTTGGAAGTCCTGAAGTCTGGCAACATCCTTGTCCTTTTAAAGATCAGACAGAACTACGCGTTACTTCTGAACGTAGCTGGTTATTACTATTTCTAATAACAGCTAAAGTAAAAACTGAAATTCCAGGGAGGTCACACCCAATGACAGGAATAAATACTGAAAGAAAATAGCCCCAGTGGTGTACACTTTCAAAGTATGTTTGGTGTTCTGATTCCTTGAACTGTAGGGGTGTTTTTCTTCTTGCAACTCATGATTTGACTGTGCATGCCACTTAACTAGGAGTTGTGACCAAATGCATTTCATTTATGGACCTCCAGAACAGCTACTTAAGGAACAGAAGAGCACGTTCATTTGTTAGCAGCCTATCTTTAAATTGCTCAGATGCCTATTTGTGGGTTTTGGTTTTTTCCCCTTGCTGTTTGTTCTTTTGAGGCAGGAACGATGAAGCGGTACCTGGCAATTATGTTAAAAGCAATAATGCACCTTCTGATAATTTTTTTTAAAAGTCACACTGTAACAGTTTCATACACTTTAGGAGCTCAAATACTCTGCCTGTTTTGACAAGAGTATTTCTGAGTGTTAGGATGAAGTTTTAAGAAAAGTCCAACATCCTTTTGAATTTATGAGCTTGTCAGTTGTAGTTTAACCCAAGGCCGTGTTTCGTCAGTCTTTACAGAAGTACCTTTTCTGATGTCTGCAAAGTCAAATTAATCTCTGATTTCAATTCTTACCTTTCTTACCAGTGTATTGGGTAATTTTCTGATCTTCTCTACATGTTGTGGATTAACACCCAGCTCACAGCAACTCACTCGGAGCAGGTCTCGATAAGTCAGTTCTTGTCTGTCCAGTTCAATTTCAATGAAGTCACTGTCTCTCAGGTTCTGGACTCTTACCTTAAGCACAAGTTCTGATGGGAGGGAGGAAAAAAAAAAAAGTTTTTCTTTCCTCAAAAAAACCCCAAATGTAACACTAAAGTGTTTACCACTGTCTTTTGAATTCAGGTTTTATAATACAATACTTACTGTCTCACTGAGAAACACCATGCAGTTAATAGAACCTTCCATTTGAACAGCACAGAATACCCAGCGGAGCCATGTTTACAGAGTTCAAAATCTGATCCATCCAGTCACAAAGTCAAGTTGTTCGCAAATTACCAGAGATGCATTTGATGCTATTTAATAGAGTGCAAATACTGAGGGTTTATGTTGCTTGGGCTGATCTTTCCATTGTTTTTTAAAGTATTCTACCATGTTTAAAACACAGCGTAACAGTTACTTTACTTCACAGACTAGGAAAAAAAACAAACAAACTGGTTCTGGGTCCTTTTGGCCAAAGAATTTAACATCTCTGCCTCTATTCCATGAGCCTGAAAGTGGAATGATTCTTTTAACTTCATCTTTCACCCAGTAATAAACCCATGGAATAGAATACAGTAGAAGGCTGGGAAATTACCCTTTATTACCTTGCATGTTATAGGGGAAAGTTCCAGTAAAGAAAAAGGGCTGGAACGCTGGTGCGGGGCCCGTGGGCGAGC
Organism: Chloroceryle aenea; assembly: GCA_013399075.1. NCBI lineage: Eukaryota > Metazoa > Chordata > Aves > Coraciiformes > Cerylidae > Chloroceryle > Chloroceryle aenea. The sequence goes on along the minus strand of VWZY01006755.1, from coordinate 107,178 downwards.
CGTCGGTTTGCAGAGGTACAGCCCCTTTGGATGCCGCCGCTGAGAACAGAGCTGTGCCGTGTGGCACAGGCGGATGGGGAACAGGGCCAATGGGGGCTTCAGGGCCGTTGGGGGCTTCGGGGCCGTTGGGGGCTTCGGGCTCGATGTGTCTTGGTGCTGCGGTAGCTGCTGACAGGGCAGGCGGCTGTTCCGCAGCGTCCAGTGTGGGGAAATCCTCTTCGCTGTGGCGTGATGTAGGTGTGCGTACGCTTTCAGCCGGAGCGGCGGATGAACCAGGGCTTGTTTCACACGGGGAAGCAGAAGAGGTGGAAGCGCTTTCATTCTGGGACTCGGCCAAGCTGTCTGGAGTGCTGTCTCCAGTGTAAACGTACGGGAGTGGTGGGCTGGCCAAGTAGTCTGCAACAACTGGCAAATGTAAATCCTTCAATCCTTCACTGTCAGTTTCTTCCTCTGTTAATGAAGTTCAAAAATGGAGGGTAGGGGATGGAGAGAGAAAAATTCCACCATGTTACTTGATAGATCTTCCTCATTTTGAATAGTTAGTTTTCCTACTGTGTCTTAAAACTACATTGCATTCTGCGGTAATCACAGGATGACACCAATATATCATAAGCATGTAACACCTAGAAGGCAAGCAGCTGTAAAATGAAAGAAAAATCTACACCTGTCTACCCTGTATTGTGTCTTTTTGGAAGCAAAGTGGGGAAAAAACAGAACACGAGTCATTTGCTATAAATTAAGGCCAAGAGCTGAGCACCTTGCCCAAAAGGAAACAAAAATACTCCTGCAGAGAACACGCCATTCCTTCCGTTGTGACTGTTGTAACCTTAGTTATGATTTAGCTGCAACGTCGTTTAAGGTAACGGTGCACCGCTGATGTAGGAGCATATCGTGGTAGAGAGCAATTTAAGTGCAATCAGCAGAAGAGAAGACCATCAACATTGCCAAAGGTGAAGCACTTAAGAATTTTCCTCTGGAGCACAGCAGCTAGATGTTGTTGGAAGCGGGCGCTGGCAGCACTCAGGGCTGTGAGGTACATCGAACCAGGTTGGCTGTGCATCCGAGAAGTGTAAGATGACAGAATTATGGGGCAGGAAGTAATCATACTGCAAGTCAGAGTGTAAAAAAATGCTCAGAAGCCAAAACTTCTGAAATGCTGCAGTTATTTTGAGTGGATTTGTAAGATTTCTTATGGTCAGACAACAGTCAAATTGCACAATTGTGCAAGCGTCCATCTGCACTCTGCATGCTAATGAGAGCAAACAGAAACTGCAGCAGCACAGCCTCTGAAGTGTACAGCTCTTCAATCTCCTGATGACACAGCTCAGAATAAAAGGCCTTCCTACCTGAAATCCCCAAGTCTTTTGCCTGAGTATAACCCACAATTATAAATCAGAGCCATCTAATGAGATGATACAAGAGTCCTGGATAAAATTTTGCCAATCTACTGCCTCGGATAAAAGCACTAAAAATACTTTAGTCTCTAGACCAAGAATTCTAGGTGACTTTTAGATGGGAACAGTAACAGTACCTCCCAAAATCTTCCGGATGTCTGGTTTTGAAGTTAACTGTGCGGCCAGCTCTCCTTTAGCAGTGAGGATCTGCTTATCGGCACCAGCATCCAGCAGGCAGGACACCACTTGAGCATGGTTCCGCTTGCAGGCCCAGTGCAAACAGGTCCTGTGGGAAGGAAGCAGAGGGGATGTCAGCATCCTAAGCCAGGATCTGAGGATCACTGCCCCAGCTCCTCATGTGCCTGTCCTAATTCACCGGGGCTGCAGGCAGAGTGAAAAGAACTAGGAATAAAGTTTCCTTCACTGCCTCACTTTATTAAAGTTATGACTATTATGAAAGTTTTGCGGGGCAGGGCCCTCCTTTGCCTTGCTGCAGCATAAGGAGTGACTCTGCTGCTGTGCTGACTAGAGAGGAGATGAGCAACTTCAGCAGAGATCCTCGAGCAAACACATAGTGACAGGTGGAAGGAGGGTGGCCTCCTTTTATTATGATCCTCTTTAGCAGTAAATCTCAAAGCCCTCTAAGATTAGCAGTTACTTTTTTTGTAAATGGGAAAACCAAGGGACAGAAGAGCTGTGTCCTCAGAGCAGTGCTCCCCACGACTAACGGGGGGTGCCCAGACTCGTGGCCCCGAGTCCAACCCATGTCTGACCGAACACCCCGTGCAAGGCAAGGGCAGCGACAGTCGCCCAGCCGGGAGCCGGGCCCGACAGCAGCCCCGAGCT
>VWZY01006755.1:83214-102700 GCA_013399075.1 Chloroceryle aenea | reverse complement strand
ACCCACCACCACCGAGTAAAGCCAAGAACATGTTCTGTGCCTGCTCCTTCCCTCCCTTTTCCACATGGCAGCTGGGTCTGTGCCCGTGCTTGGCAAGCCCTTGTGGTGCCCATTCCTGTGCAGGACACACCTTGCTCCCGAGAGCAGCAGGGGCTGTGTGGATCCAGGTGCACAGGGGCAGGTGCTGGCAGAGGGTTGGCCATCGCCTTTAGAACCTGCTGGGAACAGCACCCGGTGCCACAGGCTCATGGCTTGGCTGCACAAAACTGAGCAGTCACTTCGCCTCCCAAATGCTCCTGCTCCGTGCCCTTGGCCTTCAGCAGGAACATGCTGAGCTCTGAGCCACAGCGAGTGTGTGTGTTGTGTGGAGGCCAGATCAGTGCTATTTTGTTTTCTTTGTGATTTACAGGTGTTCCATGCTCCCCGTGTGTTCACCACCCCATGGGGAACTGTATCCACCAACCTTGGGCACAGCCCTGACAGCTTGTGGGCATCTCTGGGAGCACTGGGGCATGTCTGGCAGCTTGGGCATCCTGCTGCTGCTTGGGGTAATCACAAGGGAGAGCTGGGCCATTCTTTGTCCTCAGAGCAAGTTTTCCAGATGTTATTGGTTTAGTTTTAATATCTGTCTTTATGACTGAACCTCTGGATTGGTTCTTTTCTCCTTTTTTGGAGAAACCATGATCTGGCTACTTGCTCTTTGCTCCTGGGGTTTTTTTTTAAGGCTTACAAAGTTTTTCACTCCCTTCGCATTTCAGGTTTCATTCCCTAATTCCTTTAACTGAGTTCTCAGTCATTTAAAATTATTATTAAACATCTTTTTAAAGGCTTAATTCCAAGTTATACACTGATACAGCTTTAGAAACACATTTGAAAACCCTAGTCTTGACTCAACCCACCAAAATGTTTCTTGCAATTTCAACCAACCCTTCCCTAGTGTGTTAGAAATAAGATTTAGGGATAGTCAGAAACCTTAAACATTATAATTTATGTGCATACATGCACAGAGAAATTTGAAGCCATTATGTCATTAAAGCTCAGGGAAATGGCAGGACTGGTGGAGAACAAAGGTGGCATGAATTAAAATCAAGCCAAATATTCACCTAGATTTAAGCTAATGGACGCTGCTTATTTTGGACCTTTTAATGAGTGTTTGAATGTGGAGGAGACAATTTCAGAGGAGAAAGTCCAAGTCACACGGGAGAAGCAGTTTATATTACATCAGTTTTTGTTCCAGCCTCGTGAAAGAGGCTGTGTGAGAGTTTGTAGGTGAATTAGGTTAAATTCCATGCTCCACGTTATCAAGTCTGAGCCTGTGTCACCCAACGCTCACTTTGTGCCCATGGGAGGAAACATGCAGCACAGAGGCTGATTCATCTCATACCAGGGCAGGTGCCTAAGAATAGCACAAACAAGTCATCCTCTGGAGGTGCCTATTGTGTTCTACCTGCTGTCAAAGGAGCTGAAGATAACGAGCTTTGAACCCAGCAATTTCCAGCTGTCTAGTGTCAGGCAAGATGAGCACCTCAGGCAGGGTGGCTGGGGCCCTACCTTTACCTTCTCTATTCTTGACAAGATAAATAAATCCTTCCAGTGAATTGCAAAGTTGCAGGAAACTCACTGATCATCTTTCTTTTGACCTTAAATCCCATCTCTTCTCGCCAAATCGTCAGGCAGGAATTGCAACACTGATAGCGGTACAGGAGCAGGGCTGGGATTTAGGACAGCTTTTAGCCACCTGGAGCATCTCTGAATTGCAACACAGACGGCTATCCCATTGTCATTCAGCCCTGCTGAGCATCCCGCAGGGGCTCGAGGGGAAGCTGAGTGCCTAGGAAAGAGCCTGCACATGCACGCACACACACGTACACACCTGCACACACATGCACACGCCTGCACACACATGCACACGCCTGCACACACATGCACACGCCTACACACACNCCTGCACACACATGCACACGCCTGCACACACATGCACACGCCTGCACACACACGCACACGCCTGCACACACACGCACATGCACACGCCTGCAGCATGGAGAGAAACCCGGGGGGGATGGGGCTTGGAAATGGCACTGATATTTGGAGGAACAGTTCTCTGCAGGGGAAGGATCTGCTCAGGCAGCCACATCCCTTTAGAAATCAGGTGTGGTGTGCAGCTGATGATTTTTACATTTGTTAACGTAACATTATTCTTATTTGTATGACAAATAAATAATTTCTGAACAAACAAGTCAGAGACATGGAACCTGAAGGGGGTTGTACATCAGCTCAGGGACTCGTGGTTAAGAAGTCCAATAGATTTTGATAACAACTGGAAATTGTTCAGTGGATTAGTGTCTAAAGCCAGTTTGGCTTCAAGTAATGACAAGCCTGAGCTGCAGTGCCATGGATCCAAACTTCTCGCTCTGAGGGATTTTGTTGCCTGTGTTGTTGTTGTGGGTCGGATCCCCAGGTGTAAGCCCCATCCCCTCTGAGCCAAGAGGTGTCCTTAGACAGAAGACTGAGCAGATGAGGGGCTGCCTTTGCTTTTTCTTCAGACATCTGGGTCCATTCCTCTCTACCTATGTCTGCAGTCCCTCACTTCACTCTCACAAGCCACAAAACAGGCTCATCCTGAGGACATGGGGCAATTCTTATTTAGTTGCCCTACTCCTGTGTAGGGCCATGTGCTGTCTAGGCTTTCTGAGCCAAAAGGCTTCTGTGGACCTTGCTCCAGTTCATCTCCTGCAGGAGCTGTGTCCCATGGAAAGTGCACATGCTGTTAACAGGATGATGGAGATGGTTCACCTGCATGCCAAAGAAAAAAACTGCTCCGCTAAGACAAGGTCTACATTTGTTTCTGCAGGGCTTTTTTTCCTTTAGAAGAATCTGGCCCCATGTGGGAGACCAGATCAAGGTGTCTGGATTCTCCTTGGACTCTGTCTTGGCCATCAAGAAGAAAGCCACGAATGCAAATCACAACCAGTTACACTTAAGGGCTATGCCCTGTGCACTCTTCATGGTCCTGAGACGTGGCCAGTCAATTAGAAACTCCCCATTGACTTGGATGGGCTTTCAACCAGACGCTATACAATTCAACAGAGTAATTAACAAAGCTGTAACTAAAGAGGTCTCCATGGAGATTGACAGCATCACCTCCCAGCTGGTACATTCTCTGCCTCCTATTCTAAATTTGTTCTCACTGTCTTCCTGGCTCTAATCCATAAGGTTAGAGAAATCTTCCAACGTTTGTGATACATCAATGCAGTGGAGAGAAGGACAAAGGCAATTGGGATGGAGCTCAGAAAGAAAGAACCCAGTGCCTTAAGGGAAGCAGCAGAGACTGTTCAGACATATATAGCCAGAGTTTTGAGAATGGGATTAGGCAGAACAGCACCTCTGCCTGCCTGTCACTTGCAAATTCTTGCTAATACTTTAGGAGCTTATTGGAGGTCAGCACCAAACACCCAAACAGACTAATCTGTATTATAGACACATAATCAAAGTCACAAGGTTTTACATAATATATATTGGTGACACAAGAAGTGTTTGTTCAAATAATTTTGTCATCAAGATTAGTGACCATGAAAGCCTCCACTGTGCACTAACCTGGTTTTCTATGGCCATTGGTACGCCAGATTCCTCAAAGAAATTGAAAAGGAGCCGAGAAAGTACAAACCAAGTATATGTTCTGAAACAGTAACACTTATTAGGTTTCTTGCCATGGCAAAGTATAAAAAAAAAAGTTTGTGTGTGAGCTAGAAAGGGTTGTGCCTAAGCTGCAGCTTAAGACATGCAAACAAATGGCTGTAGATAACATTTTTGTGTTTGTCATTTTTTTCCCCGACAGTTTTGGGGTTGCAGCAAATCACACCTCACGTTCACACATCACTTCTGCGGCAATGGCAAGAAGTAGGGATTTAAAAGACAAGCTGATGTCACTTGACCCACTTATGAGCTTTATAGTCCCCTTTAGAGGGGTGGAAGCTGTGGCACAGAGGGAGCGAGTGGTCTAAGCTCACAGAAGAAGTCAGTGGCAGAGACAGGAATGGGTCCTATGTAGATAACGATTCCATATTGACAAATCCAATTGATTTTAAAAGGAAATTAGTTTATAGAAATATTTGGAAATATATGGAAAAGTCTGATTTTTCCACTCTGCTTAGAGCTTTTTTAACTACAGCGTTACAGAAACACAAAAGAAAATTACAAAAGAAGAAACACAAAAGAAAAATGAATTCAAGACCATTTTCTCTGTGACAGGAAGAGACAAAGTCACAGCTCATGCCATGGGTTGCAGAGATGATGTAAAGATTTTCCAGGTGCATAGGCCAACTTGTTCTCATGGCTGACACACAGCAAAGCCAAAGGTTTTGTGAGGGTACCCCAACCCTCCTGCCTCGCTGCAGGAGTTCACCCACTGAACCGAAGTACCTAATTAGGAATCCCATTGCTCTAAACTTCCCCACCGTCAATGAGGAGAGAGAAAGAGCAATGCCAGCTGGACATCTGCAGAAGAGAAACCAGAACCTGGGAGGGCTGAATCGTCCTCTAGATTTGCTGCAATTCACATGCTGCTACCATGTGAACCCAGGGCTAAAATCACTCAGGCAGCTTTTACAGGACTCCTGAAAGCTCCTTTGTGGAAGCAGAGCTGACTGAACTGGCCTTCAGGTCAAGGAAAATCAAGCGCTGGGTGGGATTTCCAAGAGTGTTTGGCTGTAACCTCACCCCGCTTCCCTTTGAAGTCAGCAGAATATTTACCATCGACTTCAATCGGAGAAAAATCAGGCCATTATAGAGCGCGTTTGAAACACTCGCCTCTAACGATGCTCCGATTCCTTTGTACCTCCCAGCTCAAAGGCAGCCTGCTGCGTCTATCATTAAAACACAATCCTAGCAATTGGTTAGATAGCGCAACCAGCCCAACGTGCAGGCCCTAGAGGCACAGGAAAATTATAACGATTAAACCACATGAATCTTAAGCGTTACCTACAATTGCTCTGCCGGCCACCATCACATCAGGCAATCAGGGACTGGTTATCTTCAAAACTGCTGTGGAAAAGAAAGCACTGCATTTCAGTGAATGTTGCTATGATGTAGGCTGCAGGTGGACTCTTCATGCTGCAAACAATAGAAGATCAGAATGAAAATGTACGTTGAATTAGCTGAAATCAGAAACCAGAGCGACAATGGAAAAAAAAAGCCATTAAATGCAGACAAACATCCTGTTGCCAGGGCAGGAAGGATTGGCTCGCTGCTCTAAAGATCAATGGAAGTAGATCAGCACTTCTTTGCAGACATCACTTGCACCTCTAGCCTGTTTCCAGCTCTGGTGCCAAATGATTGCCAGGAGATGAGCACCCTGTTTAGGCCAGGTCTACGTTTAATCTTTTTTGTCTATTTCAGGTAGTGGTATCAGTGGCCCAGAAGAGACTCACTGATGCCCATCACCTGGGTGAAGCAATGCTGACCATATGATGTCTTGCATCTGGTGGTAAAAGAGTGCACAGGACAAACTGAAACAAAACAGTTCACCTCTTGGAAAGATGGTAGATACACCCAACTTACCAGGTCGAGGACAGCTTCCGGCAGAAGCCACACTGAGCATGGTTAGAGGACAGGCTGTGTGACAGCCAGGACCGCCAGCCGCCAGCAAAGCCAAACGAAGGCAATAGCTCTTCAGTTAAAAAGAATTTTGCCCTAATTTAGATTTAAATTCCACGAAGGCAGAGTTGACGCTAAAAGGATTTCATTATATTTGCAGAAATGGAAATAGTTCCATTTTGTGAAAATTAGTTATTGTTTATAGTGAAGTTGTGGATACCAAGCCCTCAGAGGAGCTCTGGGAATTCCAGGTTGTCTGGAGAAGCCAATGCTCGTTGCCTGATGAAAAGGCCAGTTGCTGGGAGCTGCTCTGCATCTCCTGGAGAGGCTCCCAGCCACAATGAGGGCTTCCAAACTTCGACACATTCAGTGGTTTGGTGAATTCTCACAGTGAAGCACAAAACCAGGCAAATCTGCAGCAGTTCTGGCTCACCTTACAAACTCTCAGCTCAGACCTCATCCACTGAAAGGGTCATAAATGGTCCAAAAGGACCATTTCAGAGTGATGGTGAGATGGTACCTTCATGCTGAGGTCACGGGGAATTAAGGCTAAGGGTACACACCAGGAGAAACTCTGGGTTTTCAAGGAAGAAAGATGACAGCTGGGAGGGGTTAAATCGTATTAGCAGAGCAGCTTAAAACCTTACAGTTTGTATGAGTTGAATCACATCACAAACAAAAGCAACGTGACATTTCTGTATTGAATTAGCTTTTTGACAAACAAATGGTGCTGGTGGGGTTGGAAGTGGGGTCTCAGGGCTCCAGCCTTTCATGGCTGTTGCTGTGTGATACTCAGCAAGTGATTTCCTCCCAGCTTTAAATTCCTAAAAGTAAATAAGGGAGGTTAAGTTGGGGTCATTTGCAGACTGAAGTGAATCTGTGCAATGGATTTAATGGTTTTCATTACCCTCCCACAACAGTACACGTGGAGCTAAATCAACTCATGTTCCTGGAGAAACATCACCAGCTTCAGTGAAAGATGTGCTGAGCACTCAGCCTGAGCATGCGCTGGGTCCACACCTCACTTTTATTCTGAGCTTTCATTCAAATCGAGATGGAACCAAGCAGAAGAACTGAAAATCATGAACAGCAACAAATGCACCAGTTCCAAGGTACATGGGAACATGCCTCTCCATTTGCACACCATGGAGTTGGTGCGAGTTTCCTAAAGTGCTGTTACTGAAGCTGTCCACAAAACTAGGTACTACAACCTGCAGCAAACCAAGGGGCTCAAGCCTCTCTGCTGCAGCCATAAGTCTGTGTGGGACTGGTTTCTCCATGTTCAGCAGGTAACAGTCCCCTTGTCCAGCCTGTACCCTATGCAGGTAGGTGACTGAGTGAGCCCAGCATGGAGAATGCTGGCCTTGCAATGATGCCACCAAAGCTGTGATTGCTGTTTCCAGGTTACATTACAGATCTCAGATTTCCCTAACTCAGAGTTAAACTGCTGGAGCAGGTCTTACTCAGCACTGAGGGTGGTGGAGAACAGGGCTGGAAGGGACTTTATGAAGGGACTTAGAACCTCCTGCTCTAAGGCAAGATGAACCCATTCCCAGCACTGGACCTTTTCAGTCTTGACAATCCAAAGATACCAATACCATGGCCTCCCCGAATTATCTGTGGGCTACCTAAGGCTTTGCCTCTGAAAGAGAGAAAGACGAAGAGGAGGGCCTGTGAAAGACAAGCCTCTGAGCCCAGCTTTTCCCCATATCTCACTGATAACTGGTTGATTATCTTCCTTTGTAGCCTCTTTGCCTCTTGCTGTGCTGTTTCAGGCAGAATAAACCTAGCCGTAATGAACCATCATCAAACTGGCAATTGCTTCCTGCCCAGCTTACGTTAGCAGAGAAAGAGAACGCAAATGATGATTAGTCGTATGTCTGCACTCAAAGATAAAACCCCCGAGCAGAAGCCATCTGCTGAGGCATAAAATAATAATTCTGGCGCTAGCCTCGTCTGAGTGCAATGCCACCAGCTCCCACCAAAACACAGCACAACGCAGGCCTAATGCTGAGATCTAGCAGGTGGCCCATAACCCTGTAATAAACTCCCTGACATTATTGATTTCCCCCCCCCCAAACTGAGCCCTTTTGTCTAACTACATTAACTTCTGCTTACTGAGCATCTGCGCATGAGGCGGAATGCACAGAAACAGCGGCTCGTTTTGGTGAGCGATCGCTGCTCTGAGTATGCCCCTGGTTCCTGGAGCCTGTGCATCCGCGCTGGTATCTGCTCAGATGGGTTACTTCAGAAGGCAAAACCAGTGCTTCCTAGTTATGGGCACTTACAGGGAACCCTGATAAAATTCTTAACTGGGGGGACTGAAATATGCTTCCACAGCTAACGATGCATATGAACAGCCCCGAAAATAGGACCCAGGCACAGCATCACCAGCATGCACTCTCAGCCCAGGTCTGTCCCTGCTTGTGTGGTGTGCTCCCAAAGCATGTGGCCAGCACAGCAACCAGTGCCTTCACTTTGCTGTTCAGAGGTGCATCAAATGGTGCCCAAAATCCTGCTCCCTCAGCCAACCTCATAGCCAGCGTGAGCTGTGTGCTCTTCTAAGGGCTGTGGAAAGGCAGCCAGGCTGGGCTTCCTGGCCATTCCCTGAGCAGGTCCTGCTGAGGTTCCCAGGAGCGGTGCACCACTCAAAGTGGAAGATGTGGCCCTTTGCAGTCCCAAGCAAACTAAAGCTGAGGTCCTGAGGCATCATCTGGATTTCCGTGCGGGTTTGAAAGCAACGTTGCTGCTTGAGGCAGGCAGCTGCGCTCCAAAAGGGATCTGGCAGTGACGTTCCCTCTCAGCTGTCTGGCTATCAGCTTTAAGTGCAATAAGCTTTATGTACAGACTGGAACATTGTTACTTTTGAAATGAGACAGAGAGTGTTTTATGAAATACTCTTCTGTTCAGGCATTACATTTTCATCTGTGCGTGGACAAGGAGCCACCTAAGGAGCATCAGTGATGATGGTGGGGCTGAAAAAGAGCACATCCTTGGGGCTGACTGTGAGATCAGGGACCCTGCAGGCAGGGCAGGTTTCAGTGCCCTGCTTGGAAGAAGTGGCAGATCACTGGCAGATCCTGCCCTGAATGGAGGAAGAAAGGTCTTAGGGACCAGAGTCCGTGCTTTAAGCTGAGCTTAAAGACACGAGAGGTCTAGCAGAAGCACGTGGGCCCAACCCACAACCCATTGCACCCCAGCACTGAGGAGTGGCCGCTCCAGCCGTGAGCCCTGGTGTCAGGGCCCTCGCTGCCACAGTCGGCGAGCTACCAGCCGGCAGCGATGAATCACAGCCGTGCCTGGAGAGGGGGTGGTTTGTGTTTGTGTTGGCAAAACTGGCTGCGAGTGGCGGCAGGCCCAGACAGCACGAGAGGCCGAATCTGGACAGGCCCCTCTGCCGAGGCGGACATCAATGGGAGATGGAAGGCTGAACCTCGCAGGGGGACGGTTCCTGCCAAGAGCCCTTCCACAATAAAACCAGCAAATCAATCCACCATCCACTGAGCAACTCCAGATGAGGATTGCTTGTTGTGGGTAATAAATGTGATCAACAGTTTGCTGTTCCTTAACAGTGGTTTAAGGAAAAAAAACCCAACAAAATGAACCAACACCATTATGCTTTCCTGTGCATCTGAGAATCCTGTTTCCTGCCTTGATTAGACGAGGTCACACCAAACACTGCGTCAACACTTGGCACAGCAGAGAAGGGCAAGGGTATCCCATAGGAGCTTGGCAAGAATAAGAAAAAGAGGAAAGAAACTATAATTTACAAAGCCCAGCACCAGTTAAGCCAATTTTAGATCAACAGCCCTAACCAGGTCTTAACCAGGACCCTGGACATCCTTGGAGGGATTTTCAGGACCGTAGTGTAGTGTCAGATGGCCATCTGTGGAGCACAGGCTGGTCAGAAACCGTGTGTTGCCTACTGTGTGTCCAGGATGTTGCTTTATGACATCAGGACTCAGGTTTGTTCTTCTGAGATCAGAGAAAGCTCGTCCCAGCTCCCCATCCAATGGACCCAGATCATCACCTTGATCAGAAAGGGGGATCACGGGGGGGAGTAGTGGAGGTTCTTCTAAGGATTAAATTCACTTAAGGAGCTCTTTATCACATCAGTATCTGACATGGGTGAGACAAGATAAGCTGTAAGTTTGGTGTTCATAATAGATTTGTTTGCAGAAATGGAGAATAAGAATCATTTTATTTCTTATATTAAAAAATAAAATCAAAAATCACAGTGCTTTATGAAACCAAGGAAGAACAGAAACACTATGCCCAGGGACCTTGACAAAGACCCAGTGTTAGCTGGTGTTTTTCAGTAAGACCCACTGAGGTCAGTGGAGTTAAACTAATTTAAACCAGTGGAGAAAACAGCCCTCAGTGAAACCCAGGAGTCACTGAGTGCATTAAGCAGAGCTTGGCTGTCCATGTGGGGACAGCCAGGGTCTCCACTGTCCCCGAGCCAACCCAGGGCAGCCTGCATAGTGGTGTCCCCTCCTGGCTGTGCTCCTCAGGCTGGGTAACAGCATGTCTGGGATGTCCTGGCAGGGATGGGGCAGCTGTCGAGGGTTATTCAGAGTCCTCACTGCCTCCTCTGACCTCAGGAGCTGCCCGCCTGCATTCACAGGGAGATTTATGGCTCTGTTTTCCTCTCTCTCCTGACTGTATTCAAGTGGCCAAGGGTCTTACCTGGCATGGGGCTGAGCACTCCCTGTTCTCAGAGCAATGGGAGTCAGCGGGGCACAGCATCTGTCCAGTCTCCATTGGATTAGGCCAGGATTTGATTCCCTAAGAGGCTTCCTATGCAAAAGTTTTTCTGCAAGTGTGATTTTGCAGTTAACGTGGGTTTCCTGTGCCACTTCTATAATGTTAATACAGTGACCCAACAAAACCATCACTGTCATTAGTCATAATTGCTTTGCCCTTTTCCCCAAGTTCCTATGGGATGTCCTTGCCCCTCTCTGCTGTGCCAAGCACTGGCCCAGTGTTTAGGGTGACAATACATCAAATGGCCTTTCCTTGAACGACCCCAGTGACCTGCAACAGGGACACAATTAAATCAGCCGAGTTGCATGTCCTGTGCAATGGCTCACTAACCTCTTGAGCTCCATCTTCCTGGCACTCAGTATGATACCTGGGAGCCAAAAGCAGAAAGCTGCAGTGGGGCTTACCTGTCTCTGAAGAATATCCCTCTGTATGGAGAAGGTCAGAGCAAAGCTCCATCTGCTCCATCTGTCTAATGCAAACCAGTGTCTCATTCTTCAGAGCCCCACTCTGCTCCTCCACAGCTGAGATATGCCACTGGGCAAGGGATCTTTGGTCTGGGAGGGGGAAAAATACATGAGATGATGTTATTTTTATCTCCTTGGAAAGGAGGCCCACCTAGGGTGAGTCTACCAGTGGGTCTGTCACTCAACATGGCCAGAGGAGGTGGCTTTCTGGCACCAGGAGAGGAGGTGGAGACTGAACAACACTGTGGACTCATCAGCTCCCCACCTCTGGCCCAGTGGGGAAAGGGATAAAACAGCTGAGAAAGACTCAAGATGGCTAAGAAAAATGACATCCATGGCTACACTGTGGCAATGCCATGGACCGAGGGCTAATCCCCTGCACGTACAGCAGCTGTTGGGCTTGTCACAGTGGCTCCTCCGGCACCCGGGACACCCACACTCTTCAAGACCCATATACAGCTGGTTTCAAAGCTTATCTGTAGTCAGTTTTACAATATAAAGTGTCTTTGTTTAGTCAACAGAACCACTAATACATGTGATTTTGTTGTTAATAGAGCTGTAAGAATTTTAAGTACCTCTTGGGAATGTGTCGTTTTTGGTTGGCTTTTTTAGGCATCACAGGGTGCTGCGTTTGTCTCTGTAAACAAGTATTGAATAAAACATTTTGCGCACAGCCGCACTTTGTACGAGTGTCATGCAGGTTTCTAAAGTTTCAGAGAGAATAAATCAACTGCAAACTGCTGCCTGGCGGTTGACTTCGCTCCTTATAAATAGCTAATTTGGACAACTTCTCTCTGCACGTCATATGAAATTCAAATGCCGTGCATATCGTTAATGCGGTCACACAAATCAAAACTGCTGGAGCCTCTTTTATAAGCCTGGGTTGCCACAGAAATGCCACAGCCAAGGGCAGGTCAGCTCCAGGTTGCTCTCCCGTCCTTTCAGAGGCGATTCTTGGGAAACAGCAGCAGGTCACTGTGCTCTGCTGACTTGCCCCAGGGGAGCAGCAGGAGCCCCATGGCCCAGGGCGTTGCCTGCACGGTGGCCCAGTTCACTGCTGGTTGTACTGGTTGGCAGCCATCATCACTCAGGGGAGAATTAGGCCCAAACTCAGCCATGAAAAACAACCCTGGTTAAATAAATTCAACGGAAAAACTTTACTAAGGTAAGGGTTGATTGCGCCCGGGTCTGTCGGCTTTGCAGCGCTCAGTGCTGGGCACGGGGCAGGAGCACAAACTTTCCTCCTCCCAAAGCACAGTGCTGCTGGTCCGGCCCTGCTGAACCCCACGTGGGATGCAGACTTACCTCGTCCTCCCAGGAGGCTCTGAGCACTGTGCAGGATCTGTCCAAGCTAGACCAGAACTCAGCCCAAACTCTCTAATCCTGGAAGGTGCTGAGCAACTCTGACTTCTGCCACTCGTCTCTGGATTTTGGCACGTGTTCAGCACGAGCAGGATCAGCCCCTTGCTGTAATAATCATGGAACGAGGAACTCAGCTTGACTGAATTTCCCCTCCGCCCCCCAATGCAAAAATGCTGTACATTCCTTTATGCAGGTTTCCATAGAGTTGAACTTCTACTATTTTTTTGTTGTCGCTGTTAAAGGGGTCAGCAATGCACTGTACAATGGGATCTGGCTGTCAGGAAATGTGGAGGAATTCAGGGACACTTTTAACATCTTGCTGGTGGGGTTGGAGGGCAGCATTAAACCCAGCATCCTGGAAACCTCCCCAGCAAAGAGAAGAAAAAAGCCCGGAGAAGCCCCGGGAGAAGTTATGAAGACATACTGCTCTGTCGATCCTAAGTTTAAATAAGTTATTTCTTCCCTACTTCCTTTGTTAAAATATGATATTCTAGCTTTAATTGCTTCAATCCTATTACTTGTTCCTTTTAGCAAGTGATTGTGTAGCCCCTTGCCGTGGGGAAATCCCCTGACCGTGGGTCCGTGTTATTTAGACAAGTACTCTTTCAGAAGTAAATGCCATTCTTAGCATAGGGAAGTACTTTAGGTCTAAAGGGGTTAAGAAGGCCTCCCTGCATTCAGAAACATGCAGGGGTCCCACCGTGCCAGTTCCAGCCTTTTGAACTCTTTCCAGCTTTTTTTTCTTGCAACAAATCTGTCTGACTGCCACCAGGACATAGGAAGCGTGTGCCTGTCAAAGAAATCAAGTTTACTTTTTCTGACTTGTTAACAGAGGCAGGGTATAAATAGAGCTAACTCTGCTCAGACTATTAGCGTTTCTCTTAAAATAAGGGGGTAACTTCCTAGGACCTTTAATCCAATGAGGTCCAGACCAAACTGCACTATCAACAGAGGCAGCAAAGGAGCTTGCTGAAGTTTTTACAGAAGTCAGGTGCATTTGGGTTCCTTGAAAATTCAAGGCTTACAAAAAAAAAACCCAAACCAACACAAAACAAGCAATCCCAAGCAAAGAACTGCCTCCAGCTCGGTCACTGCCATTGCCCTGGAGAAGTTCTGAGATGTTGTTGGTGCTGTTCACTCGGTGGATGTGGATCTTGCTGGGGAAGAGCAGTGTCCTGTTGCTTCTGGAGGTCTCTCTGAAAGGGAGAGCTCTACCACCAATCCGGTATTCCCACGCCGGGATATGCCCCAATGACATGAACCCCAACCTGTGGGTAGACGCGCAGAGCACTTGCAAGAGAGAGTGCGAAGCTGATCTGGTGAGTGATGCGTATTTTTATCTCCCCGCGGCGTGGGCGAGGGGGTTTGTCGGTGGGCTGGTTTGCACCGCAGTCTGTTTCTGTTCCAGATAAAAAGGCGCCGGCACTGTGCAGGGCTGATGCCGACAGCGCATGTATTTAATTGACCCGTGACCTATATAAAATAGCAAAGGTTTGATGAGTTATCAGTTAAACGGGGAGGTGTGTGGCTGCTGTTGCTTATGCCGAGGCGGGTAGAGCGCTCACGCTGTTTGATCATTTTCCTTGCTTTCTTGTCAAAAGAAANGGGGGGGGGGGGGGATAGGGAAAAGGCTGGCCATCGAGTAAACAAAGAGATTTGCTCAGATGGATCCCATGTGTTGTGGATGAAGGTGCTAGTTTTACTTTTGCCTTTCTCTAACAAGCCCCCTTTATTTCAACTGCTGAATATTAAAACACGTGCAAAACCCCAGCAGCAGCAGCAGCAGAGGACGTTGTTACAATAATTTACTGGTCAAAACCTGAAAGCCAAAAGCTATTGGCTACAAATGCTCATTTTTGCTAGCAGAGAGTCCTGGGGCATCGCACAGAGCGAGTGGTCTGCAAGCAGCCAAGGACTCTGCCACCGACTTTGCTAAAGCCACACTTCCTAACCTCAGCCGAAAGCATTGCCCGTTCTGGTTTCTGACTTTGCTTCTGAAACCCAGTAATGTGCCGCTGGAAATGGGGAAAGAGTTATGTTATTAGGTCATCTGTTTCCCAATAAGGAAAGGATACTGGTCTCAGGGGAAGCTGTTTAGTTTGGTAGCTTAAAAAACATTTTGTTCTCACTTACGGAGAAAGCCGTTGGATTTCAGGGGGGTCGTAGAGGTTTAGCCCATTGGGTACATGGCAGCGGTGCTTGTGGTCCCTTGAAGTAATCTGTAAGAGCGCAGCAGCTGTGATCACACATATCAAATACCTTTTCTGCAGAGAAGATGNGTGTGCCTGTCAAAGAAATCAAGTTTACTTTTTCTGACTTGTTAACAGAGGCAGGGTATAAATAGAGCTAACTCTGCTCAGACTATTAGCGTTTCTCTTAAAATAAGGGGGTAACTTCCTAGGACCTTTAATCCAATGAGGTCCAGACCAAACTGCACTATCAACAGAGGCAGCAAAGGAGCTTGCTGAAGTTTTTACAGAAGTCAGGTGCATTTGGGTTCCTTGAAAATTCAAGGCTTACAAAAAAAAACCCAAACCAACACAAAACAAGCAATCCCAAGCAAAGAACTGCCTCCAGCTCGGTCACTGCCATTGCCCTGGAGAAGTTCTGAGATGTTGTTGGTGCTGTTCACTCGGTGGATGTGGATCTTGCTGGGGAAGAGCAGTGTCCTGTTGCTTCTGGAGGTCTCTCTGAAAGGGAGAGCTCTACCTCCAATCCGGTATTCCCACGCCGGGATATGCCCCAATGACATGAACCCCAACCTGTGGGTAGACGCGCAGAGCACTTGCAAGAGAGAGTGCGAAGCTGATCTGGTGAGTGATGCGTATTTTTATCTCCCCGCGGCGTGGGCGAGGGGGTTTGTCGGTGGGCTGGTTTGCACCGCAGTCTGTTTCTGTTCCAGATAAAAAGGCGCCGGCACTGTGCAGGGCTGATGCCGACAGCGCATGTATTTAATTGACCCGTGACCTATATAAAATAGCAAAGGTTTGATGAGTTATCAGTTAAACGGGGAGGTGTGTGGCTGCTGTTGCTTATGCCGAGGCGGGTAGAGCGCTCACGCTGTTTGATCATTTTCCTTGCTTTCTTGTCAAAAGAAACGTCCGAATTTGATACTCCAGAACTCAGCATGTCTTGGGGTCAGTCCATAGGATTTTAGTAGTGTCGCCATGTTTTGTGGTGGTGGTGGTGGTCATCATCAATGCTTTCTATTCCTGGGAGGACTCATGTATGAAAGAATTTGATTTTACATGTAAAGCATCAGCCTTTGCTGCACTTGACACACAAAGTGTGCTTGGAGTGCAAAACAGGGACGTGGTTAAAATGACCAGGCAGATGTTCTCTGTGATGCTCCCAGCTCAAAATGTGCTTAGCTTACAACCCTAAAATTCATTTTTCAACCTGTCAGCACTGCCAGCTCAAGCTGGCGTCTGTAAATACCTGCTCATCCTGCCTCTTACATCATGTCCAACAGCAAAGCTCCTGCAGCCCAAACCAGGCTGACAGCAACATGTACCATGCTGAAAACAGTCATTGGGTTTATGTTCTNGTTGGGTACATGGCAGCGGTGCTTGTGGTCCCTTGAAGTAATCTGTAAGAGCGCAGCAGCTGTGATCACACATATCAAATACCTTTTCTGCAGAGAAGATGAAAATTCTGCTAAAATTAACTGCAATTTAGAGCCGACTGTAGCTGAGACAGGGTGTAATAAATCACTAGAAGAGCGATGCTGCATTTGAAAATAGGACTAAAATAGGACAGAGACGCCATAATGAGCTGTTTTGGGTTTGTTTTTCTAAATACCATAGAAAAATTATTTTTGGAGCAAGAATTCCCTTACTTTGAGATATTCTATTATTTCCTCTACAATGTGAACAATTACAAATCCTTGGCAGTTTCACCTCCAAGAGGAGGCTGTTAGTCTCAGGGAATTCAAATAATACTTTACATACTTCTGGGGAAAGTAAGAAGGATTACTGCCTACAGCCATATGATAAGACTTTCCATCCGCTCTTGTTTCTCAGGGCTTGTCCTCAGGCATTTCGGAGAGGGTGGAAGGGGGGTTGTTGGTTCGGTAGTCAAGCAGTCCACGTGACTCCAGGAAAGACTTATGATGAGGTTAGTGTTTTAGAAACAGAAATACATTTTCCTTCCTGAGAGTCTTTTCTTGAAGCACTTCAGAAACCCCAGTGTGTTTAGACACCTCTTGGGAGATGCTGGGGGGATGCTTCTACTCATTGCCAGTGGGGATATTGAGTTTCAGACCTCAGGTACCTGTGGGAGACTAGGTCTCCTGAGATAACACCTTGGAAGCTTCTGGGCTCTCTGCTTGCTGAGTCTCTAAAAGGGACTTTACTTTGTCCTCAGTAATGATCAGGTCATTTTCTTTTCCTGCAGGAGTGCGAGACCTTTGAGAAGTGCTGCCCCAATGTCTGTGGAACAAAGAGTTGCGTGGCAGCTCGGTACATGGATGTCAAGGGGAAAAAAGGGCCAGTGGGCATGCCCAAAGAGGCAACCTGTGACCGTTTCATGTGCATCCAGCAAGGGTCAGAGTGTG
This sequence comes from Chloroceryle aenea, assembly GCA_013399075.1. NCBI lineage: Eukaryota > Metazoa > Chordata > Aves > Coraciiformes > Cerylidae > Chloroceryle > Chloroceryle aenea. The sequence goes on along the minus strand of VWZY01006755.1, from coordinate 85,960 downwards.
ACATCTGGGATGGGCAACCTGTCTGCAAGTGCAAGGACAGGTGTGAGAAGGAGCCAAGCTTCACCTGCGCCTCTGATGGGCTCACCTACTACAATAAGTGCTACATGGATGCAGAAGCTTGCATCAAAGGCATTACACTGAATGTCGTCACCTGTAGGTACCATCTCACCTGGCCAAACACCAGTCCTATCCCACCAGAAACAACAGCTCGCCCCACTACTGCCTATTCTGAAACAACGATCATTGATATCTTGCCACCTGTTCTAGTGAACAACCCTGTCCATCAGTCAGTCTATGTGGGAGAGACCGTCAGCTTCCTCTGTGACGTTACAGGGAGACCCAAGCCAGAAATCACGTGGGAGAAGCAGGTCGATGGGAAAGACAAAGTCATTATGAAGCCAAATCATGTCAGAGGGAACGTTGTGGTCACCAACATTGCCCAGCTGGTCATCTACAACACACAGCTCCAAGATGCAGGCATCTACACCTGCACTGCCAAAAACAGCGGTGGTCTTCTCAGGGCTGATTTCCCTCTGTCAGTCATCAAAGGAGAACCCACATCCAAAGAAGCTTCCCAAAACAAAACACATTTTCCAACTGATGAGTGCCTGAAGCAACCAGACAGCGAGGACTGTGGGGAAGAGCAGACCAGGTGGTATTACGACGCAAAGAAAAACAACTGCTTTACTTTCATCTATGGGAACTGTAACAGCAACCTCAACCACTTTGAGACCTACGAGAACTGTATGTTGACGTGCATGAATGGTCCAATCAACGTCTGCAATCTGCCAGCCCTCCAAGGTCACTGCAAGGCCTACGAGCCCAGATGGGCCTACAACAGCTTGACAAAACAGTGCCAGTCCTTCATTTATGGTGGCTGTGGAGGCAACGAGAACAACTTTGAGAGCCGGGAGGCCTGTGAAGAGATGTGCCCTTTCCCGAAGAACACGCACTGCAAAGCTTGCAAACCACGCCAGAAGCTGGTGACAAGCTTCTGCAAAAGCGACTTTGTTATCCTGGGCCGCATAACAGAGCTGACTGAAGACCAAGACTCGGGACATGCCCTGGTGACAGTGGAGGAGATTCTCAAAGATGAAAAAATGGGATTAAAATTCCTGGGGAGGGAACCTCTAGAAATCACACTTTTGAACATGGACTGGAGCTGCCCATGTCCCAACATGACCACAGTGGATGGCCAGCTCATCATCATGGGAGATGTCCACAACGGCATGGCTGTCCTACAGCCAGACAGCTTTGTGGGGACCTCCAGCATCCGGCGCGTGCGGAAACTCCGCGAAGTCATCCACAAGAAAACCTGTGAGCTTTTGAAAGAGTTCTTGGGGTTGCATTAACCTCCTTCACACGTGTCGGCCTTCCAGACCCGTGTGTAATGTAGGGCTAACAAGCGCTAGGCTAGTGCACAAACTAAACGAGCTGTTTGAAGATACACCGTAGGAATTATGCAGAACCCTTATTTTAATCCATTAATGATGCTTAGCAACAATGTAGTATGGTCTTTGGCAAGCACGTAAAACAGCAGCAAAAGGCTATTAATCTTGCACTGAAATCAATTGGGCCATATAGGAGTGACATTTAACTAGATGACTCACTGCAGTTATGACACAACTTTTATGTAGCTTCCATCATAAACGACAGAATTCATAGCATTTGTTTAGCTAATTGGTACACAGCTAAGTAATACACAATGTCAACTTAATCTGTCTCACTTACAGTATGGAAATGCTATGGCAAGTCATTATAAGTCACACTCTTGTCTCCTCATAGCAGCACTAATACTTCAAGAGAAAAGCCTGTAAATTATTGTCTATATTTACAGTTGTGCACAATTAACAATCTATGCATTATGAATTTGTTTCTTCAAATTGAAATTTTCCGAGCAGTTTTCTTTGGACTGTACCTTGTTTTTCAATGGCAACTACTACCTATCTTTCAATCCTTACTGGAGAAAAGGCTCCTTTGATCCTATGGCCAGGGCAGCAGGTCTGTGGAGACGCTCAGTGCACAGTCTCACCCCAAAATGACTTTTCTATCAGCAGAACAAGGTCAGCAAAAACCCTCATTCCACTGTGCTTCCCTGGTTTTGTTTTCAACAAAAGATTGTCTATCACAGAAAGCCCAAGTGTGTTGCTAGCTGTCTTGCTTTTGAAAATCCGTTTCACCTGAGCATGTGCAGCAATTTACCGCTTACTGCCATTAGAAATCCTGCTTTTATAGGTGAGAGAGCAAAGTAAGAGGAGCCAGCATAAAGTCCAGACTAGAAAGAGCAATACATAGTCTGCAGACTGTATTGCACAGGCAGGAAGCGGCTGAAACCGAACCACGCAGACACAGACACACAGAGGGGACACTCCTTAAAGGCATTTACCAATGGGACCCTGGTAGAGCATCTTTCAACCCCCAGAAACCGTGTTCCACCAGGCCACTGCATAGACGCGTACGAATAAATACCCCGAGACAGACAGCACGGGCGGTGGGTGGGAGAGCGTGAATACCCACGGCATTGATCATTTTAACAGTTAGGTGTCCAAAAATGTAACGTTTGCCTATGCAAAATAATAACCAAAAAAATCCTTAAATAAAGAAAAAGCTGATCCTGGAAAATCCTGCCTCTGCTAAGGACTGTCATTGCAGGGGAGAGGGGTGAGCGTGGCACGGCGAGCCTTATCATCGTGCTTTGTTCTGTTGGTTCAGGGAGTTACTACGACGGGGCCCAGACCTTTTTGCG
>VWZY01006755.1:58783-77090 GCA_013399075.1 Chloroceryle aenea | reverse complement strand
TTAAAATTTGGGGTGCAAAGTAAAAAAAAAAAAAAAGAAGAAAAAGCACCTCATCCCTCAGCACTGAAATGATGTCAGATGGCTGGAAACTGGGGCAGGAGCGCCCAGCCACTCCCAGTGCCTGACACGAGATGGCGTGTGGCATCACGGTTTAGGGACCAGTTTAGCTGCTCCTTAAAGTTGTGGTCAGATTTATCTCGCCCTGCTTAACTTAACTGTTTCACGGGGGCTTGGTGGTGTAATTTAGCCCTTCTAAGTGGAAAGCAACTCCCCCCTCACCCCCTGAGCTGGGTGGCTGGTTCTCACTAGACTGATTCCATCCTTGTCTGGTCGGTAATAGAGCAGCAGAGATTGTAGGTTTATGGGGGCAAAGAAAGACATAGTAGGGAGTGTGATAAGGCAATCAAAGCCATTTCCAGAACCGCAGGAAAAAGACACAATGTATAATTGATTTGAGGCTTTTTCTCTCCCTGTTTGCAGATTGCACAGTTTCTAAATATATTGGTCCAGTTATTCAAAATTATTCATGACTCTCTTCAGTGAATAATACTTGACCTGCAGATCATCCGAAAAGTGAATATTGCAATCAAATTCCCCATTTCTGCTGTAATTTATTGTCGCTAACAGATGTATGCTCCTCAGGTAATTAACTCAGGATGAAACTCAGATTGTATATTTGATTATAATATTTGCAATTCACAATTTTTACTGTGCTAGCTAGCTCTAAAAGTCATCTAATCAAGACATGGGCAAACGTATCTTATCTCTGACATAACAAAATTGCTACTTTTATCAGTTGGTTTTGCGTTTCGGTGACGGAGCAGCCGGTCACAAGGACGTGCGACCACAAGCCGTGGCACTGGAAGGGCTGGATACAGCCACAGCAGCCTTACACGGAGTCAGCAGAGAATAAACATAGATTAAAGGGAAAAAGTTAATGGCTTTCTCAGATCTGGTCGTCTAACAGGTGTGATAAGTAGGACTTGTGCTAAAATCTCCTTACCTGATGGTGCTTTGTCCTCTAAAAATAGCAGGAGAAGGGTGGGCTGGGCATTTTTCTCCTCAACTATCCAGCCCATGTCTGTGCTTGGGATTATTCAACATGAGGAAAAACTTCTTCACTGTGAGAGTGACAGAGCCTGGAACAGGCTGCCCAGAGAGGCTGTGGAGTCTCCTTCTCTAGAGACTTTCAAGACCCGCCTGGATCTGTTCCTGTGTTGCCTGCCCTGGGTGATTCTGCTTTGACAGGGGGGTTGGACTTGATGATCTCCAGAGGTCCCTTCCAACCCCCACCAGTCTATGATTCTGTGATCACAGGTTTATATTACAGGGCTGCCTGGAAGGTGGCCACACTCTGCAAACAGTGCTGGAGACCTGCAGCTCACCTGCAGGGAGCTTGCAAACAGGCAGGTGATGAGACAGAGCGAGTGGTCCCTTGGTGCCACAGCCCAGCAGTGTCCCTGGTCCTGGCTGTAGAGGCTGTGAATGGAGTCTAAGGTCTCACTTAGTCACAGATCTCCAAAGCAGGAGCTTTTGGAGATCTCTCAAACACAAGACTCACAGGAGGGAGGGTCAGGAGGAGCAGTGTTGCCACCTAGAGACTTTCTGTGAGTTCTGAAAAAGGAGTTTTCTCCAAGATGGGATGCTCTGATGCGCTTCACTCAGGTCGTGGCTGTTTGCCTGCTCACCATAGGTGTGAGGGAAGCAGGTCCTGATGATGGTCTTTTTGGCTTGGCTTTTGTTTTCCTGCAAAATTATTAGCCCTTGTGGCTCAGCGAGGTGTGCCAATCAGAAATCCTGCCCCGCAGCCACCACCTGCCTCACAAACACTGTCACCCAGCCCTTCCATCGCAGGCTCCGGGAATATATTCATCCGAGATGCACATCTACACCTGTTCCTTATTGATTCAATTTTTCATGTCGAGCTGTGGAAGTTTTCCAGTAGACAAAAATTGAAGGAGGATTTGCTGCTCCCACCCTGGCAGAAAGATTTACACATGAGCAAATGATTTGTAACAAATTCACTGTAAGATAGATGGAGCTGCTTCTCTTGTTCGCAAATTATTCACAGACTATAGGCTTGAAGAGGAAGAAAATTTTGCTTTGCTTTGTAAAATACACATACATGCATTTTTTTATTATTATTTATGACTACTTTCACCATAAAAAAAACACTCCTGAAAACATCTTTTGCAGAATTATTGCAGCTCATAGGTTGTTTAGTTGGTAATCTGGAGAGAGGACGGGTTTGGGATTTTTCTCCTTTCTTTAGTAATTGCCTTGACTAGTGAGACTTTTGTCACAGGTTTGAGCCTCTGGGCATTACAAGGTCATAAAATCTAAGTTCCTGGCCTCCACTTTTCTCACCAGCCTGCTCAAGGGAGCGTATCGCAGAAACAGCTCCTGGATTTGGCTGGGTGAGTGCAGCTCCCTAAATCAAGCTCCAGGGCAAACAGGACTGACCATTTAAGATGGCATTCTGTAAGCATTCCTGAGATGATGAAAAAAGGGCCATTTCTGGAAAGGTTTCTGGCAAGAAGGGGCACTTCATTCCTCAGGTGCTACCACAGGAGGAAGTGGTGGGAGATGGACATATAAATAGAAACAGAAACCAGTGACACCCTGAAGGACTCAGAAAGCTCTTTCTAGGCAGGACCTTTGGAGTTCTGTTTATATTCCATATTTCCTGTATAAAGGATTAGGTTGGGTTTTTTTTCTGGATAAAGCTTTCTTTTCCCTACTTCCATAGCTAGAATTAAAATGCATCTCCACGTACTTAGCAGTCCTGTGAGTGAGGGCAGATCCTCCATCCAGATGAGCTACATCCATATGTAGTTTGGTGTGTTCCTTCTTGGACAGGCAGGAAAGTGAAGCAGCTCCAGTCCTCGCTCTGGTGGTAGCTGCATCCTGCAGGAGTCACACAGCCCTGTGAAATGGGCATTGCTACAGCCTGCCTCACAAAATCTATCAGTTCATTAAAAAAAAAGGGGGGGGAGGATAAATATTATCTTTTTGCCCTGAAGATCCAGACCCTTCTAGGTGCTGTCACTTTTCAAATCCCTGTCTTCATGGCTCATGTGTTCCAGACATGAGCATGTGTGTCTATGTTCACATTTTGATTTGTGCAAATCGTGTAACATGGGCAACACTCGTTGGCCTGTGAGCTGAGCAAATAACCATTGGTCTGCAGACCCATTATTGGTAGGAGCAGATGGGTTGCTTGCTTGCTTAAATAAGTGCATTTGCAAACTCCTCTAGGTCTGCTTTCCAAACCACCAGCTTGTTTATATAACATGGTGTAGCTAGGCTCTTACAGTCTCTGCTCACCAAACCCTCCCTGGCCTGGTGCTTTCACTTTTGCACAAACAAAACCTGAGCATGAATACATTTTTTGCAAACATAAATAAAAAAAACATAAAATAATAATTAAAAAAATCTCTTTTGATTTGTAGTGTATGAGTAAAGCATTGCTTACATTCGTGCACTGTAACTTGAAAACATCCATAATATGTCAGTCTGAGGCAGAGCAAAATAGACACAGAATAAAAATATCTTCAGTGACCTGCTCCTGCAAATGCTGAGTAACTTTATGCTCTGAAGCACAAGCTGCCTTGAATAAAATCATTTGATTCATTCCCTCTAGAGCTGCGCATTAGGGATTGTTGGAGCTAACAAGAGCAAGAAAGGGAAATAAAAAGCTGCATTTTCCCTTATTCTGCTCATGCATCCTCAGCTGACAAAAAAAGGTCAATTGGCTGGGGAAAAGCACATTTGTTTGCTTTGTGGCTGCTTGGGTGGGTGTTGCTCACTCACCTGGGGGAGCCTATTTCCACCCAGCACAGTCCTCTGTCCTGGCTCAACACAGCCAGCTCTCACACAACCATACAGCCTGCAACCTGCCACCACTCCCCAGACACCCTGGAGACCTTCTGCTGGTGAGGAGGAGGAGGAGATGAGGAGAAGGAGGAGGAGAAGAGCATGCTCACGTGGCTCATCAGCTGCCTGTGCAAAATCAAGCTGGTTGTTGCAGCCCCGTTCCCAGAGCACACACACGGCAGGCTCTCAATGGCCACCTTTGTTGGCAGCCACAGACAGAAGCGCGCAGGCTGCTGACGTGGCACCCGCCTCAGTCACCTTGCCCTGTCCCCTGCTCCGGGTGCACTGGGAAGCTGGACCAGGGCGAGAGCCCTTCAGCCACAAGCAGGGGCTCAGACCACATCCTTCCTAATCTCCGTGTTTGCTTTTATGTCTTAAAATAAAAAAGAAAACCAGTCAAAGAAGAGAGCCCAGCAGAGGAGGGAGGAGGTAGAGGCATTTCCCCTTCAGCAGGTTCTCCCTCTTTCTTTGGTTACTTATTTCCCCCTTTCCAATTTCTTCCCCTACGTGTTGAAATGTGGCTACCATGGCACGATGACAGAAGACCTATAATTTGAATGTGTCAAGCTTAAGTTAATTGCTTTAAAACAAAAACAACTAGGAGGAAGAAAGCATTTCCCCCTCCCTGATGCTCTGCCACTCACAGCGACCAGTGCCACCGACAGCCCCAGAAAAAGTCAGTGTTTACATTTGTCACATGTATTTTTAGTGCATCCTAGACCCAGCCGTGCCTCAACCCTGCCTCGCAGGCCAATTGCCATGTTGAAAGGCACCTCCCAGCAAATGCTACTTCATTTCTGGAAGGACCAAGGAAAATAAAACCCCCAAGTGAATCCTGGCAGGACCTGGCTGCAGGGTCCTCATTTCACCTGTTCTTCAGGTTCTTGTAGTTCATAAGGACAACGTGCACGGCAAAGGCATTTGCTCTGCAAGTGGCCTCCCAGTACCTGACCTCTGTAAATGCAAACAACTCTTACAGCCAAAAAGCCTCCAGTGCAGACCCCGCACCCTGGGCTGACTGCACCACAGAGGGGCCATCAGGGTAAGTCCATCGGCTTTTGGTGGTCTTTTGGGGACTGCTTCCAAGAGGACTTCAAAAGCTTACAAGTATTAGTGGCCAAATTCTAATTTTCCTTCTTTTTGTCTCAGCTGGCTTGTCCCTGTGCTGCTAGGATGCCGTTGAGTGTTGCACACCAATTTACACCTTTGCTGTGGGCACTGCACAGCCCGGGTCATCTCCAGCAAAAAGCACTTGTGACCCTGTCTACATTGTGACAGCTGCTGCCCTTCTGTCTCACTCAACATCATCTCCCTTGAAAACCTCCCTGTAAAGCAGCTGTCCCCAGTTTAAGCACCAGTCAATCATGCGCAGGATATTGAGTGGCTGGAAAGCAAATAGCACTTTCCCTTTCCCTGTGCCGTGGGAGGGATCGTGCCTTTCACAGGACAGTAAGTACAACCTTCATGGTGCCAAAGTCCGCAGCTCACCCTGTCCCCAGCTCTTCAGGGGACAGCTGGCAGCTCCTCCATCTCTCCTCTGCGTCATCCCTGCCTCTACGCCAGGGACAGCGATATTACATGGGGCTTTTCTAAGGATAAGAGCCTGTTGATGACCATGAGGTCCTTTATGACAGCAGCAATATTGTATCCCAGGGTCACCCAGAGCTCTCAAGTGAGAAGGAAGCCTCCCAGCACCTCTGCAAAACCCAGAAACAGGGTTATACCTCATGCTGACAGGGAACAGACCCCTGCAGAAATCAGAACTGCTGCTGGAAGCCAGGAGCGGGTGAGCACTGTGAGCAGGTCATATCCTTTCATTCCCAGCTCTCCACAGCCAAAAAACCCAACAAGTAAAGCAAAAAATAACAGGCTAGAGGTTATACAGCCTGCACTCCCCTTTGTGTTTCAGCCTGCCCAGATAAACATCATGATGGGAAAGGCTGGAGATTGGATACAGCCCTCAAGTTCAGAAGCTCTAAGGGGAGTGAAAGAAAAGGCTCTGGATGAAGATAACTGCAGCAGTTACACAACTAATCCCATCTATGGACATACTCCCTTCTGCCTGTAAGAGTTACGTGATCCTAAGCACCCTTAAGGAAAACAACCCCATTCTGGCTACCAGATGACCAACTGCTTGCAAATATTGCAGATCTTGTTATATGTGATAAAACACAAAAATTTCCAAGATGATTGTGCCCCCCAGAAGTGAGCCAAAGCTGGGCTCTTGAGCACAGCCGGCCCTTTCCAAAAAAGCAACTGGGAACTGGAGCCCTGGAGACCTGGCTGCAGCACTCCCAGCCAGAATGAGCCTTTTGTTTGAATAAATACAAATGTCAGGGGAGGGAACAGGGGGGTTGTCACCCTGCAGCAATGCCCCTGGTGGCAGGGTCAGGCTGGATGGTCCCAGATCTCTCCGGAAAAAAAGCAAAGTAAAAACCCTCGCTGTAGCCACAGTGGCTTTTGGAGAGAGTCATCTCAAAGTCAGTCTCACAGATGATCCTCATCTCCACTTACATATCACTCATTTTCTAATTTCGTCAGGCAGACATTTAAGTATGTGGAGTCCATTTGTGCAGGCATCAAAGAGCCAGAGTCATTGGAGATCTCCGACCAAAATGTATCCTAAAATGCATTATTAGCCACATATTACCCACAGCACACAGGGGAAGAGTGCCAGTGCTTGTGCTAAAGGCAAAAGTCTGTCCTACACAGTTAAGGTTTCCCTCCCCACAGGTACCTCTGTTGTAGGTGAACAGGGTCACCCTCTTCTCCACCCAGCCTCCTTTTCTGAGCCTCAGTGGGCACGGTGGTAGAGCCCAGCGAGCAGGACTCTTTCAACAGCAGCATCCGTGGCCATGGAAATCAGCCTGGGCAGGGCTTTGGGATGCTACAGAGAAGGAAAGATAAAGTACATTACATTACTACAGGAAGATTGTTTACAAGATTAATTTGAGTCCTGTGTTGCCATCGGCAATTAACTATAGATCAGAAGAGGAACATTGTTCTCTACCACAAGTAGGTATATTTTCAGATAAATATGTTCCACAAATGTTTTGTAAAGAAGCTCCTTTGCCTAAAGCATGTACTTCTTCTCAAGCCTCTGGTGGTGCAGCGTAAACCATGTTACTAATAAAAACTGTTCCTGCATTTGTTTCTGGAACATAAATCACAATATACAGAGTTTATTTGGGAGTGTGTATACTCTTCTATTTCTGTCTTTCTTATTCAAACTGAGGCAACTGTGAGTCCAGAGAGGGACATGGCCCTGCCCTGAAGAGATTACAGCCTCCATCAGATAACAGCCTGCAAATTATACACAGCGAGGCACAGACCTCAGAGAATCAGAATGGGGAGGACAGCTTGGTATGGGAAAGAAAATAAGAAAAGCAACTCTAAAGGAAGACTTGGAAGGAAAACAGAGAGAAAAAGCAGGAGGGGGCAACAGGAATTTAAAAGAATAAGCATGGTAAGAGAGGGTTTGTACAGCAGAACATTATAAAAAAGGACTGATTCATAAAGATGAGACCCAGACCTTAAATTTAACCCATCTCCTGGCATCTGACTTTGGACAGGTAAGCTGCCCCCAATACTGAATTCTTAAAACCACAGAGACATGAAGTAAAAACCAAAAGACAACCTTACTAACCTCCAAGGGTCCATCATCCCTGAATACGTGCCATCTACTGAGGTGAGCACCGCCAGCTGTGCTCAGTGGTCTCCAGTATCACCAGCAGCTTTGCTTACCTCCCACCAGCCTCGAGGACAGGGAGACAATCTGAGACAAGGTGGGATCGATGGCTTACAGACTGAATAGCTCCACCACACGATGCCTACACTTCCCTCCTATTAATTGAGCTTGTAGAGTACCTCCCATAGTAGCCCATCAAGGCTATGTCATCTTTTGCAGAGTCGGCTGAGCAGGAGCCAGCGCAGTGGTGCAGCAGATGCATCGTAGCGAGGAGAGTGCAAGAGTGAGGCAAGGGCAGGGAGAGGGGACACCGTTTATTAGGTCAGCTGGTGTACTTGGAAAAACTACACATGCTTTCAGGCACATAAGGCTTCCTCAGGTCTGAAATAGAAGCAGTAACCTTAGAGCTAAATACAGGTTGAGAATAATTGTTCTGAGTTAAACTTCATTATATTAATGAATTAGGCAATTTGAGAGACAGGATGATTGGTTCCTGTTGATCAAAGGGAGGATACTAGCCAGAGGACAGCTGATAATGTCATTTATGGCACAAAGAGTGGCTGAGAGAGACAGCAATAATTATTGCCCAGAGATGACTGGTGGCAGCAAAAATCGTACTGTAATATGCAGTCAATATCTGTGTGATTTTTATATCCTAGAGTCAGGAATTTCAGTACTCAGATTGTCTTTTGAAGCAGTTTTGGAGACCTTCCTTGTAGGCCAGGAGTGAGAGGTCAGAGATGCAATCGTTGATCTCTTACCAAGTGCTTCTGCCCTTTATCAATTTGTACAAGGTAATTTGGGTTGCTTGCAGGCAGTTGTTGCCACCAGGCTGTCCAATCTATAATGCAAAGCACACAGACAGGAGGGCAGTGGTAGGTCCTTCTGCATCGCTTAGAAATCTGATTCCATTAAGCAGCTGTGGTTAATTGCCAACACTTCTGAGTTCATCACCATCCCTTAGATATTTTGTTTCCTGTGAAGTGTCAGTGCCAGGGAACCTGCGATTTCCTAAGGATCTGAATTTTCACCTAAAAATTAAATTCTTAGTGGACTTGTAGAGAAAAGCTAGAACATTCTGAAATCTATTTAACTCTATTCCCAGAGATAAATTAGTACGGTGTGAAGTTGATTATTATTTACAATTACTTCATAATTTCTAAAATTATGGAGGCCTGAACCACAGTTTCTCAAGTGATTTGGTTTGGCAATACCAGAATGAGTCCGTATGGACAGCACTAACAGTCTAGAAGGCATGAGTGAAGAACATCCTTACCTGTTACTTACAAATGAAATATCATTTGTTCTCAAGTAAAATACCACCTCTGGTGGCTAATAAATAGGAGATTCACAAATATCTGTGAAGTAGGCAATTTCCCCAGGTGTTAAGAGTTTCAGAAGTACTCAGGAATTTTGCACTCTTCCCCCTGAATTGCCAAACGGAGATGCTGTACATACCTGACTAACCCTGAGAGATGCAGACAGACTGAGAACCTGTGGATTTCAAAAATATAGTTGCAGTTATCTGCAACATCTCAGACTTGTCAAGGAATGAAAGGCTCAAGGATTGGCTTAAAAACACTGAAACTACTCTTGAGAAAGCTGAAGCAATTGCTTAAAGCCTAGGCAGGACAGTACAGAGCATAGCCAGTGGCAGAACCCAGCAGCCCCGTCTCTGTGCTGGCACGCAGGACACTGGACATTATGGTCTAATGAAAATCAAAGGGGAATTTGTTTGAGTTTGTAAAAGCTCTATGCAAGTCTAATTTTGACCAGCAGCAACTTCAGCGAGTAGGCTGGTGTAAAATTTTCACATGATTTGTACTGGAGGAATATATACTTCCATATCTATAGAAACACCCACAGAAATTCTTTTAGAGACTGACAATAGTCAGTATGTGAGATCTCACTGCTCCAGAGGCAGCCTGCTCCGATGGTGGATGAATCAGACTCTATATACCATGGACAGTGAACATCAACTGCTGCAATTTTATCTGCGTGCCTTATTTCAAAACATAAAGGTCATCTAACACACGTGAAGTGAACTGTGCAACAGAGGAGACTCCCAAAGGCCACAGAGACTCGAGACAATAAAAGAAGGCAGTGGTAGGTCAACCTCAGAAGGTGTTCCGGTGGCATACAGAAATTGGATGAAGTTCCTTATTGACAGCAAAAAGACAGCAATGGCCGGCTGATGTCTGACACTTGTTAACAGTGAATTTCAGTGGAGAGAGAGGAGGAAAACAACACAGAAAAGGGCAGTGACTTGCCCAGAGTCAGATCTGGAACATGGGGTGCCTGAGTTGTCATCTGTTATACCACGTTCTCCACTAACCTGCCACCTCTCATTTCCATCAACATGACTAAAAACTCCCAGGCTGTTGCATTGCTGGCTGAGGCTGCCCCGGCAGCAGATTCACCCACTTTCGTGAGACTGTGAGCACCTCATGTAATCCTCAGCTGTATTCTGACATTTATTACTTCTTTGCACTGTGTCTTTAGAGACAGAGTGAAGTCAAGTGAGCCATAGCCTACACGGGGCGGAGGGAGATGGTACCTTCTGGTGGCTAGAGCCTCACATGCTGAGGTCTCCCATAGCACAGCAGTTGCTGGTATCGAGCAGTTTAAGAGATGAGGTCAGAGAGGAGTGGAGTTTGGGTGAAGAGCGACATGAAAGCCTGGTGCAGCAGGGCAAGTAGCGAGAGGCAGTGAACAAAGGGAGCAACACACAAGCCGGTCCCTCTGAGGATGCTGTGGGAGAGGCAGAAAAGACAAAGGAAGGGATTATGGGTGTAGCAGGGAATGAGTATCTTCTGCCAAGGAAAAGAGGTGGATTTCCTGGTCTGTTTTTAATTGCATTAGCCAGTCTTGTTGATATAACCTTCTCAAAGAAGCTCACAGGGGCACTAAACAATAATTAAGGCACTACATTTCCAGAATCCTATTTTGCTTTATGCTATGGGTAATCTTGAAGCTGAGGGGACAAGGGAATGCAGTGCAACGAGCTCCATGAGGCCACGGAGCTGACAGACTGTTTAAATGTAATGGTGTCTCAGCTCTCAGAGGGGGAGGATCTCTGATTTCAAGCCTCTGAAGTGCTAAATCACCAAACGAGAACAACAGCAAGTTCCACCAAAAGTGCAGCCATCAATACCACAGGTTGCTTTTAACAAACAAAAGCTGACAGAATGAAGGATGGGGGTTGAGGGATGGCTGCACTGTGCGCCAAGATTTTTCTAAAAATATTTTACACCTGCTATTCCTGCCACACACCGATCATATTTTGTCTATGAGGTAGAGAACTCTTAGTGCCAAAGGGAACATGGTTTATGTTCCCCAGCTTTAATGCTTTTTCCCCCTTCTGTAAGGCAAAACTCCTTACTACTGTCACTAAAACGAAGCCAAGAAGACAAAAGTCATACGGGCACTGCACATGAACAGTTTAACCACTCCTCTCGCTGATCTTTGGAAGCGATCCCTTCAGTAGGATTTTACAGCTCTGGCACTTCGATTTAGGAAACTTTTTATGCAGCTCATGAGAGAAATGCAGCCAACTCTGTACACACAATTTAAAACAACTTGCTGATGATATAAAAAAGACTGCTGAACCGCCGGTTTGCTTCATCTGCTCCAAAACTACCAACACAAACTCGGAGGTATTTATTCCTGAAACGTTAATAGAACAGTCTGGGGTGTCAGATCAGTAAATGAGCTCTGGTTTGATCCCATGCTGGTCCAAAGAGCTGATTTAACAACTAGTTGTTTGGTTACTTGATATTTCAGAGATGGAACTGGGCTGTTTGCTGCTAAGTGGCTTTTACACATTGCAATACAGTGGGAGCCCAGGGCGGAGACAGCCGGGCAGGCGACCGTGCCAGAGCTGGGTAATCATCTACCAGGACTGTCTGCAGCAAGAGACAGAACAAGCAAGGTTTAATAGCTTTCTAATTTTGCATCACGAAGAAGGGATGGGTCTTTCTGTGGCTGACACACAGTCCTCCATTTCTATCAATTACAACACCTTAGTTGAAGTTAAGAGAACTACAAAACTTGTGCTCACCAAGACTCCGGTGCCAGGCCGGCCTGTGCCCTCTGGGTTCACACTGGCAGCAGGGACCTCCAAGAACACGACGCATTTAAGGAGCACCACGCACCGTGAGCTCCACCCGCGAGCCAGCTCTGCTCTCCTTTGCAGAAATAAGCAGATCAATTTCATCTTGGTGACCACCGCTAGGCTTCTGACCAAGAGTAAGGTCTGTCATGTACCCACAAAACAAACACAGTGCAGACCACAGTTGTCCATCGAACCCCCTCTACCCTGCCACGCCAGGAGGCCTCGGAGCAGCATTTCACGGATCTCAGATGACGTTCCAAAGTTACCGGCTTGTGCTGAATCGGGTGAGAGCCCTTACAGATGAGAGCGCTTGGGTGGGGACTCCGAGACAGGACGCACGAAGCACCATCGAGGGGGACACGTACTTACACTTCTACCCTTTTCTTGACTGTAAATTACAGACATCTTCTGAGGTTTAACTTACACCGGCAATTTTAAGGAAGTAAATTGCACGTTCACAAGAGAAAATACAAAAGAACTTGCACAACTGAGCAAACACTTCCTTTTCCCCTTCGCTCCCTTTTAGGTCCTTTCTCCCAAAGCAAACGCACTTCTCGGTCAGCACAGCTCAAGAGCAGAATCCTGGATGCATGCAAAGTAAACCAGCCACTGCCTTGGCACTCTTTTGGAACAGAACGTTGTAACGTAAATGTGTGATCTAACAACCTTAGCAAAAGATAAATACACGGGTGAAGTAGTCTGAACAGAGAGCACACATCTTGAATTACCTAAGGAGTAAGAGAAAACACGAAAAATCTTCACATTTGCATTTTTGGAGAAAACTGGAAGCTCTCTCTGCAGATTTTCCCCTTGCAAGGCACCATAAACCCCCTGCTTGTTAAAATATTTGTATTAAAAGGTGCTGCACAAACCATCCTCATTTCCGAAGATTCTTCCCCGCTGCAAACCACTGCCTGTCACATGCAGAGCTGGTTACCGTGGAAGTGAACAAGCAGGCATGGGAAGAGGATGAGCTTGATGGCCTTTAAGACAAATGACCTGTTTAAATCACAGGAATAGAGATGTTACAGGATGTGTAGAATACTCTCCACTGTCAGAGGTTCTTGACCTCCGGGGCTGGGGAGGTGTTCTTACTGCACTGCAAACAGCAAACTGTAGCAAGGCTAGGCATACAAATAAAGAAATACACAGAGCGAACATTTGCCATTTTCCACTAATTGATCCAATATTTTTCTTTCTAATCGTTTTTCTAATTCCTTTTAAAAGCAAAATCATCCACTTAAAATCAGATACCAAATGATGCACTTTTAAGTACAGTTCTGTCCACTGATGTGCCATTAGTGGAAAGATAAAGCAGATGGCAAACTCACTAAATAGGAGCCAGTTAAACAGAGACAGATGAATGCCTAAACCAGCCCTTTGCTCCATGACTGCTTTTGAAAGGGTTGTCATGGCATTAGAAATTGATACCCTCGTCAGCCTCACATCTCCACCCCGGCCCTTTCTTCACGGCCTCTGTCCAAAGCAAAAGATCTCACGCTGGTGTTGAAAAACACCCTCTTCCTTACAGCACTAGGATATTTCCACCAAAGCTGCTCACACCAAGCCAGGGGTGTATCCGTGCGTGGAATTTATGCCTTTTGTAAAACACCAACTGCATCGAAGAGGAGAAGACTGATCTGCAGTCTCAGATACCAGTTTCAAAACACTAACGTTCCAATCATTTTAATCCCATTCTCCTTCGTAGAATTCATCATCGTGAGCCAAAGGGACTATTTGCTTAGTGCACATCTTCTCATCGTACAGCTGGAACTGCCATGGAAAACAAGTTAACATTTGTTAGATTTATGCATTAAAGAAGTTGCTCTTCCCCGTGACTAAGTCCATTATGGAGGAACATGATTTGCCCAGCAGACAGAAAGAGCAAGGGATGCAACTTCAAAATAGCCCTGGAAAAACTGAGCTGTTTCGTCAGCCTGAATTCCTTCTCCTCCCACTCACATTCACATTTTGAGAATCCATTACGTTAAAAATGGTAAAATCCGCTATAATAAAAACCTTAGAATGTCACACTGTAGTTGCATTACATTTCTCTTTTTAATAGAGCATATGAAATGAAAGTTTACAATGAGTTTAGGAAAGTGTACATCAGCACTTTGATTCAGTCTCGTTTCTGAGCTATTAATCCCCAATACAGAAACAGAACGCTGATGCATTGGTCTAGGACCTCGAGAGAGAATAGTTCAAATCCATTCTGATGACATGGAAAGTGAATTTCATCGAATCACCTGAGTCCCTTCTAGATACATCACATCGCACCGTAACTCAACACTCCCACAGCTTTAGAGCCTTAACTCTCCAGCAGAACAACACAACAGCATTTCCTTCTGGCTTGAGCGAGCTGCAGCCACGGAAAACAGTCAGTGAAAGTTTCCTCAAATAATTGTAGGCAAGTCCTTAATCGGGCCATGTGCTTTGTCAGTAGTATTTTAGGTAAAGCAACCCATTATTGTGGCGCATCAGTACAGCAAAGCAAGCCTTTCCCTCGCTCCTTTGTGAGGCACTGAGTCAGACTGGCTTTGCATCATTAGCACCGACAACACAATAAGCGCAGCGCTCTGCTCTCCAGTGGAACAGTAAAAACACAGACCACAGCAGTCAATTAATTTTAAAGAATTTTAATACAAACTTAATATAAACTATTTCAGTCCCTCTTAACATGTAAGACACTGACTCAAAATACTTTTATACCTTTTTTCAAGTATTGCACAATGTAGGTACAAAATTAATATTTACGATTACATTTTCTTCCATAATATATAGCAAAAATCTTTAAACTTTTAACAGAAAATACAATTTGTGTTTCTTTTGAAAAAAGCAAATATTTCGTACATTTTAATTCCACCACTAAGGAATATTCTGTACACAACTTTTTTATTTTTTTTTTTTTTAGAATTGATGTCTTTAAGATGGATATCTTACAATTTCAGTAAAAAAAATACAACATGAAGCTGCTGCAGCTGTCACAGATCACCGTAGTAAAAAGATATAAATGCAATACCATGTTGTAGAAACAATATATATACTCTGATATTTTACAAACTTTGTACTAAATTAAATTATACAATTAGAAAAAGACCAATAAACCCACCTATTAGTGCCAATTTTTTAAATATATCTATACATATATGTTTGTGCACATATACATATACACACATGAAAAAAATCAGCCACGTCCTCGCTATATCTTAAATACTGTAAGAGGCCATATTCTGAGAGTATATTTTTGTAATGTACAGTCAGTATAAAATAATTTTGTGCTTGGTTGGCAAATGAAAAAAAATGATGCATGTCGTATTTATCTAACCAAGCCTGAATGTATTCATACTACAAGCCTTAAAAAAAATCTCAAGAGGTGGAAAAAAAGATACACCCTTGGGTACGTGCATTTTAACTTGTACAATGGTATTTACTTCGTATTTCACTTTCGGTTTATTTTTAGTTAGCCATAACTGGCTGGAATTGCTGGTTAGAATACTGCATGTTGTTTAAACTAAAATTCAAGCCATCCACAAAAGACTTCTCATTTAGACCTCCATAGGCTGCAAACATATCAAAGGCATTACTGTACTGGAGAGGACTGAGGTTAAGGGGGCTGTCACCAGGAAAGATGCTACTGGTACTACCTTGACCCTGCATGTTGGGGAAAATGAACTCCTTTGCGTTAGGAGAAAGGGCAGAAGTCTTCTGCTGCTGCTGCTGTTGCTGCTGCTGCTGCTGACTGCCTAAGCCAAGCCCGTAGAGAGAGTGCATGGAGGAGGAAAGGGCCTTCTGCTTCAACAGGTCATTGACATTCAAGCCAAGGTTGGTGGGAGAGGTGCGGGCGACCTTGTTGCTACGGCCGCTATTCTTCATTTTGGTCGAGCCAAACTTGGTGGCAGCAAATGTGGCAGTGGTGAAGGTTAAAGGCTGAGTGGAGCGGGGCATGAAAGTTGGGCTCACAGCAGCAGAGTGACCAAAGGGAGGAGAAGGAGAACTAGACACTGAAGATGCTGGGTCACTAATTGGCATGAACACCTGGGCCTCTGGGTTAAAGCTGTTCTTGATCTCCTTATCCAACTCACATCCATTTTCATTATCATCCACATAAAGCACTTTCACTGGTCCCTTTTCACCGATTTGGTATGAAACCTCAAACGGGTCAATCCAAACACTAAGATCCTGAGGCAAGTTGCCACGAACATCATCAATGTCCAAACCACTCTCTTTGGATGCTTGTTCTATGACTGGGTCCACTTTCTCCCCTATATGAATACATCTAAACCCTGATCCTTTGTATGGCTTTTCTGGATACCAGTGCCCTTCATACTTCTTCTTCAGAAGTCTTTCAAGCTCTTCACCAAAAATGTTGACACGTCGTCTGGGAAGCTTATTGTACAAATATGAAATAATAAAATTGAGTGCTACTTGGATTTCAAGCTGCATAGCTGCTATGCCACAAAGTTTTAAGTCTGTTTCAAAACCCGAAGAAAGTGTTCAAGATGCCACAAGGAAACAGAATTTCATTCAAAGTGCTGATTCTAGTTGATTATTATCCTTCACCTTGAGTGCTCTTGCTCCTTTAAGAAAAAACAAAAGCAAACACAGCCAAATAAGGAAAGCGTAAGACCAAGCTCCAAGGCCTATTCTTTGAGCTTCACTTTCTGCATGAAATAGGTTACTTAAAAAACAAAAAACAAAATACAAAACCCAAAAACCAGAAAATGTGCATCACACGATTTACATTCATGACTGCAGAAGGTGAGGATGTCAACTGCATTCATCCCAACTTACAAACAACACTGCAGAAGATGCACCAGGCATGTGTTTACACAGCCACCATGGGGCATTTCAAGAATCACATGAGCTCGCCGCTTAGTTATTCACAAAGCGGCACGAATAATTTTTAAGACATCACAGAACTGCCAGGCCTGTCAAGGGTTCAATTACCAACCCGTATTTGGATGATTTATAGTACTCAGCTGCAAAATTTAGCACCAGACTATTAGTTTAGCTTGAAAGGTCTTAGTCCGAGGGTCATTTATCATTTCAAAGTTTGCCAACACATTGGTTGTGCTGTAAGCTACAGAATCATAAAAATGTTAACAGTTGCTTTAGAAAATCGATCACAAATAACTAAAATTATGCAACATTCATTTTAAAGCCCAAGCAAATCATCCACATAAACTGTGCGCTGGCAAAAAAATTCTGCTAAGCGAAGAGAAAATGTCTGCTGTCCATATACAACAATTCTCCCTCGGAACAGCTAAAATGACAACGCAGTCAATGAATACAAAATAGAGCCAGGTATCTTCTGCCGTAAAGGACGCGACGGCCCTGGGATTAATCCAATAGATTAATTCACAAATTTTTCCCTTTCTAGAAATTATTCTATATAATCAGATGTGATGTATTAATATATAGTAAATTAGTATAACGCATTGGCTATAGTTCAGCTTTCAGAAAGTTCCTAAAGCTAACAGGGCTTTTGATAGCCTCAAAAACGATTGCTCTTCTTCTCCACGACTCCATTTTATATTTAATATAAAATATGGTTGCCACTCCTTCACGAAGGACAAAAGAGAAATTAGCTCTCTAAAGTTAAAGCAGGGACAAGAATCAAGTATTAGCACACGTACTGCTAATGAAAATTCTGCAGTACCTTGGCTTAAAGGTACTCATCCACAGGAGACACCTTCCTACAGAAAGTTCCAAGGAAACAGAGTATGTATTTCTTGGCTCAAGTTAAGCGCCCAACAAGAATTTCAATTAACAGTGCGCTTTTCTGCACTGCATCACTAGGAACAAAATATAGTGGAGCTGTCACTAACGATTAGAGAAATCAAATTCGGTATCAAAATCCTTTAACAATGTGAACACAATGCTTTTTTTATTTCTTACTCCAAATAATCTCCTTTTAAAGTCTGGAACCCTATTTCCAAGCCACTCGTGTTCTCCCCAACATGGTATGGGAATAGTTTGAAAGCCTGTACGATAAGGCGACCTTTAAACGTTTGCTGGATCAGCACTGGGTGGGGATAAGGAAAAGATCAAGGGCAAACAGAAGATATTTACAAAAGGGACACAATCAGTACAGAAAAGCTGATTGGGTGGTTAAAAGGGGCATTTAAAAATGATTTATTAATCCATCTGTTTTGTTTCCCTTCCTCCATGTCCTTTAGGAATTAAATGATCCTTTCAAGGAGCACTGGGCAGACGCTGAATATTTTTTCCTAAGCCCTAAAACTGATCCATGGTACAAACAGCTGATCAAATAAATCAGCGTGATCATTTCAAACTTTTTTTTTTTTTAATTGAAAGAGGACAATGTTTCTCCAGGATCCGAGCCCATTAACCGCTCCAGCAGCGGAGCCCTGGCGCTGGGGGTTAAAGGCAGGAGCCTTAAGCAGTGTGCAGAGTTACATAACCAGGCAGTCGGGTCTCATTAGATTTCTGCTCACAGTCCTGGGAGCTCCAGCAACAGCAGGAGGAGGAGGAAGAGGAGCGTTTTCTGAGCCCGTAAGAAAGAAAATTAAGAGGAAGGGAGATGATTGGAAAAGGGGGGGGGCAAGGAGGGCTGCAAGGCCCCTCTCCCCAGCGCACAGGCCAGCACCCCGGGCCCGGCAACA